>ML788864.1:705423-774998 GCA_009831015.1 Picea engelmannii | reverse complement strand
ATGGCATGAAAAGGCAAGGCATGGAAAGGCAAGGCAAGGCATGGCATGACAAGGCAAGGCATGGCATGGCATGGCATGGTATGGCATGGAATGGCATGGCATGGAAAGGCAAGGCATGGCAAGGCAAGGCATGGCATGGCATGGCATGGCATGGAAAGTGAAGGCAAGGAAAGCCATGGCATGGAAAGGAAAGGCATGACAAGCCAATGAATGTCATGCCATGGCATGGCATGTCAAGGAAAGGCATGGTATGGAAATGCAAGGCAAGGCATAGCATGGAAAGGAAAGGCATGGCATGGCAAGGAAAATACTTCATTGGATGGAAAGGAAATTTGTGATATAAAGTTTAGTCATATGTCCCTAGAAAAATTGTTTTTTTATTTCTTGGGATGAGAAATGTTCCTTTTTTTGTGATTCTTGTTTCATTGCAATCCACATTTTGATTTGAATTTTTCCTTTCTTAATGTTATGGAAATATATATTTATTTTTGTATAGGTTAAAATGGGAAGCTACATGGAAAGACATGCAAGGAGGGATTAGTCTATTTTAGATCACAGTGGTGTTCTAGGGATTTGTAAATGTAAAAACCTATATTTTGTCCTTATAAGGTTAGAACTTTGATTTTTACTTATCTTAGTGATTCATTGCTTAGTATTTGTTGGTTTAGTCAAAATCATATAGACATGTGATATGTGTACATATGGATCTATTTATGTGTGGCAGAATATTATTTTTATTGTTATATGTTTATGATGATGACAATTATGTGATTTTTTTAAACATGCAAATTGAAATGTGGAACTTTGGTATGTGGATACTAGTTCAAAATTATGTTTTGAATGTATAATAGATGCAAGGCATCGTGTAAATAAAAAAACATTTATTAATTGAGCATTGATATGGATAAGGATTATCGTATGAAATTTGTAACGTATATGCATGGATATGAGAAATGTGATATCCAAATGACTATAGTGTTGAGGTGACCAAGGCATGGCATGGCAAGGCATTGCATGACAAGTCAAGGCAATGCAAGGTAAGGCATGTCAAGGCAATGCATGGCATAGAAAGGCAAGGCAAGGCAAGGCATGGAAATTCATGGCATGGAAAGGGAAGGCATGGCAAGGAATGGCAAGGAAAGGCATGGAAAGGCATGGCATGGCAAGGCAAGGCATGGCATGGCAAGGCAAGGCATGGAAAGGCAAGGCATGGCTTGGTAAGGCATGGCTTGGAAAGGCAAGGCATGTCTTGCATGGAATGGCATGGAAAGGCAAGGCATGACATGCAAAGGAAAGGAAAGGCATGGCATGGCATGGCATCACAAGGAAAGGAAACACAAGGCATGGCATGACATGGCATGGCAAGGAAAGGCATGCCATGGAATGGCAAGGAAAGGCATGGCATGGTAAGAAAATTTAAGGCAAGGCATGGTGAGGAATGTCATGGAAAGGTGAGGTGTGGCATGGCATGGCATGGTTGTACAACCTGCTCCAAAGCATCATCTACTGTGGAATCCTCGGTGGATGGCAGAGATGGAAATGGTGGTGGGGGTGGGTGGCATACGGTTGCATCCACTATGGATGGATGTGATGGAAGATGTGGTGCAGATGGGTGGACTTCCCTAAAAATAAAGATATTGTGGGTGGGTGACGATGAACCCCCATGGGATGTACAAACAATGGAATAATGCATGACCTGGAAATAGGTAACCGAAAATCCATGGTCGGCTGCCAAAACATTGAACTAGTATTATAACTAGAGAAAATATCAACAACCTGCATACATATTAATATATTGTTATTAGTACCAATAGTAAAATACAGCAACATAAATACAACAAATTTGAGATTTAAACAATATTTAACTCAACACATGATACTTGTGAGGTAGGTGACTTGTCCATCCCATGTGGACATTGCTCAACATTGCTTGGTCCCACAACCTGTAGAAACATAAGAGTATTATAAATTTGAGGATGTCAAAAAATAAAGAAATCACTATGGTGAATTTATAAATTGTGACACATACCTGTGTTTGCAGAACACCGAAAGATAAGGTTGCCTCTATCTTTGTATCGATGATGGAGATAGACGTTGATGCATCTATCAGTGTAGAGGGTCTGTTATTAGCATAACAACTGCAAAACGTCATAAAATAAAATATTGAAATAAATACACAGAATAGTATATAAATACATAATGATGAAGAACATAGAGATGGTTGAGATACTTACCACCTCCATGAAGCTTTGTTGTCCACTGGCCTCCATAGGCCCATAGAAAGTATGCCCACAACTTGAGCATATGTGAGGTTCACATGGATGATTGCTATGTGCATGTGCCCTCTCCTCACTACACTCTTATTTAGGGGTTGAAGGATTGACCTCTTTATCAATGTCACCGGTAGGAACCTCCTGCCGAGATAGTGCAACAAAGCTACCATGTTGCACTAGGCTCTGAGCCAAGGATGATAAAGTTACATGTACCTATTGCAAGCCCTCTATAACAAGAGGATGTTGTGCAGGGGGTTAGAAATTTTCCTGGGGGGATGAGGACCTAACATGGGATCATGTCTAGCATGCTCTAAGTCCTGTGTGGACCCTCAACCCACCCCCTGGAAGTCACCAATGTCAAAGTAGTTGACATGGTGACCCAAAACAAACTATGCATGTTATCGCACAAGTTGTAGGTTGGGAAAATCTTGACCCAAACCACAAGATGGCAATGAATAGGAGAATAACTACCCATTGTCACCTTATATAGGTATTCTCATCACTTTAGAGGTGAAGTGATCACCTCAAAGGGGGAATCCCAAGAGACCCTAGGGGGAAATGAGACGAAAAGTGAGATGATAAAATAAATTCTCCTATAGGTCAAGTTTCTAAGTGTAAAATAGCTTTGATGACATGTCTTGGAAGTGGTTTAAAGTTGCCAAGTCTTTGAGTACCTGCGGAAAGTGTGTGTACCTTCATGAGACACAAGAAAATCCAAATGTACAAGTTATATGTTAAGTGGATTATAAGAAAGTTAATCTTGATGTCCCTGTTTGGATCAATCAACATATATATATATCATCAAGAAACAATTAATAAAGTTGCTAGATAAGATGCTAAAAGTCATGTAAATGATGCAAGAGATAAGCTAGTAAAAACTAGTACAACTCAAGTATAAAAGCATAAGACTTTAGCATCAATGTAAGGTTTTTGTAGATAAGTATTGCAGAGATATATTTCAAGCCTTATGGTTGCATAAAACAAGTTGTCACAACCACGAAAAATCACAAGTAATCTAGCCAAAACATGCGTTGAGACTAGTAGACGGTAAGGGTAAATTATTAGCAACTTTTGACAGTTGAAAAGTTAGTTATAAGCTAATAAAAGAATGATTTGTTTCATCCCTAATGGTTGTATATTTTAATGAGTTATATCTATAATAATATCAATCCAATCAATATGCCTTAGTGGCCTTGACAAGCTCTTAGCATGTAGAAAAGTTTCCAACCCAAACATTTCCAATATCTTGTGTTTTTATGTATCCAAATGCAATGATTTTATTTCTCCAATGCAAGAGACTAGTGTCTTTATCTATTGGGGTATGGAGTCTTTAAAATTAATGAGTTAATAGAGCTATCTCCTTGGGGGTGTAATCCCTTTTGCTCCCCAAGGCAAGCTAAAATTAACTAGGAAAAACCTTAGGAGGGTGCAAAGCCTTTTACTCCTCCTAGTATTCCTTTATGGAATGAAATAATTCAAGACAAAATGATGTTTTTAGTGGGTTTGTATGCACTTATACTCCCCAAGAAGCTTACCATATCAGACTTGTACCAATAAAAATAGTCCAAGCACAAAACAAGATAAACTCCTTTTTTAACCAAGCAATATCCACCATAAAGAAAGAAATATACTCCAAGAGAGAGTGTGCATCACTTCTTCCACCAATAGAAAATACGAACCATAGAAAGAGAATGTAACCAAGAGAGATAAATATAATTTCCCAAGTAGGGCACAAATTTCAGCCAATATGTCTTCTCATAATGGGAGAGCTATGATAAAATGAAATAGATATGATCTCTATTTATATAAATCTTCTAAAACATAGTTTGCCCACATTCAAAGGGTAAACCACAATATAAGGGGACAACAACCCTTACTCTTGCCCCTTTTCCAAAAAAACATTTTTTAATTCATAATTTTCACATAAGATAAACCCTAGAAACATGACACCACCCTCTTGGGGCAACGTTTTGGCACTTTTAGGTCAAGTCATTGGGTTGGAGATGAGTGTGCTAGGCATCCAAAGGAAAAATGTCTTCAAGGTAAGCCTCTCCTCCATGATCTAAGGGATTCCTCCCTCAAAACGTGCCAAGTGTCTCCAACCACCACCAAATCCTAGCCCTAGGGTGACGTCGAGCCCTTAAAGGTGATGTTTTAGCCTCCAAAGGAATATCATCATCATCCGGTGTGTGGGCCCTAGTATCCAACCTGTCACCTTCAAGACCCAAGGAAGCCCAATCTAGGCTTGTCCTTCCAAAACTATCCACCAACTAGGTCCTACAAAGACAATGAATACACCCTCCAAGGATTTCAATTCAAATGCATCATGATGAGTAAATAAAATCAATAAAAGAGTCATATAAGCATGTACATCCGAACTACCTTATCAAAATAAACAAGTGCTCAAACACTCTATGCAATTTTCCAAGTTTAGGTATGGGAGGGTTGATAAAGCGACCTATTGGGTGAATCGTACCTCAAGTTTAGGAGTATTTCCCGAGTGGACCTCTTTCTAAGTCATGCGGATGAGGTGACATAGATGGGGGGAAGACTTTTTGGCATGGGGTTCACGACATACAAGGGGTTGTAGTGTCCTATTTATGGGTGCCTTTGTAGAGGGTGTGTTGCATCTTCTTTTTCAATGCAACCTTTTTCCAAGCCCATTTATTGCTCCACCTTGGTTGGCATTTTTTATTATTTATTTTTCACGGGTCCTATTAGTTTCTTATGAAATACATTTCATTGTCCTTGGGATCCTTGGGCAAGCATCTAAAAGGTTCATGATTGTATTTTATCTTTTTCCATATACAAGCCTCTAGGCCTTCAACCCCTTCTTCCCATGAAATGAGGGACAACCCCTTCTTGGGTCAGTACACTCAAAAATCCCCAAAGGTAAGGAGATGAGGGGAAGAAGTGTGTAAAGTGACAAGTACGGTCAGGAATGGAACGATGACTAGTCAATAGGACCTCCCAATAGAAAACCTATCCCTAAGGGTGACCCACTTACTAGGGTGCAATGTCAACCACCAAGGTGAAACAGGGAAAAGAGCATAATGTCCAAGCAAACGTTACATAATCAAAAGTAGTAATAGATGCAACAAACTCAAATTGCTTCAAATATTGAAATGACACTCACCATAATACTTGACTTGTACCTCATGGATAAATACCCAATGTCTTCTAGAGCCAACCGATGTGGTGGATACCTTTGTGATGAACTTGGAACTTTGGTGGCGAGGTAGGTCTCTGTTTGTGCAAGTGGACACTATTGGTCAAGTTGTCTCTCGGTACTTCATGTATTTAACCTGAGGGCCTCGAGACATGATATCCTTAGTTATCCCTAGGAGTTGTGGATAACATCTGGCTCCTACTTGGGGACATGTACTCACCATAGAGAGCATGAGAACTGCAACATCTCCTGGTGGAAATTTGCCTACACTGGAACACAAAACTGTAAAATCCAGGGTGGTTCTATCACCCTTCGTCCATATATATCAAAATAAAAAATGACAACTAGTCTAGAAAAGAAAATTTCTAAAATTTCTAAACTAAACATGTAATATGATGAAATCAATATACAAGTAGAGAAGAATGAAAAATGAGATGAAACTAAACTACTATGATAAATCAAGATGCAAATGCAGGAAAAACAAATGACCTGCCTACTTACGTGGGGCCCTAGGGTGTTGAAGATTAGGTCATGAAATGTTAGGTGAATTCGTATAACCAATGCAACCAGTTGATCATCTCATCCAGGTATCTCCCCCGATGCTTAATCATGAAATACAACAAAGATAATTCGAGAACATAATGATCATGAGCATAAATAGACATAAAATAAATCATGAAATGAAACTCATGGAGATGGGTGGGAGGGAGGAAATCATGTTGGAAAGAACATCCACAAGCCTGATCGATCCATATTTGGATGGTACTACCATATGTATATGATGGATCATATTCATCCCCATTAGCATGATCGTTGTTTCTTGAAGATCGAGAATACATGAGAGATCCCAAGAAGACCCCAAGATTTCCTTGAGAAGAAGAAATGAGGTAAGGGATAGGCTCAATTCTAGAAAAATGTTGCCTCTTCATCTGTGAATCCTCGTAAAAATCCCTAAGATGAAAATACTTTCTCTTTCTAAAGTGAGCCTTTGATTCCTCTGGGATGGAAATGTCCTAATGCTCATCTAAACTTGGGGATGAAGGTGGCTGAAAGTTCTCATAGAACAAGTCCATCCCCAAAAGGATTTGCATCACAACTCCCTAGGGATGACTGGAAATCACCCTGAAAATGTTGTGATAGGTCATCCTTGAATGGAGGAAACAAATTTATAACCATGTCAACATCGAGGTGCCAAACATATGAATCATATGCAAGTGAGGACCATTTTCCTAGATATGCCAACTCAATCCTTTTTGCACAAGAACCACCCTCAATGTCGTAAATGGGGTATCCATAAAAAATGAGACAACCTACATCCCATCTACGTCTCCTAGTTTGTATGAACATGTCTATATGCTCATCAACCAAGTCCAAGGGTTATTTCATAAAACCATCAATATGACTAAAAATAACCATCTCTTTGTCTTGATGTGCAGGAAGAACAGAGGTTAGGGTGGCTTCAACTAGATCTTCAGATTCTTCATCATTGAGACTATTTGCTTCTTCAACTCCACGTACAGGAGGAGAGTAAGGCTAGAAAACCTCAACTTCATCAAGTGGGAGAAAAGATAATGATGTATCACAAGGATTCTCAGCATGTTGTACCCCATCAGAATTATTCTTTCTCTTTATGGACATGATCCTCCATCACCTCTTCATCACAAGAGGCTTGATCCTTAATACAAAGCGCTTTATTTTCCCTTTTCCAAATGGGTATGTCGCATACAAGGGATCCTCCAATACTTCTTCACTTCCAAAGTCATTGAATAAAGTATCATCAAGATCTTCGAAAGGGTCACAGCTCATCATGTTCTCTTCTTGATGTGCAGGAGGAAAAGAGGTATGAGTGTCTTCATCAAAAGGCAGGATAGGTATAAGCACTTCATCTTCATCTAATGTCTTGTCTGGATCTTCAACATGAGAAACTGCATCAGGATCTTCTTGGTAACTTTCTTCATATATATGTCCTTCAAGCATTTCTTCTTCATAGAGATGTATTTCAAAGGAAATTTCCCTCAAATACTGAATCGGATCCAAAGGAAACATCCTTTCCTTGAAATCATCCTCAAGATTCTAAACCATTTCTTCAAACTGTTGGGACTTCATTCCACAATGTGTAAGGAATTCTTAGATGAGGATGGTTAAATCCTTTGAGCTACAAGCATTCTTGATCAAATTCCTTTGTTTCTTATCTAGGGATGCCAGGAACAATTGCGTTAATTCATAACCATGGGTTATCTAATACCAATAAATGTATTCAGTAAACTCGACAACATGTGTAACATCCGAACACGGGTTACCATCAAAACTTGGGATATCATTCCACCTTTTTAGCAGGTTTTCATCATATACCCCCATGGTTTAGAAGATGGAAAGGGTAAATAGGGAAAGGTGGGTGCTTTGATGGTGGAGTCACTAGATGAGATCAAGACTCATCATGGTTGGAAGGGGAATGTCCTTCAAGTGGAGTCACTGGGAAAGCTTGGGGTATAGTATTTGGGATGGAAACTTGCCAAAGTGTCGTTAGGGAATGAAAGAGAATTTAAAATCATCACTGACAACAACGCCAAAATATTATCACACACGTTGTAGGTTGGGAAAATCCAAACCCAAACCACTACCCACTCTCACCTTAGATAGGTATTCTCATCACTTTAGAGGTGAAACGATCACCTCAAGGGGGGAATATCGGGTGACCCTAGGGGGAAATGAGACGAAACGTGAGATGATTAAATGAATTCCCCTATAGGTCAAGTTTCTAAGTGGAAGATGGATTTGATGACACGTCTCGGAAGTGGTTTAAAGTTGCCAAGTCTTTGAGTACTTGCGGAAAGTGTTTGTACCCACCCGAGACACAAGAAAAGCCAAATGTACAAGCTATATTAAGTGGAAAATCAATTTAATCTTGTTTTCCCTATTTGCAGCAATCAACAGAGGTATATATCAACAAGAAACAATTAATAAATATGCTAGATAATATGTTAAAAGTCATGTAAATAATGCAAGAGATAAGCTAGTAAAAACTAGTACAACTCAAGTATAAAAGCATAAGACTTTAGCATCAATGGAAGGTTATTATAGATAAGTATTGCAGAGATATATTTGCATCCTTATGGCTGTATCAAACAACTTGTCATAGCAGAAAAATCAGCCAGCAAAAATCACAAGTAATCCACCCAAAAGATGCATTGAGACTAGTAGATGGTAAGGGGTAAATTATTAGCAACTTTTGACGGTTGAAAAGTGAGTTATAAGCAAATAAAAGAATGATTTGTTACAGCCCTAATGGATGTAGCTTTTAATGAGTTATATCTCTAATAATATCAATCCAATCAAGATGCCTTAGTGGCCTTGACAAGCTCTTAGCATGCAGAAAAGTTTCCAACCCCAACAATTCCAATATCTCGTGTTTTTACATATCCCAATGCAATGATTTTATTTCTCCAATGTAAGAGACTAGTTGCTTTATCTATTGGGTTATGGAGTCTTTAAAATTAACGAGTTAATAGAACTATCTCCTTGGGGGTGTAATCCCTTTTACTCCCCAAGGCAAGCTAAAATTAACTAGGAAAAAACCTAGGAGGGTGTAAACCCTTTTACTCCTCCTAGTATTCCTTTATGCAATGAAATAATTCAATAAAAAATGATGTTGTTAGTGGGGTTGTATGCACTTATACTCCCCAAGAATCTTAGCATATCAGACTTGTACCAAGAAAAATAAGCAACAAGATAGTTTCCTTACCTAGTCCAAGCACAAAACAAGATAAACTCATTTTTTAACCAAGCAATATCCACCATAAAGCAAGAAATATACTCCAAGAGAGAGTGCACATCACTTCTTCCACCAATAGCAAAGACAAACCATAGCAAGAGAATGTAACCAAGAGAGATAAAGAGAATTTCCCAAGTAGGGCATAAATTTCAACCAATATGTCTTTTCACAATGGGAGAGCTATGATAAAATGAAATAGAGATGATCTATATTTATACAAATCTTCTAAAACACAGTTTGTCCACATTCAAAGGGTAAACCACAAGATAAGGGGACAACAAACTTTACTCTTTCCCCTTTTCCAAAATAACATTTTTTAATTCATAATTTGCACATAAGATAAACCCTAGAAATATGACGTCACCCTCTTGGGGCAACGTTTTGGAACTTTTAGGTCAATTCGTTGGGTTGGAGATGCGTGTGCTAGGAATCCAAAGGCAAAATGTCTTCAAGGTAAGCCTCTACTCCATGATCCAAGGGATGCCTCCCTCAAAACATGCCAAGTGTCTCCAATCACCACCAAACCCTAGCTCTAGGGTGATGGCAAGCCTTTAAAGGTGACGTTTTAGCCTCCAAAGGCAAGTCATTTGGATTGTAGGGGCTAGGTCAGATCCTCCAAGGTGTCGTTTAGGCCTCCAAAGTATTATCATCATCATCCAGTGTGTGGGCCTTGGTATCCAAAATGTGGGCTTAAGCTTTTCCTTCAAAAATTGTCTTCCAACTAGGTCCTGCAAAGACAATGAATACACCCTCCAAGGATCTCAATTCAAATGCATCATGATTAGTAAATAAAATCAATAAAAGAGCCATAATCATGTACATCAAAACTACCTCATCAAAATAAACAAGTTCTCAAAGACCCTATGCAATTTTTCAAGTTTAGGTATGGGAGGGTTGACAAAGCGACCTATTGGGTGAATTGTACCTCAATTTTAGGAGTGTTTCCCGAGTGGACCTCTTTCTAATTCATGTGGATGAGGTGAAATGGATGGGGGAAATAATTTTGGGCATGGGGTTCATGACATACAAGGTATTGTAGTGTCTCATTTATGGGTGCCTTTGTAGAGGGTGTGTTACACCTTCATTTTCAATGCAACCTTTTTCCAAGCCCATTTATTGCCTTTTATTCTTTTAAGATGTTTCTAGGTTGAAGCCGAGGTGGGGTTTCTACCTAAGCATGAAAAACAATTCCCACCTTGACTCTACCCTGGTTACGTCACGCTTCCCCAATTTGAAAACATGTGTGGGGCTTCTACCTAAGCATTAAAAATAGTGCCCACACATGCTCCACCTTGGTTGGCATTTTATATTAGTTATTTTTCACGGGTCCCATTAGTTTCTTACGAGAGACATTTCATTTTCCTTGGGATCCCTAGGAGAGAATATAGAAGGTTCACGATTGGATTTTATCTTTTTCCAGCTACAAGCCTCTGGGCCTTCAACCCCTTCTTCCCATGAAATGAGGGACAACCCCTTCTTGGGTCAATAGACCCGAAAATTGCAAAAGGTAAGGATATTAGGGGAAGAAGTGTGGAAATTGACAAGTATGGACGATAATGGCATGATGGCTAGTCAAGAGGACCACCTAGAAGAAAACCTATCCCTAAGGGTGACCCACTTACTAGGGCGCAATGTCAACCGCCAAAGTGAAACGGGGAAAAGAGCATTATGTCCAAGCAAACGTTACATAATCAAAAGTAGTAATAGATGCAAAAAACTCAAATGCCTCAAATATTGGAATGACACTAACCATAATACTTGACTTGTACCTAATGGAGCAAGACCCAATGTCTTTCGGAAGCCAACCGATGTGGTGGATACTGCCATGATGAACTTGGAACTGTGGTGGCGAGGTGGGTCTTTGTATGTGCAAGTGGACACTATTGGTCAAGTGTCTTTCAGTACTCCATGCTTGCAACCTGGGGGCCTCAAAACATGATCTCCTTAGTTATCCCTAGGAGTTGGGGATAACATTGCCCATAATTTTCCCAAAAAATATAAAGGCACCTCCTTGTTATTCCAGGGAGGTGCAACAAATACCATAAACCATCTATCCATCTAGTTTTGAATAATTTGTGGGTGGATGCACCAATAAATATAAATGGGTTTCTTGGTGAAAAGTAGTTATTGTGCAGATCGAGGATCAATAAAAAGGGATATCATATTTTTTTTTGTAATACCCAAGTCTCTAACTCGATGTTTATCCATCCTAGTCCTATAAAACTCAAACATTATAGCCCTATATTCATAAATAGAACTTAACTGCCCTTAAGCACTTGCAATGGACCTTACAATCATGTCCAATGAAGTGTCCAAGGACTCTCGGTTAGGTTCTTTGGTTCCCCTTAAATCATTGACAAGCGATCTCAAAGTATCCAACCCCGCATCAATCTGTATGTTTATGTTTGGTGGTTGTGGTGGGTTTGGGTTTTGCTCGCCTTGGTTTTCTTGTGGGTTGTTTTCATTGTCTTCGGGTTCCAACTTAATAATATTTGTTGCAATTTAATAAGACAATTTAATAAGTGCACTTATGACAAAGGTTTTACAAACAACAATTTCATTTTATCCCAACAAAATCATTAACATAATTTTGTGTAAAACAAAGAAAAACCGTGTGTTATCTTTACAATGAACTTGAAAAAAACCTATACAACATTAGTGAATTGTTGAGAGATAAAAAAGGAGACAAATAAAACAAGAGAGGAGACAAAGATAACAAAGGGGGAGACAAAGATAACAAAGGAAATGACAAAAAATTAAGCATACTTGGGTGGAGGACATAATGGCAAGATCTTGGGTTTTGCTCCTCCTCTACTCCTCCCCTTTTCTTGCTCAAACAGATAAAAACATGAGGTACGGTCTGAAAATGGGCACAAATCGTGCTCGTGGTCCCTTTAAAAATGGGCACAGTAGGAATGTGTGTGTGTTCCTACCAACATGCTTATGTGGCATGTTGAGTGGAGGTTCGGGATTTTCTTAACCTCTAACATCAAGAACATGTGTGTGTCCCTAGGAATGTGCACGCATTCCTATGAATGCGCGTTCCTGCTGACCCCCATGCCACTTTTTTGTACACTAACTTTGTGCACACACTCATGTCCCATTTCCTCATGACTGTTTCTTATGATGATGGTATATTCAATTTTATATGTTGTTGTGGGTCATATTTCTCAACCAATGTAGGATTAATTTTTGTGTATGTAGGTATTTATATCATAAAAATAATTCCAAGATACATAGATTTTAGGTGTATCCTACTTAATAATGGAAAAAATTTAAGAAGGCATGTGAAAAGGGTACTGGTACTCAAAAATTAGTAAAATAATGAATAATAAGTATGTTTTTTCGAAAGATTTAAACAATCCGTTGCATGCATCAATCTTGTTGTGTTTAGTATGCAATTTACTAACCTAGTTTCAATCTTATGTTAGATTCTCTGCATATGATTTGAGTTTACTATTTGGTTTAAGATTCTCATGTCGTTTTCATTGTGTAAACAACCATCTTCTTATTAGGCTTTCCCATTCTATTCGTTTTTTAAGTTTAAAATTCTAGTGAGGCATTTTTACCCAGTTTGTTTGAAAGGTTGATATGAATATAATGTTTTTTGATATGATGTTTCCCAAGCTTGCATAGACTCTCAAAGTTGTCAATAAATAAAATTTGTTTGGCCTTGTACGAGCTTGAAATTTTCAGGTAACCAAATTTTCTAAGAGTGAAATGTTATATTTTCAGTTTTGAACTTGACCTAGGATTTGGGTATCTAGGCTTATGAACTATTTTTTCCATTTTTATTCATTTGATGCTAAATGAGTCGTCCTTGTAATTGTATCTTCTATGTTTTATTTCTAGGAAAATAATCAACTTATTTAACATACTTTATTAGTATTTTGGAAAAGAATTATATCGATCTCTTTGATTTATCAACAAGCATCTACCTAGGTTAATTATGCCAAAGGCATGTAATAAAGAAAGGTTTTGTTGATACTTGGTCATCTAAAACTATCTTACATTGTATACCATGTCTTTATCAACACCTACCCTCTCCAGTTGTCATTGTCCACATCTACCTCTCCATGCCACGCTATCTTTTTTAGCTTTGTCCACTGACTTGTTGCATCGCCTTTGCACCCTTTTCCCTATCTTAACCTATCCTACTCCATTGCTTTGGTTTGCGAGGAATGTCACCCCTTTATCACTTCTAGTGACTTGTTATGTGCAATCTCTTATCATTCACATTTTAAAAATATGTACAAACTAAGGAATGCACATGAGTTATTAACACATGTGTGCTTTAGAAATGCACTTGTGTTTCTAATGTGTGCATGCTTTTTTAGTATAGAAAAAATTATGTGAATTCAACATTTCCACAAGAAAAATCTTTATGTGCAGGTTTAGCAAGGGCTGAGGCTATTTATATAGTTACACGTGTAGATTCTTGAAATTTACAATGACTGCATGTTTCTATTACAATTGTTTTGGAAACCAACATTGTGCACCCACCCATACACATCCATATAATTTATGGTTAGAAGCTTTGATTGTACTTCTTCTCATTTCCAAGATTGTACAAGAGGTAAATTGGTCGATTGCATTTTGTCGACACATCAAGTGAGGCCCAATAATATCTACAAAGGTAGCTAGCCTAGGGACTTGACCTCAAAACCTTCTGCTTGTAATTCACAACATTCAACTACTCACATTAAGGGCATTATTAAAGTCGTTTTCATTATCATTTCTAGATTTTATTTCAAATTTCTTAAAGGTTATTACCAATATTTCTTCTGTTAGGATGAAATGACTCATTGAAGAAGAGAGCTTGAGCTTACTTTAATGTCTAAGTACACTTCTCGTGACATTTATCTTCAACTCCAATCGGACGCATCACAAGCCCTCATCCCTTCACGACATGTCTTATACAACATGTCTCTTCTTCTTTGCTTTTATGATATGCATAAGTAATACATTATTACAAGTTTCATTTGTTAAAGTGGTTTTCATTATCATTTCTAGAACTTATTTCAAATTTCTTAAAAGTGATTACCAAGATTTCCTCGATTAAGATGAAATGACTCATTAAAGAAGATAAGACAATGACATTAATACTATTATCTTATAAAAAAAAAGAGAAATATGTTCAATATAATGACATCAATCTCAATTAACAACCGTAAAAGTAAAAATATGAACATATACCTACTTTAAAAGTTAAAATATGAACATATACCTACTTTAAAAGTTAAAATATGAACATATACCTACTTTGTTGATAGAATTACTGATAAAATTACTCATACCTTTAGTTTGAAAGCATGAGCTTACTTTAATGTCAATGTCTAAATACACTTATCCTGACATTTATCTTCAACTCCATCTAGTGACATTTATCTTCAACTCCAACGGGGACGCATCAAAACTTAGACTACCTGGCTCTAGAATCCAACAAGTTGGAGAACACCATTCCTCCATCTCTGGGAAACTGCTCTTTTCTCACGACTTTATTTTTGGGGGACAACAGATTGTCAGTCAGTATACCTAAGCATTGGGTGATGCCCCCAAAAACATGAACATTTTACGAAATGTACTTATTCTCTAAATAACTAAATGGTTTGTTATATCTTCACCAAAGAATTGAAACTCTTCTTCTTAAAACTTTGTTATAAATATCATTAAATTTTAATCATGATATTCTTAATTAAGTAAAAAATTAATAATTATTAATAAATAAAATATTTTTTATAATATTCAAATTATATATTTAACAATTTACACTCATAATTCACTACTTCTTAAAACTTTGTTATAAATATCATTAAATCTTAATCATAATATTCTTAATTGAGTAAAAAATTATTAATTATTAATAAATAAAATATTTTTTATAATATTCAAATTATATATTTAACAAGTTACACTCATAATTCACTATCATAAATGTATTTAGATTTTTTTATTTTCATTGATATGTATAAATTGCAAGCTTACTAGTTAATAATTTATATATTATATTTTTATTTTATTTTTAATTAATTTACAACACTTTTAAAAAGTGTAAGTGTTCTTACTTTCTTAGAACATATAATGCCTCTTGTATAATGAGTATAAATTATTTTTATTTTTAATTAATTTATAAATAATTTTAAAATTGTTATTATTTTCTTAGAACATATAATGCCTATTGTATAATGAGTATAAAGAGTATAAAGTTTAGTTTTATGGGTAGCCTGTAAGCCAACAGGAAAATATGATTTAATAAGACTTGAGACGTTTCGAATCTCATTAAATTAAGTGGAACCTCTATTTTAGGGGGCGTCTACCTTTCTAGCCTTATCACAATGGGTCAAAGTCCATTTTGTGGGAATTGAACTCGAGTGGGGAGGATAACAAACAATTGGATAACATGTTTGTTATTCTCCCCACCCGAGTTCAATTCCCACAAAGTGGACTTTGGCCCATTGTGATAAGGTTAGAAGGGTAGACGCACCCTTAGATAAAGGTTCCACTTTGATGGGCTTCAAGACGTCTTGACTCTTGCTAAGCCATAAGTTTATTGCTACGTGTTGGCTTGTAGACTGTTGGCACTAGCCTAGAGGTTATAGTGACAGCCAACTCGATTTGAACCTAGGCCTCGCCTAGGTAATCCCGATTGAATTATCAATCCCTCTAGATCTTAATAATAATAATAATAAAGAGTTATTTTCAAAAAATTATCCATTCTTAATTAATTAAGTCCTTAATTAATTATAACTAGTATAATAACATCATAATATATAACAATAAATAATTAACTTTAAATATATTAAAAATATAATCATAATATATAACAATAAATAATTAACTTTAAATATATTAATTGATTAATAGAAAAATATTTTTAATTTATATTATAAGTGATAGTATATAATATGTTATTACTTTATAATGTTTATTGGTATTATATTTCCCTAGTTATGCTTACAAATTTCTTTAGACCTTGCAAAAGCTTAAAATATTTTAGGTAATTAAATTTGAACATATCCTATCTTTCAATGTCATATAAATATGGATCTTTTGCCCCTTCATATTTTATGCATTCATTTCATATTCGCCGAGAGAAAAATGTTAGCTTTTTAATTTTGAATTAGCTTTCAATGCCATATGAATACGGATCTTTTGCCCCTTCATATTTTATGCGTTAATTTCCTATTTTCCTAGAGAAAAATGTTAGCTTTTTTATTTTGAATTTGGCCTAAGTTCTCGATGTTTGGGTTTTTGAATTGATAAAAAATTCCATTCCTATTCATTTGACGCTGAATTAATTCATGCTTGTAATTTTTTATATATTTTATTTCTAGGTCAAGTGAACATTTTGAAAGGGTTTTGTAACGTACTTTAGTTACTTGTTGCCAATAATTATACTAGGCTCTTTCACTTATCAGCGAACATCTGCGTAGGTTATTTTTTAAATGTCCTAAAGTCGAATTCTATCTTCGTGAGATTTTATTATGTTGACATTATTTAGTTCTTTTATTTCATGCCTTTGCAAAAGGTTTCTAACTCTTAACATTATTCTTTTATATACAATCAACTACAAATGTACTACTAGAAGGATGAACAAGGATGAGTGTTTTGAGAAAGAAAAAAAAATTAGTTTAAATTATAATTTTTTCTCTAACTTTTTTAGTCTTTTTTTTGTGTTTTTAATTGATGTTTTGATTTTTTTTCCTCTGCCACCACTGAATGCTTGCTCTCTTTTGTCTTGAGAACTAATTAGGGTTGTGAAACAACATTTTTAAACCATGATGTTCAACATGAGCTCGGAGCTTGAGAAGATAATAATGGATTTGCAACTGTGATCAAAGAGTAATTCAAGGGAAAGAGAGGATTGGCCACATCATTTCCATCTCATTCTAACATTTGAATGACCTTGCCCATACATGGACAATCTCTCCAGATGGATTGAATGCACCACTAGCTAGCTTCAACAAATCATTGCTAGGATCTTTCTCATATCTAACATTCGATGTTGTTATTGTTACATTGTAGTTGTATTCGATAACTTACTACTTCACATTGTCTAACATGCAAGGATTGGCACTTTGGCTTGGGTACTAGTAATTAGACAACTCAAGTGTCCATGTTGAGTATTAGAATATGGGTTAAACTATAGTGTGGGTTGTAAATTCTATTGGGTTGATGAAACAATTAGGCTTATTCTCCATTCATGACTTCTAGTTATGTATTTCTCATTGAAGACACCATAGCAACAATGGGATCCTAGAACATGATGAAGTTTTTGTTCTTATAGAAAAGAAAGAATGAAAATGGACTTTTAAGCTTGTATGTAACCCTCCCAAAAGGTTCCAAGTACATGAGCGACCATATTATGTCATAGGGTTTGGGATATCGAGCATGGGTTGTTTTCATAAGGGTTTCAATCCATTTTTTTTTTATTCTTGGGTGGTGAAGATCTTGAATCTTCCATTAATGTTGTGGAAAAAATAGTCAACTTCCAATATAATTGTAATG
This sequence comes from Picea engelmannii, assembly GCA_009831015.1. NCBI lineage: Eukaryota > Viridiplantae > Streptophyta > Pinopsida > Pinales > Pinaceae > Picea > Picea engelmannii. The sequence continues at coordinate 757,276 of ML788864.1, read as the reverse complement.
GGGGTTTTAATCCAAATTTTTCTTCCATTTTTTTTTATGGAGGAGCACTTCAATCTGCATGTGTCCTTGTGGAAAAGAGAGTCAACATATTTATGGGGGTTCATGGTTTCCTAAGTCTCTAATAATAAGATAATAAGCTCATTGTCAAGAGCAGTAGGGCCTTTAGCATCATGGACCACCTCTATTTTTTTATTGTTTTCTTAGAACTTCTTAATGTGAACATACCTTGAAAGAGAAAGGATGACCTTGATCTAGATTTTATGAGCAGAACGAAATGAATACAGGTTATTAAAATATGCTTAACACAGAATAACATGAATATAGTAAAATTGGTTTTCTATTCAATAACGAAATAAGCTGAAACTGTAAAATGCAGCGGAAAACAAGCTTGTTGGAATGGTGGCGGCTTATCTCTGAGAAGAGATGTGACGGTTGCGCTCATTCAACAGAAGATCATTACAATGAGGCTATGAAGGCTTTTTTACAATAAACAGGGATGTCAAAACCCTAGACATCCAAAAAACTAACCCTAGGAGATGAAGCGCCAAAAGTCATGTGGGCCCCGTTTGTGTAAGTCAGTGCATCAACTTCTCGAGGTCGTAACTTTTGCATACAATCTTTGTTTTAGGTGCATGATAGCCCGTTGGAAAGGTATTGTCGAGGAGATTCATTTTGGGGGCCTAATGATGCCTTTGGCTATCATTGAGAAGCTCGATCCCGAAAAACCTTCATTTAGGCCCTCAAAATGGCCCCGGAAGTTAAAACTGTTAAAAATTGTAAATTGCCAAAATTGCCAGAAAATTGTTTTGAGCGAGTTAGAAAAGGTGGGTGGCCACCAATATCCACCTAGATCAATCCTACCTCCTTAGGAAGAAATGGTCTCCATTGCGTTGAGTTCCCCCATCAGATGAGGAAATTTCTGCTGAATTTGGCCCGGGGTGAGCCACTTTCCTTGGTGCAAGAGTTGCCCTGCTTTGACAACTCAATAAAGTTGGATCCTTTGTTGTCAAGTGCCCTTGATATGTGTGCCCACAATCTAATCACTGAATGCTTGTTGCATGCAATCAGGGTTGAGCTCTGTTGGTGTCAACTGCTCTACTATATTTGAGGTGTCCAATATTGGTGGGAAATATGGCCGAAGGAGAGCCACGTTGAAGACTGGGTGTAGGCCAAGGAAAGGGGGAATGTTGAGCTCAAAAGCATTGTCACCCAAAGCCTTGGTGATGGTGTACGACCCATAACGGAGTGGGCGAAGCTTTTGATGGGGCTCTGTAAGGCATTATTTATGCAAGTGCAACCAAACTTTGTCTCCCACCTAAAAATTATGTGGCACCCGATGTTGATCTTGGCATTGCTTATACTTGGCATTAGACTTCTGTAGAATATCCTAAAGCTGTTGGCAGATGTGTTGGATCCGCTCAATGAACCAGGTGGCTTTGTCATCTTCTGGTGGAGCAAGGGACGAGTCGGTCGAGGTGGTCACCAGGGGTAGTGCAACATCCATGGGGCCCAATGGTTGGAATCTCAACCCCACCTGAAAGGGGTTGTGGCCAGTTGAGCTATGCAGGGATCGATTGTAGCTATGTTGGACATAGGGAAGACTTTCATCCCATGTGTGTGGATGTTTTGAATTACACATGCGCAGGATATGTACGATCATCCGATTGACGACCTCAGTTTGGCCATCTGTCTGGGGGTGGAAGGTAGTGGATTTGGTGAGCTTGGTATCCAGCAGTGACCAGAGGCTCGAACATAATGTTTTGAGGATCATACTATCACGGTCTGAGATAATGGTTTTTGGGATCCCAAAATGTACCCATACTCGTTCAAAGAAGAGCTTGGCAATGGCTTATGTTGTGATGTTCTTCTTGCAGGCGGCTAAAATCGCCATCTTGGAAAAGCGATCAACAACCACAAAAATAGTCATTCCCCCTCTTGGTGGACGAGAGGCCCGACATGTAGTCCATTGAGATGGATTCCCACAGCCTGTCAGGAGTAGGAAGAGGGGTGTACAAGCCCTGTTTCTTAGTGGTCGGTTTGGCAATAGTGCAGGCAGTGCAGGACCTAATATACTTGTCGACATCATGTCAAAGTTTCGTCCAGTAGAAATGTTTCTGCAACACTGCCACTGTCTTTTCGACACCAAAGTGTCTTTCCACCCCACTATAGTGAGCTTCTCAAATCAGCTTCTCGCACTCGCTTGATGGAACACGAAGATGGCCCAAACAACACAACAACCCATCTTGAAGATGGAAATTAGCGACCACTGAGTTCACACCGAACATTTGGTAGGTGGTGGAGAAGTCAGGGTCTGTCTCGTAGAGGTGGGGCCATTGGGAGGTCTCGTGGCCGCAAGAGTCTAGCACCGTGGTGAGTGTCGTGACTGAAGGTCGACTGAGGCAATCAACAACTCGGTTGGTACTTCATGTTTTATACGTGATGTTGAGGTGGAACTGTTGTAAGTATGTGGACCACTTCTGATGGAAGTCATTCTGCAATTTTCCTTGGGTCTGCATGAATTGTAGTGGCTTGTGATCAGTGTGGATGACTTTCTCCTTCCCAAGAATGTATGTCTCCACTGGCGATAGGCTTGCACAATGGAGTACATTTCTTTGTCGTAAGTAGGGTACTTATGGACAACATCTGATAGTGTCTCACTATGATATGCCACCGGGTGGTCGTGTTGAGTTAGAACGGTGCCCACAGCATAGTCTGAAGCATCTATCTCGATCTCAAAGGGATGTTGCAGGTACGATAATGAAAGTACTAGGGATGAGCACAAATGATTCTTCAAGTCATCGAAGGCTTGTTGTTGAGATAGACCCCACACAAATTTTGCCTTACCACCACCCCTAGTTACTTGTATGAGGGCCCATGCGATATGAGAGAATCCCAACACGAACCTACGATAGAAATTGGTGAGGCCCAAGAAGCTATGAAGTTCAGTGAGTGTGATTGGGGCTGGACAGTCATGGATGACCTGGATCTTGGTTGGATCCATGTGCACACCATGATGATCAACAATGTAGCCTAAGTAATGGACCCTGTCCATGCTGAAGGAGCATTTTTCCAAATTTGCATATAGTTTGTGTTGTTGCAGGGTGTGCAGAACCTCTTGAATATGCTACAAGTGTTCCTCCCAAGTCTTGTTGTAGATGAGGATGTTATCCAAATACACCACTACAAAAGTATTGGTGAAAGGTCGTAGGATATCATCCATCATCCTCATAAAAGTTGTTGGATCATTTGTCAAACCAAAGGGCATGACCAGCCATTCAAAAAGACCTTCTTTTGACTTGAAGGCAGTCTTCCCTACATCTGTTTGTTCTATTGGGACCTGGTGGTAGCCAGACTTCAGATAAATCTTAATGAAATATTTGGCCCCCATGAGCTGATCAAGGAGGTCGTCGATTCGGGGAATTGGGTATCGGTTTCAGACTGTGATTTTATTCAGGGCCAGTTAATTAATGCAAAGTCTCCAGGTCCCATCTTTCTTCTGCACCAGCATGATTGGGCTCCCACAAGGTGATGATATTGGACGTATGTGCCCCTTGTGGAGAAATTCTTGGATCTGCCTCTTGATCTCCTCATTTTCTAACAGAGAGCAGCGGTAGACTGGCCCATTGGGTAGCGGTGCGTCTGGGGTCAGATCAATGGGATGATTGACTTGGCAGTGCAAAGGTACCCCGGTAGGAGAGGAGAATATATCTGAGTATTCTTCCACAACCTTATCCACTTGCTTATATTGTGTGGAGAGATCGGTCACGGAGGCCCTGGATGTGGCTGCGATCTTTCTCTCACTGTGAGAGTGAATCACGAAGAAGACAAATTTCACCGTCTAAGAGATGACCTTCTTGCATTTCTTGACAGAGATCAAGGAAATAGCACTAGGAGGGACTGCCTCGGGTATCCTGTACAATTTCCTGTTCAAAGTAATAATAACACTATGAGGCTAGAATCGTATACATCATGACGTTTCCATAAATAAGGTTGGCCCAAAAGAAAATTACAAACTTCGAGAGGAGAAACATCACACAATACCTCGTCTTTTAAGAGCTTGATGTCGTATGACAGTCGACACTATTGGCTGATGCAAAGATCGCTTCCTTGGTGGAGCCATCCAATGGTGTAGGGTTGTGGGTGCGGTGTTGTCGGCAGGGCCAGCCGCTTGACGACCTCTACTGAGATGAGATTCTTCTGGCTACCTCTATCAACAATGAAGTGAAGTGGAGTGCCTTTTACCCACATCTGTGAATGGAAGAGGCGCTCGCCTTCTTCTGGCTCTTCTGGTTCACCGGGCTGGAGCTTGGTGGTAGCAACAGTGGCACTGGGTTCCGCATCAATGATCCATCTTCCCTTTATGGTTCTGACTCAAAGTCAAAACCTGCATATGATTCAGAGGCTTTCACTTCGGCCACCAACGACTTCTTTGAGTGGCAATCAGTAGTGTTATGCCAAGGGCTCTTATGGAAGTCGCACCACTTCCCAGTATCTTTCTTTGTCTTTTAGGTATCCTTCTTTGCTTGCGGCTTGGATTGGTTGTCCTAATATTCTCCATCTTTTCTCTGTTCTTTGTTTTGTGGGTTAGGTCCGCCCCTTCCTGGATTTTGCTGTGAGGGGTTCCTAGGCCCAAATAGTCGCATCTTTTGTTTGAGCTTCTGCTCGATTTTGACAGCATATCGGTAGGCCGCACCCAAGGACAAGATGTCCAGAAATTCCATTTCGGTTTGAATGTATCTATGCAGAGCACTGTGATACTTGAGAACCAGATGTCGCTCTGAATCTTTGATACCCATCTTGGTGCACAATGTATGGAAGATATTTGTGAACTCTGGCACTGCTTGGTCTCTTTCTTGCCGCAAGGTGGTCCATTTGGTATACAAGTCATCATAACTTCCGACAGGGTAGTATTGTTCCTTACTATCATCCCTGAAGGATTCCTAGGTGGTCACAACTGTAAATAATGAGGGTTCATCTGTTCCCTTTTGCTCACAAAAAGTTTCCCACTAATCTTTGACACAGGGAACGGCTTTGAGGAGTTCCAAAGTAATCTTTTCTCTATTCGAAAAGTTATGGACAAAAAAATACCCTTCTAGTAGATTCAACCACTTGTCTACAACATTTGCGTCTATATGGCCTTCAAATATAGGAATATTGAAGCTAATTTGTACCTTGAAGGGGGCGACGCCTCCGCTTGAGGAAGATGCATCATCTGTTGGTAGCCGCCAAATGATTTGCACGAAACTATCCATCATCTCATTCCTCTGTTGTGTGAGGGCTTCCTCAAGCAACATTTTGAAAGGATCTCTTGTCCCACCATATTTCTTTTCTCCTGCCATGAGAGATCGCTTGGGCGTGTGAGATCTTTTGTCCTCAAGAGAAACAAGCTCGAGACCCAATTATTTGTACCCTGACCTCGCTCGAGACATGCATTAAGACGACAAGGAGGAGACCGCTCTGATACCACTGATATGGATTTTATGAGCAGAACGAAATAAATACAAGTTATTAAAATATGCTTAACACGGAATAACAGGGATACAGTAAAACTGGTTTTCTATTCAATAACGAAATAAGCTGAAACTGTAAAATGCAGCGGAAAACAAGCTTGTTGGAATGGTGGCGGCTTATCTCTGAGAAGAGATGTGACGATTGTGCTCATTCGCCAAAATATCATTACAATGAGGCTCTGAAGGCCTTTTTACAATAAATAGGAATGTCAAAAACCCTAGACATCCAAAAACCTAGCCCTAGGAGATGAAGCACCAAAAGTCATGTGGGCCCCGTTTGTGTAAGTCAGTACATCAACTTCTCGAGGTTGTAACTTTTGCATACGATATCCGTTTTAGGCGCACGATAGCCCGTTGGAAAGGTATCGTCGATAAGATTCATTTTGGGGGATCAATGATGTGTTTGGATATCATTTAGAAGATTGATCCCAAAAAACCTTCATTTAGGCCCTCAAAATGGCCCTGGAAATTAAAACTACTAAAAATAGTAAATTACCAAAATTGTCAGAAAACTATTTTGAGCGAGTTGGAAAAGGTGGGTGGCCATCGATATCCACCTGGATCAGACCTTCAATACCAACTATGGATCTTCTATGTTTTTTATTATTGTTTTCTTAGAAATTTGTTTATTGTTTTCTTAGGGTTTTTTATTGTCCATGACCATGATTCGCTATATTTTAATAATGGACACCACTACCATGAGTATAACATGGATAGATAGCCAATATCCATTTTTTGTAGGAATGTTATGCCTCTCAGAATTCCCTTGAATCTTTTAAAATTCCTTACTAGGATTTTGTCATAGACTAAAATGGATACCAACATTGAAATGGTGATGAATAATGTCAAGTAGCCTAGCAAAGGATGTTGAGAGTGAAAGTGAAGTGGAAAGTGGGGACATGAAGCACCAATTTCAAAATATTCTAGGAGTGGATTTTTCTAGGAGATTTTTTTATATAATATATATTTGAATATATTTTGATGCATATATATATTCAAAAAACATGTAAAATGTCGAATTAGTTGCATAAAATATGAAACATAGATTTAAATATTGGATTAATGATGATCATTAAAGAATTAAAAATTTAGTAAACTTATAACATCGACCATATATTATTTATAATTCATAACATCATTATCAAATGATCCACCATTGCATCAAACTTCAAGTTTTGACGCAAACCCCCACCTCAGCAGGGTCCGCCTGACCTCCCGGTCTTTAGATCTTCCTATTCACGAGACGAAATGGCTTCTTGGTCCCTGCTGGAACCTTTCACACATATAACCATAGGTCTCCTTTTGTGTGCTCCGCCCGCGTGAACATGCACTAGACATGAGCCTCCACTCCACGTGACCACCGACTTAACCTCAAAAGGTGCATCGCGTTTCGCGATTTTGGGACTTTTGTTGCAAGTCACCCCGACTCCTCTGATTCCTGAAATGTCGAGAATGGGCTAACAGTCCCTAGCTCCTCCCTTTAATTTGTCACTGATGTGACCTTTAGCTGTGACCTGGGGCCCAACCTTCGAGCGTGTCAGGATTATGCGTATCAAGAACTCACGATGTAGCCTTGCTCCCTTTTCGCGATATCTGAACCCGTGAATTCCTCACCTCAGATCAATGATCCCGATTCCTCCATGATCCGACGGTGCAGATCGTGTCGGTATTTCGTGTTTTGCGACCTCCAAGTTACAGCTTCCTTCACATTGTTCCGAGAATTTCCACCATCTGTTCAGGCTCTCAATAGTTCCTCACCAAATAACTTGTCATCCACCCTCTCGAGCTTGATTCCACGAGGTGACTTCAACCCTCGTCCTTCCTCTGAACCTTCCAAGTCTCTATCCTTCCTGAGCTTGATTCTTGTTGCAAACTCAAGGATTCTAGGGAATCCTTGCGCACACTCCTTGAGGCCTTCATGATAATCTATGATTATCTGGTATCTTCCAACTCTACGCACTCCTTGCAACAAAAGTTCTTCAACCGCTTCCTTGGGTTGGAAAAGTCTAAGACCTCGACCTCAGCTTGCGCACACCTTGCACGGCTCTGTTCTATACTCACACTTCTACTGGTATAAGTTAACGTTATCTCTCCTAATCTTTTCAGAGGTAAAACCCATAATCTTGTCAACGCACTCCTTGCGGACTTTCACTGCACTCCTTGCAGGAACTCTCAGGAAGAGAAACAATTGAAACTTATTCTCTTCTCATAGACTTCATACATTCAACATGAAGTCACATACATATGGCATTGAAATAAATTCATAACAGAGTATATAAGAAAGTTGCAAACATACCATTCAATAGATGCAAACGGTAACCATAAAATACCATGAAATTGGATCAAAGCATTCTTATATTAATTCAAGTGCTTATGTACATGGTTCTATAGCAACAACTATCTGCTCATACAACTTATATAGTCTATGTTCTTCTCTTCTCTCCTATGCTCTCTTGGTCTACATCTTCTACTCATACAATACAATACATACGAGGAAGATTTCTTGAGTTTTCCCCCCTACTACTCTAAGCTATCTTATCGAATTAAAAGCTACATCTACTTTACATTCAATACAATAAATGCCTACAACCGAAAGATGACAGAAACGCTCAAGATCTGCATTACAATCCCCAAAACATTTAAGATCAATTACATCCTTTCAGCTGTTACATTAATGTTTCATCTTTTAAATTTCAAAATGTCTTCAAAATGCGCGTTGGTGTATATCTAGCTGGCCTCCACTTGCGCTCACCAGCGAAGCTCCTGCATCATACTCCTTTGGCTGAAAATTTTCATGGAATCCTATCCATGAGCTCCTGCACCGTCTATCCATGTTTCGGGATATTTGCTTCACTTTCCCAACTGGCATCCTCAATCGGGTGTCCCTTCCATTTTACTAAATATTCAAGATATGTATTCCTCCGGGTCTTCTTGCCAACTCTCTGATCAATGAACTTTTCCATCTGCGGATTTTCAGCTACAGACATCTACTTGACCCACTGAACTTCCTTTTGATTCTCTTCTCCTCTTGCTTCATCTGCTCTATAACGATACATATCTGCTACGTTGAATATGGGTGATATACCCACATCATCTGGCAATTCTATCTCATAAGCATTTGCTTCAAATTTTCATAGAATCTTACACGGTCCTATCTTTTTCATCTCCAGCTTATTATACATTCCTCTTAGGAACATTTCTTTTCTTAGATGTTCTAAGACCAAATCTCCCTCTTCGAATTGAATCTCTCTCCTGTTTTGATCTACTCTACGCTTGTATTCCTGGTTGGAACTCTGCAACCGCTCTTTAATCTTACTATGGAGCTCCTGCATCTCTGCTGTAAAATATTCCGCTCCAGCACTCTTGAACTCATTCTTCTCCAAGTCTCTCAACTCGGATACTCCTATAGGTTGCATTCCATACATTATCTGAAATGGGATTTGTCTTGTGCTCGGGTTAGGTGAGTCATTATATGCAAATTCTGCTTGCGGCAGAATCTGGTCCCACTGACTATGATGTTCAGCTACTAAAGTCCTCAATAAGTCTCCCAAACTTCGATTTACTACCTCAGTCTATCCATCCATCTGAGGGTGATATGCTGAGCTAAAAGATAGATTCATCCCCAACTTCTTCCATAGTGTCCTCCAAAAATGAACAACAAATTTGGTATCTTTGTCTGAAACAATACTCTTGGGTAAACAATGAAGTCGAACAACTTCTTTGAAAAACAGATTTGCAATGTGTGTTGCATCACTGGTTTTCTGACATGGAATGAAATGTGCCATTTTTTAGAATCTATTGACTACCACGAATATGGAATCACAACCTCTCTGTGTCCTTGGCAGTCCTAACACAAAATCCATGCTTACCATGTCCCACAGCCTCTCTGGTATTGGCAATGGTTGATACAACCATGTATTCTGTCTTTTCCCCTTTGCATGCTGGCAAATTCTATATCTGTTGACAAATTTCCACACATATGTCCTCATTCCCAGCCAATAATACAAACTATTCAGTTTCACAAATGTTTTATCATGGCCGAAGTGTCCATCCAATCCCCCACTATGTTTTTCCTTCAAAAGGTTTTCTCTCATAGAACTCTTCGGGATACACAACTGATTTCCTTTAAACAACAGTTCGTCCTGAATCAAGTATTCAATCCATTATCTTCTATCTCTAAGAACATGATTCTCACATGCTTCATAAGCATCCTTGAAATCTGAATCATCTATGTACATTTCCTTAAGGCTATCAAAACCTAAGGTCTTCACACGAAACTCCTGCAGAATCAAACATTCATTTCTCAATGCATCAACAACCTTGTTAGCATTCCCATAAATGTTCTTTATAAAAAAAGTAAAGTTCTACATAAATTCAACCCATTTTGCATGTTTCTAGTTCAATTTTTCTTGTCTTTTTATAAACTGTAAGGCTTGGTTGTCGCTATACAAAATGAACTCTTTTGGAACCAAGTAGTGTCTCCATTTCTTCAACGCTTGTATGGCTGCATTTATCATACGTGGAATATTTCAACTTGGCTTCATTCAGCTTCTCACTGAAGTATGCAACTGGTCTATTGTCCTGACTTAAGACTACTCCAATCACAAATCCGCTTGTGTCACATCTGACTTGAAATGTTTTACTAAAATATGGTAGAACCAGAATTGGTTGTCCAGTTATCTTTTCCTTTAACAACTTGAAACTTTTCTTCGCTTCCTCTGTCCAATGAAAATATTTATGTCTCTTCTTGACTGTGTCCATCATTGGCGCACAAATTCCACTAAAATTTATGATGAACTTCCTGTAAAAACTGGCTAGTCCATGGAAGCTTCTGACTTCAAAGATGTTTCTTGGCGACGACCACTCTTTGATTGCTTTTACTTTTTCAGGATCCATCTTCAACTCATTCAAAGAGATCACAAAACCCAAATAAACGAGTTTCGTCTTCATGAAAGATGACTTCTTCATATTTATCAACAACTTCTCTTGTTGCAACCTCCTCATCACTAGAGTTAAATGTCTCAAATTTTGTTCCTCGGTCTTACTGAAGATCAGTATATCATCAAGATACACAATTACAAACTTCTCAATGAAATATTTCAAGACTTCGTTCATCAATCTCATAAAAGTACTTGGCGCATTCGTCAAGCCAAATGGCATGACAAGCCACTCATACAACCCTTCATTTGTCTTGAATGTTGTCTTCCATTCATCACCTTCCCTCATTCTAATCTGATGATATCCGCTTTTTAAATCAATTTTTGAAAAAAACTTTTCTCCACTCAAGCAATCCATCAAGTCATCCATCCTGGGTAAAGGAAATCTATACCTGATGGTGATTTTTTTTATAGCCCTCGAGTCTGTACACATTCTTCATCCACCATCTTTCTTCTGACTTAACATTGTTGGTACAATGCATGGACTTAAGCTTTCTCTAATCAACCCTTTGTCCATCAAATCCTAGACTTGCTTCTTGACCTCTTCATTCTCCTGTGGCGTTAGTCTGTATGCTACTTTGTTTGGCAAACTCGCTCCTGATATAAGATCAATGTGATGGCTTATACTTTTGATAGTGGAAACGAACAAGGTAAATCATCCACCATTATATCGGCGAAATTCTCTAGCAGTTCCTAAATTTCCTCAGGTAGATCATCTATCGAAGTACTGGTCAAGATGACTCTAGGTTTTCTCACCACAGAAAACTGCATTTCTTCATCTTTCTTGAATTCATCCAGAAGTTCCTTCCCACTCATGAGAAGTATAGTATTGTTTGCTTCTGCTTTCACCTGCTTGTCTTCAATTGGCAGCAACATATGCATCCTACCATTCTTCTCCAAGGTATAGGTGTTCTTTCTTCCGTCATGAATAACATTTTTTTCATATTGCCATGACCTTCCCAACAAAAGATGACAGACCTCCATGGGAATAACATCACATAAGATCTCATCTATGTATCCCCCTATCTTAAATTCAACTAAACATTGTTTAGTGACAGTTACATCATGTCCTTTTTGCAACCATGAAACCTCGTATGGGCTTGGGTGTGCAACTGTCTCCAATTCCAGCTTCTCCACCATCTCTGTGGATACTAGATTACCTGTGCTTCCACTGTCAACTATCACCTTGCATACCCTATCCTTGGTCTTGCAAGTAGTCCTAAACAAATTGTTCCTCTGGACTGGATCCTCCATCTCTTTCTCTGGCTTCAAGAGAATTTTCCTCATCATTAAGGATCTTCCACCTTCTGCATCTTCTGCCTCAACATTTCACCTTTGCGCTTCTGAAATGTCAACTTCTCCTCCTCCATCTCTTTTTCTATCAGGACATTCCCAGGATTTGTGTCTAATCTTTCCATAGACAAAACACTTTATTTCACCTCCTTTGCCTCTTCCTCTTCCTCTTGCTCGAGGAAAAGTGTTCCTATCGACATATTGTCCTCCTTGTGAAATTCCTCCCCTTTCTGGGTGATTATGTGGTTTCTTCTCTTCATCCTTGGGCTTTTGTACTCCGTCCTGGGAAATTGCTTTGCCTCTTCTCTGACTTCTACCTCTGCCCCTTTGACCTTGATTTTGGGCCAATTTCACTTCTGCCTTGGAAGCAATCTGATAAGCATATTCTACATCCTTGATTGTCACCATGCTCATCTCATCTTGAATCTCATATCTCAGGTCGTTCAGGTATCTGGCGACTTTTTCATCATCACTCTCATGATGACCAAATCTAATGTTTAACCTAACAAATTCCTCTATATATTCCTTCATTGTCATCCCTTTTTGTCTCAAATTATGCATTCTTCGAAACAGATTGGTTTGGTAATCTCTGGGTATGAATTTGGATTTCATCTTGGTGACCATCATGTCCCAGCTTTTAATTCTTTGTTTGCCTTTGCAACGCTTGTCAGCCTGCAGTTCATCCCACCATAGTGTTGCATGCCCTTTCAGCCTAGTGACAGCGTGCTTAACCTTCTTATCTTCTTCAATATCCTCATAGTCGAAGTATTTATCCAGAGCTCTAAACCAATCTAGCAGCTCCTCAACGTCCAAGTTTCCTTCATACATCGGGATGTCCATTTTTTCTCTGGCACCTATTTTTGCGACAGCTTTGAATAGACGTTCCTCTGCAACATATTCCGCTACAACTTCTTCTTCGACTCCTCCTTAGTTCTCACTTTTGGCCTCACTGATATCTCCAGTATCAGGTGTTCTCCTCTGTGATGTCTCCATGGCATATAATCGAGCACGAAGCTCTCTAATCTCCCTTTCCACGGATGGATCGAGTAAAGTTCTTTCTAGACGTTTTCTTGGCGGAATTTTTGCAATCTGTCCACGCATAATTCAATCAAAAATGTCCTTTGTATTCCCTTTCTTACAGAAAACAATAGTTGTAATCTCTGATACCACCTGACGTAGACCCCCACCTTAGCAGGGTCCGCCTAACCTCTCGATATTTGGATCTTCCTATTCCCGAGCCGAAATGGCTTATTGGTCCCTGCTAGAAGCCTTCACACATATAACCACATGTCTCCTTTTGTGTGCTCCGCCCGCATGAACATGCACTAGACGCGAGCCTCCACTCCACGTGACCACTGGCGTGACCACCGACTTAACCTCAAAAGGTGCATCATGTTTCGCGATTTCAGGACTTTCATTGCGAGTCACCCCAACTCCTCTGATTCCCGAAATTCCAAGAATGGGATAACGATCCCTAGCTCCTCCCTTTAATTCATCACTGATGTGACCTTCGGCTGCGACCTGTGACCTTCAGCTGCGACCTGGGGCCCAACCTTCGAGCGCGTCGGGATTTCGCGCATTGGGAACTCGTGATGTAGCCTTGCTCCCTTTTCCTGATATCCGAACCCGTGACTTCTTCACCTCAGATCAATGGTATCGATTCCTCCATGATCCAAAGGTCTAGATCATGTCGGGATTTCGCGTTTCATGACCTCCGAGTTACAACTTCCTTCACACTCTTCCGAGAATTTCCACCGTTTGTTCAAGCTCTCAATAGTTCCTCGCCAAATAACTTGGCGCCCGCCCTCTCGAGCTTGATTCCACGAGGTGACTTCAACCCTCATCCTTCCTCTGAACCTTCCAAGTCTCTATCCTTCTTGAGCTTGATTCTTGCTGCAAACTCAAGGATTCTAGGGAATCCTTGCGTGCACTCCTTGCAGCCTTCACAATAATCTCTGATTATCTAGTATCTTCCAACTCTGTGCACACCTTGCGACAAAATTTCTTCAACCGCTTCCTTGGTTTGGAAAAGTCTAAGACCTTGACCTCAGCCTATGCACACCTTGCACGACTCTGTGCTATACTCGCACTTCTACTGGTATAAGTTAACGTTATCTCTCCTGATATTTTCTGAGGTAAAACCCAGAATCTTGTCAATGCACTCCTTGCGGACTTTCACTGCACTCCTTGCAGGGACTCTCAGGAAGAGAAACAATTGAAACTTATAATCTTCTCACAGACTTCATACATTCAACATGAAATCACATACATATGGCATTGAAATAAAGTCATAACAGAGTATATAAGAAAAATGCAAACATACCATTCAATAGATTCAAATAGTAACCATAAAATACCATGAAATTGGATCAAAACATTCTTATATTAATTCAAGTGCTTCTGTACATGGTTCTATAGCAACAACTATCTGCTCATACAACTTCTACAGTCTCTGTTCTTCTTTGCTCTCCTATGCTCTCTTTCTCTACAACTTCTACTCGTACAATACAATACATATGAGGGAGCTTTATTGAGTTTCCCCCCCTACTACTCTAAGCTATCTTATTGAATTAAAAGCTACATCTACTTTACATTCAATACAATAAATACCTACAACCGGCAGATGAGAGCAACGCTCAAGATCTGCATTACAATCCCCAAAACATTTAAGAGCAATTACATCATTTCCGTTGTTACATTAATGTTTCATCTTTTAAAATTCAAAATGTCTTCGAAATGTGTGTTGGTGTATATCCAGCTGTCCTCCACTTGCGCTTGATGGCGATGCTCCTGCATCAAGTTTCAACAAAGAACATTTGTGATTAACAAACTAGAACAGATAACATCAACCACAAATGAAATAGAGCATCATATGCATGACCAAAGAGTTGTAATATGTTGTCAACAATTCAAAGGTAGGTTCAAACTTAAATTATCATATAATATTTACAAAATAGGCCATAATAGAGACAAAGTACTCTAAGTTCTAGAAACTATATTCTAGATAAAATAAGACAAATGAATCTCATATCTACTAAGTTTTCCTCTTACTAGGATAAACTTCTAATTTATTTTCCCATGATATAACAATATGAGTAGTTGGACATGGTTGTGGAGCATGACCGTGATCTGCACGACCCCCATGGAACACTAGAGGTTTTGAAGCTAAAGATGCTACACTTGAAACCTTGATAGTGTCAACAATGGTGTTGGATGTGGATGGCAACTATGTTGCATGATCACAGTCATGAGTCCCTTAAACCAAAGGTTAAACCTCCAAGTGCTCTAAAGACGTGTTTCCATCCTCCAAATTAACCTCTTTTGGATTGTGATGCAGGAGCATTTTGCCTCCAAAACAACCTTGTTTGATTAGACCTAGGGGGTGTTTGGTTTACTAAGGGAATGGGTTCCCTAAACTCTAAATTATTGTAATTTACTATGTTTATTGAATTCTATAATAATTGCATAGGATAGGGTTTGTTGAGTTGAGACTAATTGTAATTGAATCTACATTAGTTTGGCAGATCTCAAAGGAGTAGAAACCTAGAACCTAGGGTAAGGAGTTATTTTATAAGTGATTGAGGATTTTGTGGATTTAAAGGGATCTCAAAGATTTGTGAGTGAGGATTTTGTGGATGTGAACAAATTCTAGTATTAGAATCCTTTCATTTCAAATATTGTAAGAATAAGGGCATTGAACGGATCTGGATTGGAGAGACAGAGTGAGGATTGAGAGGTGTGAGGCCAAGTGGGGCCAATAGACCGAGAAGAGGCTAATTGATTGTAAATCGGGACAAAGAACAGAAGGGCCTTATGTAATTTGTGTACATATTCATAAATAGAATCTTTGTATTATTAGGGTCTCCATGTATTTGGACGATATGTTGAGTTATTGCAATCCAATTTTGATTCTCTACATACTAGATTGTCCTCTAACTTGTATTGTGTAGGCATCAGAGTTCAGAATGTATTAAGAACCTTAATTGGTGGATGAATTAATTGTTGAAGTGATTTGAGATAGATTAGGGTTGCATGACAATTGAAATTGAAGTGATTCAGAGCGAAATCGAGTATGAAAACAGAGTTCAAAATTATTTAGCAGGCGTCGAAGAATCGTGACAATTTCATCAGAAGAGAGAGTTCATCGGGACCGTCGGTTTAGCACCCAGGATTCCATTTTTGTGTTAAGAATGGATGGTTGAGATTAGATCTCGAATATAGATCTATCCAGATCAACGGCCAGAGTCAATCCTGAGTTCAGAGTTTGATACGATGGTATACAAACCTTCAGAGTTAGTGTATTCGGATTCAAAGCTGGAAAGATACTCCAATGGGGAGTTGCGATCAATGGTGTAGATTTGTTCGAAGTGACCAAATCAATGGTCCTAAAGAGTCCACATGGCACTGTGTAGAGCAGTCATCCAAAGGTTCGAAACAGGGCAAAATGTAACTCCAATCAATGGTCCAAAATTATTTGGAGTAGTCAAATCAACAGTTAGGAAGGGGATACGTGGAAACACTGAGATGACAGTTGGAGTCATCAATTATCAAACTGTTTAGAGGAAAATGACACTAATCAATCACTGATATTTGTTCGAGATGATACAGATCAACGATTAAGTGTGACATTCACCAACAACTGAGATCCATTCATAATGATTTAAATCAAGGACTCAGAAGAAGACATGTGGTGAGTGATCTGTGGAAACCAGGATAGTTGCAGAGCACAAGATATTAAATTGTAGTTGTTGATTATGAGAGATAAACAACGAAGGATGATGCATTAGTGATTGTAGATTGTTAAATATCAATGGTGGAGATTGATAATCCAATAAGCTAAGGAAATCTTATCCAACCGACAATGGAGATTCAATTGAGGATGAGATCGACATGAAAGCTTATACGATCGACGAAGGAGTGACAACGACGAACAATGAAGATTAAGTCTGTGATAAGATCGATGGTACATAATTGAGTAGAGGTCTCAGTTCATCGAAGTCTGAATTCAGAGTGTTGCAATCCAAGAGGAGTCTGAAAAAGAGAGTCTAAGGTCCAAATCTGATTGTTGGATCAAATCGTGAGTAAATAACAACTATATGTTTATAAGGCGATCCATTTCATAGCAAGATAAGATATAAACCGTTCGATTAAAGCCAGATCGATGGTGGGTTTGACAGCCAAAATCAATTCTGAAGTCTAAAGGATGTTTATATGCCTGGAGGTGAGAATATTAGCACTGATTCATGATTATTAAAGAAATCATTATATGTGCACTTCAAAAGAGAATCGAGAGTTCTGTTAGAGTAAGAGAATTGGGCCCATGAGAAAACTCATAGAGCAATTCAAATTTTGAAATTGCAACAGAGATATTTATAAACTCTGCACTTGTGGGACAAACAGGTCGGGAGGTCATTAGATTGTTGTCCCAAGTAGTATGTGCTATATCATTCTTCACCACCTCACAATAATGGGACAACAACCTTAAGTTGTGCACATAAACCAAGCTTTATGCATGCTCTACATTCAAGCTATTTCTCTTCATGTTGTCGATGTAGTTGTATGTGCTCCAACGCTTCTCTATTGAAGAAATGTTCACAACTTGTGAAAGCACCCTCACTTCTAATATGTTTGTATGTGTGGTAGAGGCACCATACAATTTCCACCATTTGATATGACTCAACCTATCTTGATATTTATTTGCATGTAGATTAGCAAAGACTCCGTGTTCACTAATATACTTTCTCAATTTTTCTTCTACTTGAGCAATCTCCTCTTCATCAAGAACCATCTTGTTTAATGCAAGCATATACCCACTTTGTACCTTTGGATATGTGTGTATTTTTATCCTAACCACACCCTAGTTTTTTATTGGGACAACCAAGATGGAGAATAATATTTGAGTTTAAGGACATATGATAAGGCATGGACTGGAACATTCATATTATCCCACCTTTTGATCACATGTTTATGAATATGATCATACAAGATCATGTCTCTCTACTCAAAAATTTCTTTGATTTAATATAGCATGTTGTCCATCTACTCATACACCTCCCCAATCAATGTCTGACATGTATCTTCAAACTAGATAATTTTATAAATGGGCTTGGTGAAATAAAAACCATACCTAACCTATGCTCAAAATTTTCCATCAAGAGTGGTGTCCTCCCTGAAATTCATGTCTATCAAATGTGGGTGCATCCCTATATTTCAAACCCTATCATGAATCACTTTATACCATAGTATTCAATGTGTCTCTTACCTTCAAATGTTGCTTTAAGATGAGGAAATAGGTAGCAAATCTGGTCTTTGTAATCTTAATTATCCCCAACTTTGAGTGATTGTGAAAAATGTAGTGGTAATGATTATAATCGGTAATAAATTTTATCATTCTCTTCCCTTTCTTGTACAATGCGCCAATCCATTGATAATCCTTCTTCTTCAAGTAATTTAATGTTTTCATGCATCAAGAGGTTAAATGTGTGAACCAAACACCCAAACCAAATTATGTTAGGGTACATATCATCAATGACTACTCTCACTACCTTGAAATTATAATCATTATGAATGAAATCTACTTCTGAACGACTAACAAGATTCCCAATCAAAATCCTAGCAAAGATGAGTGAAATGAGTGATAAAATGAGATTAGATGGAGTGAAAGAGTGATTTAATTCATCAATAAACCCGAGGGATGATTTATTTTCCCTTCCCATGACCCACACAAGAAAAAAAAACCCAAAAAATAGGTTGGGCACAGGGAGAATCACGGTTTCTTGAAAGAATGTCGAGGTTTTTTTTTAACTTAAAGAAGCATCCCGAGAGAGGTGCTCTTAGAACACTTCCAGTAGGGGTAGAGAGTGCCCAAAAATGCTTGGAGGGAGTAACCAAGAAACACTCCTAAAAGAAAGAAACATGGAAGCACGTTTCTGACGGAACTTCTAGGGTACTCCTTCTCGGAGCGCACTTTTGGATCAAAGTGGGGGGAACGTTCACTAGTTTTCATTTCATTACTCATGGAAAAAGGAAATTGGATGAATAGGATGGATAATTTTTTAAATATTAGCATGATTGTCCATTCTCTCGTTGGATTTCCATTAAATAGAAAAAACATTATGTAAGTGATGGGATGTTAACACCCCTTTACATGGCATTGAGATGTTGGGGTCTAATATTGTTGGGGATGAACACAAAAACATGAAAGAAATTATCTCTTTATTATACAACGATATAAATAACATTTAATGGGATGTTCAAGTACTCCTTTATAGATTGATAGCTATTTAATAGACAATGCTCTATTCTATGAATTAAATTAAAACCACAATTTTAGAGGAAATTTTAGAGGAATTAGTACGAGGATGTTTGGGGTTAGTTTGAGGCCAACCATGATGATGGACATATTTATGATGAAAGAAATATATTGTTTATTACAAAAAGAAATATGTTGTTATTCTTCTTTTTGAGATAATAATTCGAAGGACATTAAGAACACTTTTAAATATGGAATTGATATGGTAGTTGTTAATGTTAAGAAAAATCACTTCAAGAATTGAACCCGTCTAAGAAAGTGGCAAGCCATAAACTTTGTATATCTTAAGCAAACAATTGTTTCATTTTTCTATATTGAGAAAATAAAAAATAAAATTTCCCATTGGTATTGAGCAAAATAACTCTGCAAAGGTTGAGCATTTCTTAGGAATCAAGCGTAAATCAAAAGTTGGGATAAGGGCTCCTCCAAAAGATTCAAAGATATCATGAACACTGCTAAGCAAGTGGCAAACCATAAATTTTGTAAATCTTAAGCAAAGAATTGTAAATCATAAATTTAGCATTGGTATTGAACAAGAATAAGGATGCAAAGGTTGAGCATTTCTCAAGAATCAAGTGTAAATCATAAGTTGAGACAAGGGTTCCTCCGAAAAATTCAAAGATATGATATCATTAGAATACACATATCTTTCTTCTTCTAATAAAGAACATATGCATTTCATCATAAAGATGTTCATTCTCTTGGTGGGCCTCAAAACAAACCCCAAACACCATCTTACTATCTCCTTGAAAAATGTGGTTTTAAATCCTAGATTAGAGCATTGCCTATTAAATAGCTATCAATATTTAAATAAGGATTTAAACAACCCATTAAATAAGTAGCATAAATGAATGATGAATTGGCATGTTTCCATATGTTTAGAATGAAAAAAGGGGAAACAATAATTGTTTCCCTAAAATCCAATAGGAAAGATTTTGGATTGATGAAATTGTAGATATTAGATGTTAAAAGTGAACCCCTGTAAACAAGTGGCAAGCCATAAACTTTGTAAATCTTAAGCAAATAATTGTTTCATTTTTTGATATTGAGAAAACAAAAACTAAAATTTCCCATTGGTATTGAGCAAGAATAAAGCCACAAAGTTTGAACATTTCTTAGGAATCACATATAAATAGGAAGTTGGGACAAAGGCTCCTCCAAAAAATTTCAAAAAATATGATATCATTAGAATACACGTATCTTTCTTCTTCTAATAAACATATGTATTTCATTATAAAGATGTCCATTATCTTGGTGGGCCTCAAAACAAACCCCAAAAATCATCTTACTCTCTCCTCTAAAATTGTGGTTTTAAATCCTAGATTAGAGCATTTCATATTAAATAGATATCAATATTCAAAGGGGGATTTAAACAACCCACTAAATAAGTATCCTAAATGCGTGATGAATTGGCTCTTTTCCAATTGTTCAGAATGACGTATGGAAAAATAGGATTGTTCTCCTAAAATCCAATAGGAAACATTTTGGATTGATGGAACCTTAGATATCAGATGTTAAAATTGCGCAATCCAGTTGTAGTAGGACAATTCATGGGTGATGAATCCATTTCTGCATTAAAAATAACAACTTCATCAATCCAAAATTGAAATTTTAGTAAAGATTGCTTAGCCAAATTCTTGTGATAGAAAACTAGTAAAGGTAAAATAGGTAGAACATTTAGCGTTCTCTAGCTAATCAAACCCCTCTTTGAAGATCGATGGCTATTAACAAACATGATATATTCTAGGAATTAAAACCACAATTTGAGAGGAGATAGTAAAATGATATTTGGGGGTTGGTGACAATAAAAATTAATGTCTTTTGATATTTAATTGAATCATACATTTAATAATCAACCCTAGATTTCTTATGTACTTATGAGGTGTTTGGCAAAGCATATGCAAGATCAATATTTCTTCTCTTATCCTAATTGATTAAACTCTCTTTTAAAAATCAAGTTTATACAAGTTTATACTAGAGCTTTGAATTTACAAAAAACTAATGAAATAAATATTATGCTATAGAAAATTTAAATTAAGACTATGATCTATCGAAACTATAGAAATCTTATATTAAACTACTTATGAAAAGCTGATACAAAACTAGCTAAACTATTAAAGATATTAAAATCTTAATATAGAACTTAAGAGCTATTAAAACTACAACAATTAACAAATCATCTAAAAAAATTAAGAAACTTTGATGTAATGCTCTAAAAAAATAAAATAATGAAAAAGTAAATGATTAATGTGCTATGGTAAATGAACAAGTAAATTGAGTTATTATAATGAATCTAAGATCATAAATTATGTACTAAAGAAAATTTAATGAGCTGCTATAAAATTTATAGAATTTACCTTAGATGTAATAGTTATAAAAACTTAAGTTTAATTTATAAAATCAATTTATATAAAATGAAAAAAATAGGAAAGACAAAGAATAAACCCCTTCTTACTTAGACAAGTTGTTGGAAGTGGTTTACAGTAATATTAAAAAAAAAAAATAAAGTAATAAACCCATGAATAGAATAGATAAAATTTAATTTATAATTAACCAAAAAGCAAGAGTTTAAAGTAAAGTTTAAAGTAAATTAATAGTTCTTTATATCTACATTCTTCAAACGAAGATTAGAGCACTCATATTTATATATCTAATAGAAAATATAAATGCTCAAATATCGTATGTAGATATTGTTGTACTCAAATAGCATTCCAAAATAGCAAAAGAGATGTCATAGTCTAATGATTGTTATAGTTGGTGGAGTACTGAACAAAATCATGGCAGTTGTAACTTATTCTTTAGATGTCTTAAAGAAACTGAATTGATATATCCACTAGCACAACATCTAAGTCGCGGCTGGTGAACGCCAAAAGGCGGCTTACGGTTGTTAAACTTATGGCTGTTAAAAACGCACAAACCACTGGTGATCATTGGTGATGCCAGCACAGAAACGCGGCTACCAAACGTCAGCCAACAGAAATATGAAACGCCTTAATACCTGTGCGAATATCTTAATATTTTTTAATCAGCTAGACGTGGCAATAAGTTAGTGAACACAGTAATTTTTAAACACGATTAGGTAAATGTAAAAAGGTAAATATATAAACGAATGTCTTTATAACAGCTCGAAAGTTAATGAATGAAATCAGAGCCCTTCATTTATTGTGACGACTAAGAATATTCTAGGCATATTTAATATCGTCCATAGAAAACGTATTAAGAACTAAAAACCTATTAAATGTGCCCATTGTCAATAGGTGTACGCCTTTCGGCGTAAATATCTCATCCCTTTATGTGCTATATTCTTCATTGTTGATGTGGTCTCCAAAATCTCGTCCCTTATCCGTTGGTCTTCGCTGTTGACGTGGTTAAAATTTTGTCCTTTATGCATTGGATCTCTTTTGTTAATGTAAACAAGATATTGTGTGCCCTTATATCTCTTGCATAGCTAGAAGCTTTGACTACAAAAATGTCTTTATAATGTCTTTGCTGCACTTACTTATGAAGGTTAATTATATGATCAAATCTCATATACCATTATGATATATTTTCTAAGTAAATCTATAATAGAGAAATCTCATAAAAATGCTTAAGGCTTAGAAGTTACCTTGAATTACTATGATATAGTATTCATTGAAATGGTATAGAAGTAAAAATGCTTAATGATCAGAAGTTACCTTGAATTACTGTTATTTAGTATTCATTGAAATGGTATGGAAGTGATGAATATTTTCAACAAAGATTGGTTATATAGTGGAAAAAAGGATGGTTATGTATGTAAGAGTAAAAATTGATGTCATATCACATCCTCATTAGTTGGTTTGAGGCATACCAAGAGGATGGAAATATTTATGATGAAAGAAATATCACATCCTCATTAGTAGGTTTGAGGCATACCAAGAGGATGGAAATATTTATGATGAAAGAAATATGTTCTTTATTGCAAGAAGAAAGAGATGTTTATTCTTTTTTATGAGAAAATAATTTAAAGGACACTAAGAACTCTTTCAAGTCTAGAATTGAGATGGTTGTTGTTAATATTAAGTAAAATCACTTCAAGAAGTGAACGCTTTCAAGTAGGTGGCAAGCCATAAACTTTGTAAATCTTAAGCAAAGTATTGTTTCATTTTTTGATATTGAAAAACCAAAAACTATAATTTATTATTGTTATCGAATAAGAATTAAAGTTAAAAAGATTGAACATTTCTTAAAAATCAAGCGTAAACTAAAAGTTGGGACAATGGCTCCTCAAATAAAAAAAAGTTGAAGAGATGATATCATTAGACAAATCTAGGAGACTTGAACTTTAGACCTCTACCTTGAATGACTAACTGGCCATGGGGTAATCCTCTCCTTAATGATTTATAGAATTTCCAAACTCAAACATAACCTGTGTTGGAAATGTGCACTTAACTTTTGCTAAGTACACTTACCTTACAATTTGAGAAGTTTTGACTTGTAATACTATCTTTCATCTTAATACATGTCAACTTACTATGGATATAAAGGGAAATGTTGCACATGTTTGTCTATGAAAATATTTAATATGGATTGTTTATATTATTTTATAAGTAGTTCAAAGAAAACTATATATTTTCTTATTCACTTAGGTGTCAATACTTAATAAATGGCCATCCAACAAGACATAGCTCTAGTTCTTAATCAACAAATTGTAAGTCTTGAATGGAAATGGTTATATATATATAGGTTCATTTTGGGTTGAAATACTCACAATTTTTGTATGCATTGTGTTGCCAATTTTGGAATGCCTTTGTGACATGGTCTCCATATGTCTCCTCAAATGGTACACATTTTTTAGGAATATAATTTACTTAGTCGGATAGACCCAAATGGTCAAATGTTCATAGTAACTACTATGGAGATAATGCAAATGGAAATTTGAAGCTTGTATGGAGTATAATGATGTTGTGTAAGCGTATTTCTATGTTAATATATTTTTAGCTTCATAAAAAGTTTGTAATCAATATGCATACTTCAAGGGATTGTTTATAAGAATAATTAGGTAGCGTATGTTGATGTTAAAGTTATGTTTTATGGTTTTTGTGTTAGGTTATAAATCAATAGATAATATCGTTGGACTACAATGGGTTTAAGGTTGTGATAAAGATAGTTGATCCAAAGGATCTTATAAAGATGGACTATCGCTTCTAGTAACTAGATCACTTACCTTTGAAAACAATGGAACATGCATGCTCACATGGTATTTTTTCTTGGCTCTTGGAGAAAAGGGGTACTTTGTATTGAATGATATATTTAAGTATGTGGACAAAGAACTGGAACCAAATAAAAATTTGTCATAAATTTCTATGTAACATGAATTTGAAGCTCCTGTGTGAAAGCTAGGTAAAATAATTATATTGTATTTTGATTTTTAGAGATATTTTAGGTCCATTTCCATGATTTATTTTATAGTTCTTATAATTAATAATATTAATCAAAACTATATCCTGCTTTAATGTAATGATAAAATATATAGTAACATACAACAATGTCTATCGTTATTTTTTTACTCAGTTAGATATAGGGAATTCACCATTCATGTAATCTAAACCAGTAGAAATAAATGACTCTCTATATGATATGATTCTATACCCAATTGGAGACCTTATTTTATCAATACATAGTTTATATGTTGATGTCTAACCCTCCAATGGCTTCATTTGTTGTAGAAAAATTACGTGTTGACACGATTTATGATTATTTTGACGTATTTCTTTATTGGATACATCTTATTCATCCTTCCTAGATTGTGCATCATCTTGAAATTCAATCTAACACTTACATGATGATGAACTTGGATAGTGTATGATTAATGGCTTGGCCTTGAACATTTATCTCAATGCTGCAAACTACAAGTTGCAAGTGTGAATGTCAGAGTTGTACCAAGGATTACAAAGGTGTAATATAGGTGTTAACACTACCCCTCTCCTCCATTTGTTTAAAGGGTTCTAGTTGAATGGAAGATCACCTACCTTACTAGCAGGAGCTTGGTGCTTCAATTCCTCCGTGCTATGTTATAAATTAACAAATAATAGTATAGTCTATTTTTAAGAAAATAATATTTAAGTTAGTTGTAAGCCATTTGTTATTATACATTGTTTTATATAGTCTCTTTATAAAGACAAAATCCATATTGTCTATGGATAGACAAAAACATTTACATTCTATATTCTCTCTAGAGACAATTGTTTAGTCTCTAGAAAGACACTAACATAGAGGCAATATTAGAGACAATACACAATTTGTTTTTTTCTCAACTTAAGATGATTTGGTTATTTATTTTATCAAATATCGTCTCAACACTCCTCCCCACCCCCCATGCAGTAGTTATGGTTAAAACACCAAAGAGTATGAGTGAGGAATTATATGGTGGTAACTTGGTTATATAGTCTTCTAAGTTTCTCCTCTCATTTCTTGGCATTGTCCCCTGGGAAATCCTTTCACCTTAAGCCATGTTGATAAAGTTTTGATTTGTTATAGGAGATTTACACAATGAGTTGGGTTATTTTTTTTCATGAGACCATTTGGGATTCTTTGTATATTATAGACTAGAGACTTTCTCGTCTATTATTTTAACTTCGAATAGATTCTAATGATCTTGATTATTGGTTGTGCCAAAAGGGGCATCTATTTTTCATTCTTATGTCCCATGCATTTGTGGACCTCTCTCTCCCTTTTCTATAATTGATTCATAAGAGGATTTTCATGGCATGTATTGCTTGTATTTGCATGGATTCTAAGTTTAGTAGAAAATCAAGTGATATGCGATGGATGAAGGAATGATTTTTTTAATGATATTTGTGTCTCCTATTTCTAAATCATGGTATGTTTAACAATTAAAATGGGGATGATTATCAAAGATCGATCTAAATAGTGCTTCATAATCCCAAATGATGTTATTTTTATGATGAGATATTGCAACAAAGTGACCATAACTAGCCTATTGGAGGTAGAGGCTTGGGGTAGCTAGACCTTAATGATGTTGTCAGATTGGGATGTAAATGAGTTTTTCATTTATGATTACAACCATCATATTTTTATCATTCTAATGTGGATAATAGTGTGCTTACATAATTTTGGTGATTTTGTTACGCAATTGAATGATGGAACTCAAGTGGATAGATTGTAAACTTTGTGATAGATGCTCTAGTTAATGGTTGAGTTTTTTATCATGTTAATGATGCTTTAAAGATTTAATTCATTAGACTTTCATTATCTATGATATATACAAGTCATAATGGAAAATTGTGATGGTGGGAAGATTCACTAGTTTTCATTTCATTGGTCATGGTAAATCCACCTTACTCTATAAATTTTTGGGTTGTTAAAATATTTGTAGTGAAAACAAAATCAATCAATTGACTAGATGAGGTGGATCGGCTGGGTGAATAATCAACTGAACGATCAAGTCAAGTTGATGGTTTAGATAAGTCAGAGGTCGGGCATGGGGGATTCACCTTATTGACCAATGTCTTATCACATTCATTCATTAAGGGGGTTTTTAAATTGTGAAAAATAAAGTCAAAATATTGTAGGTATTGGGGAGGATGTGGGGTCTTATGGGGTTTATAGGTATTGGGGGGTGTAAAAAGGGGTATCTAGTAAAAATAGGGGTTTCTTTTATTGGAAAGATGTATTGAAGGCGGGGGGGATGGTCAACAAAAGAATTTTGGGAGGTATTTATCAATATCTAGTGGAATTAGGGGTATTCTTTAATATCCCATGAACGAAGGTGCTATATCATAGGTTTATCGAGTGAAGACCCTGTGAGTTCGGGTTGACAGTTCAAGCCGAGTGGAGGTGAAAAGAAGGTTGAAAGGAGTTTGATTGAAAGGTTGATTGATAGTCAACTGGAAGATGAACTAGAGGTCGACTAGTTAGTCGAATGTAACAAAATTTTGATATTTGTGGGAATATAGCCAATCATGTTCATGGATCTCTAATCATTTTGGGCACCATGAATTAGGGTTTTGCATGTTATAAATCCTATAAATATGGAGTGATGTAATACTGTAGAAAGTGATTTTTAATGAGAGAACTCTCGAATCTTAGGGCTATGTAATGGTCATGAGGATGTAAGTCGAATTGGCTGGAGAGTTGTTCTTACATTAGAGCAAGAGAGTATGATGATGATTGTGTCTTAGGTGTAGACCAAGGTTAGTTATGAAACACTTCATTTAATGAATGAATAAGATAAATAAGGAGAAGGAGTCGCTCAAGCATCATTGGTTTTCTTTGTTAAGGGATTCTAAGGTAAATATCTATGTATTGTGAGTGTTTGTCATTGTTTCTTTATTGTTTAATTATATCTTATATTTCCTAGTTGGTTTAGTGTTTCTTTACATGTGGTATCAGAGATTTGGTAGAGCTCAATTAGTTTCTCTGCTACATTTTTTACAAAATAAAAATTGAGCAGACCTTGGATCTGTGCTAAAACCTAGATCCAATGGGATATATAAGGAAACAATTTTAAATATGTGCTTAAAAGAATGGCAGGCAGTTTGAGGGTTGAGATTGACAAATTCAATGGCCAGAATTTTGATCTACGGAAGCTTAAAATGGAAGATATCCTTGTATATCCTAGAATAATTTTGACGAGTATGTCAAAGGAAGAGTGGGAGGGAATCGACGGAAAGGGGAGGAGTATGATCCACTATGTCTTTCATATTCGATATTATTGAATGTCTCAGGTGAAGAAACTACAAGGAAATTATGGGATATGTTGGGAAACTTGTACCAGTCAAAATCCCTAGTAAACAAGTTGTTTCTTCGAAAGAAGTTGTATCTTCTAAGGATGAGTGGTGGGAGCTTAGTAACAAAGCGCCTGAATGCATTCAATACTGTAATAAGTCATTTATTGTTTGTGGATATTAAAATCACCAAGGAGGAGAAATGTATAATTCTATTGTGTTCTTTGTCAGATTCATGGGATGGTCTAGTCATGGCTATTGGGAGTAATTCAATCATGTTAACACTTGAATATGTGGTTTAATTTCTTCTTTCAAAGGAAATGAGGCAGAAGAACATGAAAGGATTGACCAAGGAAGCCTTGACGGTGAGAGGTAGACTGGTCGACAGAGGAAAAGGAAAATTCTTTAGTCAAAAGTCAAAGTCAAAGGGTAGATCTAAATCCCTAGTTTAGTCAACAAGAAGATGTTGGAAATGAGGTAAAGCTTGGAATTACAAAAGAGACTACAAGTCAAAATCAACTGAGAATAGTCATGGATCCGATGAGAAGCAGTTGACTAAAAGAAATACCTCTTTAGAAAAAGGAGGAATTATGTATCTAGCATTGACTAGTACAGATTCAGAGCATGACATTTGGTTGATCAAATCAAGTGCATATTTTCATATGAAACCTCATAGGGAATGGTTTTTTGAATATGAGAAATATGAACGAGGAGATGTATTCTTGGGGGATGATTTGACAACCAAAATTGTTGGACGAGGTAGAGTTCGACTATTGCTATAGTATGGGAGGGGTAGAACCCTTCCAATTGTGCTACATCTTCCTGGTTTGGAAAGACATATAATATATGTTAGTAAAATGAGGGATGCATGTGTGTAATCTTTATTTCATAAGGATTCATGCAAAATGGTCATGGGAGCAATGGTTTTAATGAGAGAAGCTTGGATTAGAACCCTATACAAATTGTTTGGGGTTGTCGACTCGAGTGGCTGCAACAACAATGTTATCTCCAAGGTCATCTCAATCGTGAATCGACTTGACTCGGCTGTGACTAACTCAATTGTTCCTTGTCTAGTCGACCCAACCATGTTATGGCACCAAAGGATGGGAAATATTGGAGAAAAAGGACTTCAAGCTATGAACAACAAAGGTATGGTCGAAGGTTTTCATGATCGTAATTTAAAAGTTGATTTTTGTGAACATTGCATTTATGGAAAACATAATCGTGTGAGATTCCCATCTGGAGATACAAGGGAAAAATGGATTTTGGGATTGATACATAGTGATGTGTTTGGGCCTATACTGGTTCAATCACTAGGATGATCTTTGTATTATGTTTCCTTCATAGATGATTTTTCTAAGAAGACATGTTTATATTTCTTGAGGAAGAAATCTGAGTTTTTTAGTAAGTTCAAAGAGTTTAAATCTCTTCTGTAAAACCAAACAGATAAGAAGATCAAGGTGTTGAGAACTGAGAATGTAGGTGAGTTCAGTGGTAAGGATTTTGAGTGGTTTTGTAAGCAATGTGGTATAGCATGCTAAAATACCACACCATATACCCCCCAGTAGACTGGATTTGTTGAAATAATGAACAAGACGTTGATGGAAAAGGAAAGGAGCATGCTCGATGGTGCTAGGCTCACACAAGATTTTTGGGCAAAGGCAGTCAAAACTACATGATATTTGGTAAATAGGTCTCCATCAATGTTAGTCAACATGGCTCCACATCAAGTATGGTTTGGTAAGAAACCTTCTCTCTCACGTCTCATATTTTTGTGTTGTGATGCATTTGTGCATGTTCCCAAGGAAAAGAGGAACAATCTAGACAATAATGCATTGAAGTGTATCTTCATCGGCTACAAGGATGGAATGAAAGGATATAAGTTGTGGGATCCGGTGTTGAGGAAAATAGTGTATAGTCGAGATGTGATATTCAATGAAGTCAGAGGAACTTCCAGGGTTGAAGAAGCTTAAAGAGAGAAAGAACTAGAGAAACTAGTGGTTGATCTAAGGAATGAGGAATTTTATTCAAATGAGTTGATTGAATCAAGTGAAGAGGTGGAATCATCGACTCTGGTTGTAAGGAGGTTTGAACGAGTAAGGAAACCAATTGAAAGGTATAGTACACCTGATTTTTATTCTGCATTTGTATTGTATGCCACTGATGATGAGCCCAATTTGTTCAGGGAGGTAGTTGACTCAACATAGGGTAAACTCTGGAAGGATGTTGCGGTCAAAGAAATGGAATCCTTGCATAATAATGAGACATAGTATTTGGTCTAACTACCTAATGAAAGGAAACATGTTGGTAGAAAGTGGGTGTTCAAGAAGAAATTGAATTGAACAGGTCAAGTTGAGAAGTTCAAAGTTGGACTGGTAATAAAAGGGTATTCCCAAGTTGAGGGAGTTGACTTCGGTGAGATTTTATATTTTGTTGCAAAATTAACCTCCATTATAGTAGTAGTGTCTATGGTTGTAGCATTTGATATTGAAATAGAGAAAATGGATGTAAAGACATCTTTCCTTCATGGGGACCTAGAAGAAGAAATCTACATGAAATAACCTGAATGACTTTTCGTAAAGGGAAAGAAAGAGTTGGTGTGAAAACTGAATAGATCCCTTTATGGTCTAAATAAATCACCAAGGATGTGGTACCAAAAATTCGACAAATACACCCTTAGTTTGGGGTTTTTAAGAAGGAAGGTTGATCACTATGTGTATTCCAAGGAACAAGGTGGTCATTTCATATGTGTAGCTTTCTATGTCAATGACATGTTGCTTGTTGGGAAAAATGTGGATGCAATAAAGAAGGTGAAGATGAAGCTATCCTCCAAGTTTGACATGAAGGATCTCAATGTTGCTAACTTCATTCTGGGAATGGATATCAAGAGAGATCGGGCAATTAGAAAACTATGCTTAAATAAAAGGAAGTACATTGAAACAATATTGAAACATTTCAATATGAAAGAAAGAAAACTGGTCAAGGTACCTTTCCCTCACTACTACATATTCAAAAAAAATGATGAACTAATTCCGATAATACAAAAAAAATTGTCCGTACTGTCAAAAAATACAAGATAAATATTTAAAATTTTCAACTTTTTTTCAATCTCGCCCTAATTCGTTGGACTTGTGACGGAAACAAATGTTCTCCGCACTTGAGAGGTCTAGGAAAAGGTGTCATTATTTTGACCAACCTCTATATTTGTCTCAATAACGACGATACTACTGCTAATCGTTTATCTCTTCAAATGGTCACCCATTGTTTGACAAAGTCAACATTGACTTGTTCAATTGTCGTCAAAATTTTGACTGTAAAAAATTATAAATATGTTCCATTTTATAGATGTTGCGATAGTTTTTCTATAATGAAGATGGTGGTGTAATTATAAGGTGTACTTGTCAAGCGAAAAATAGATTTATTTTTATATGTCAATTGCATTAGAAAAATATAATTGATATTTTATTACACCACTCAATTTTATAAGATAATCATCACTGTATTTTTGTGGGGAAGAATGTCAAAAAATATTAGAGCTGGGAAAAAATGTAAAGAGGGTGAAAAGGGTGACGGTAAATGTTATTGCCCTTGCAAAAGATGTTGTATTGCACATCCTGTAAGAATTTTATAGCAACAACGAAAAAAACATTGTAGGAGATATGGGCACATTGACGGGCGATCGAATGAATATCATCCCGTGGCAATTAGCTATATATTCATTATTTGTCTTGATATTGATTGTATTTATAAATTTTTATATTGTTTTAATATTTGTTATACACACTAATTTTGCATGATTGTTTGTAATTATAAAGTTAGAATTTCCCCATAACTTTATGTAGAATGCACCAAGTAGTAGTAGAAATGATGTTGTACAAGTTGAGGAACATGAAGCGAGTAATGAAGATCAGTTTAATGATTACAGAGAAGAAGATGAAAATAATAAAATATTTCAAGATGATGGGACAAATCAAATGATCCAAGACTTGTTCGCTCAGTCTAAATAATTTTTCCTTATTTAGACATCTACCTGTTCATCCTCTTATATATAACTTTCATGTGCAGTTTATGTACTCAGTTTGTGTTTCATAGCTACGTACATGCTCTTGATCATTTCATTTTTCATATATACACATTTCTTCCTTTTCTCATTCATATAAGTTGTATTTTACTTTGCAAGATTGGTCATCTAGACAATGTATATAACAATCTTTTATGACTCCTTAAGTTATGGTTTAAAACTAATCATTGCAGGGCTACATGGATTATTACCTCTGCGTTGGAGTATTTCCAATCTTGGTGTGATAGGATAGTTGTTGATTTCGAATATCTTTTGAACACTATTTGTGGATTATGTTAATATAAAAGTATGTACCTAATCAATTGATATTTCCTCAATGGAAAATATTTCAGTAGACTGTCTTGTTTATACTTTGCATATCTCTATAGAAATTAACATTGAGTTGATTGTGCTTGAATTATCATTAGTGCTAATATGCCACCGTGATATAATTCACCATCGTAGACACAACCACTACATTTAAATATCTTTATGATGTTGTTTACTTTTAGTCAATGAGACTAGTGTAAAATATATGATTTATTTCTTGTAGAATAGAATTAATCATGAGTTTTTGAAAAGATGTTTTAAGAATAGAGTACACTTCAAAAAGTCACTTTTAAGAAAAGATAGCTTGCTTTTGTTCAAGAATTGCTTACTTAGAGTAATGTGCTTACTGTTCATAGTCAAAGATTGCTCTGTATATTTGAATTAAGGTTCACTATCTAAATAAAGTTCAGTTTGTTTATAATCTCCTTCTGAAATAGAATTGTAAATTGAAGATAAAGCATCGATCCCTAGGATAAACCATTTTCTTCCCTAGATAAATCCACTTTCCAAATTTCATAAGTAGTTAACCCTTTCTCTACCTTGACTCATACTATGTCACAAATCCAAGTTTACTTACCTTGGTTGATAATTAATTGAGGGAAATTAAGGTATATAGTTTACCCATCAAACCCTCTTCCCCGGGGTCTCCCTATCGGCATCAAACCAAAAACCTTCTCATGTTGATTCAACAAAGCCCTGATCTTTGCATGATATTGTTGGTGACTGTCTGAATCCATTCACGTGGTGATCACACACTTTGTTGCATATGCTACTCCCCCATGTATGAAGATCCTCTCTATCCTCTTTGTTGACATTGTCTTGGGTGCCCCTATTGACATACCCCTCAGTACAATATTCTTCCCCTCAGTGTCTCTAAATCCCATATCAAGCATTTGGTAGTTGGTAGAAATATTCCCCAAGGTGATCAACCATTGGACTCCCAATACCACATATGTTTCAGAAAGGTCAACCACATAGAATGTATCCTTCAATGTGTATTTTCCCAAGTGTACCTCTAAGTCTGGAACTCGATCCAAACACTCTACCATGTGACCATCAACTACTGCAACATCAAAACCCTCAAACTCCTCTGTTTGTAGTTCTCTCCTAGCTACCAGTGCAACGCCAATGAAATTGTGGGTTGCCCCACCATTTATCAAGGAAATGGTGCACTATCCCTGAATAGTCCCTCTGATCCTGATTGTGTCATACCTAGGGACTCTAGAAAGGGTCTCTATGAATCTTCCCTTCACCGGTGCTCGTCTCTTAGCCTTCTTGCGAGGCTGTGGTTATACTAATGGTTGTGGCAGTGGTCTCCTTGGAGGCTCCTCCTCCTCATGCAATGGATCCTCCTCTAAGCTAGTGGAATCATTGTCTTGTTCCTAATTTCCCTTTTCCTCCTTATCCCAATTTGTTGCAAGCTCAATGTAGTGGATTTTTCCCTTTCCCATGAAACTGTGACCGGGGACCCATGGCTCTTTGCAGTTGAAGCAGAGCTTCTTCCTCATAATCTCACACCTCGTATCATCATCCAACTTCTCCTTACCCTTCCACTGTATTTGGAATGGTTTCCTATCCCGGTCCTTCTGTGGAACAAAGGGTTTAGAAAACGTTTTGGTTTTCAGCACTGAGTCTGCTATATCTCTAGTGCATAGGATGGCATCCTGTAGTGTGTAAGGTCTGTAGGCCTTCACCCATCCTCTCAAGGGTTCTATGAGACCCTATGTGAAAAGCGTGATCAGTCTAGGATCTGAAATGTCTATCACTATCTCAACTATTCTTTGAAACTCTGTGATAAATGCATCATGTGTACTAGTTTCTCTCAACTGGGTTAAGCCCATGAAGTGGATCTCTGGATCCCTCCAGTCAAACTTGTCCATAAGTCTCTTCGTGAGCTCCCTGTATGAGATGATGTGATTGTGACCCAACGTCACCAGTCCATGGTGCCACCACTCGTGGGCCTCTCCTTCCAAATGCAAAGTAGTGAAACTGATGGCTTCAGTTTTTTTCATCTGGTTGAGCTTGTAGTACGTGTTGATTTTCTTTACCCAAGCTTTGGTAGTGCATTTGGATGATCCATCGAAAGAGGGAATAGTGATATTCCCTACTTTCTGAATGAACTGCATGTTATGTCCCTGTTGTTGTTTTTGTCCTCCCCTCTGAGATCTCTAGGATGGTTCCTAAGTCTAAGTCCATGATACTCAACTAAAGTCATGTCATTACGAAACTCTAGCCCTAGGGATGCATACTATCTCCTGTAATTAGCAATATCCTATTCCTATGTGGTCAGTCTCGGTGCTATTGGTTGTTGTACTACTGCTGGAAGTGCCCTCTGAAATCTAGGGAATAGTGGCAGGGGAATCCTACTCGACGATGTGTAGGTGAAAGCAGGTGAATGGGATCTACTATCTTCCCCTGAGTTCCCTAGTGCTGCATGGAGGACATTTTCTCCTGGAAAGTTCCCTGTAGCCAATATATATGCCATCTGTGCCAAAGGCTGAGTCATGGCCTACTGAATGATCACCAAATTGTTAAGAACCTGCATGAAGGCTGATTCTGGGTCCATGGATGATTTTCCACTACCTTTTGGCATTTCATATCTGTCTATCATCCTCCTTTCTGCATCACACTTTGCCCTTCTTTCTGCCTCCCATTGTGCTTCTTCCTCTTCCTATGAACTGTGAGGAAAGGGGGTATAATCTGATCTTGGTCCTATCCTCTCTTTGTACCTTCTATAAGTGACAAATTCGTCACCTATATGCTCACAGCCCCCTGGGTTCTCTGTTGAACTCATGGAAACTCTAGTCACAGGTTGGCAGGACTAAAGCTTTGATACCACATGTAATATCCCAAATCCGCAGATTTGGATATTAACTCTCTATTGACCCTGTATGTTGTGAATCTGATACTCTTTGGGTGGTGGAATGGGTTATTTAGGTTTCTGATTGCGTTTGATAACTTGAATTTAACATGCATGGTGATTTTGCATGTGGTTTCAGGTGGAACAACATGTTTAAAATTTATTGAATAGTCAAGCAATCACAATAATGACATGCATGTACAAAACTTCACACACAGACTACATGCATGTAAAAATAACCAAACCAATCTTTAGTTATACCTTCAAATGACTAGATCTATAATGGAATACTAGTAAAAACATGGAACAATACCTAGAACTAACATGCGTCGCTAGATCATTGGCATGCAAGCCCGATCTATGACATGCGTGGGTTTACTACTGCATGTAGCGCTGAATCTACTATCAGAAGATGAATATGATGCATACACGAGCAAGACTCCTATGAATTTGATGAGATATGTCCCAATGAAGTTGTCTTCTTCCCTAGAAGACTCGGCTTGGATGTATATGCTCCTACTAGTCTCTTGGATCTCTCTATCACTGCCGAAAGTAATCTGTCCAACTGTTGGGAATGCCCTCATGTTGGCTAACACTGAAAGAGTCACCCAAGTAGATTCCATTGTCAGAATCTGATGGAACCTGTCTTGAATGGATCACCGTGCCTCCCTCTCCCATGCCTCCCTCTCCAATGGGTTGGAAGGAATATGGCTTGCTAGCCCTCTGGATGAGTAGATATGAGAATCTGTGATCTCTCCTTTGTTTTTCAAACACGTTGCAACTCCACAAACTGAATGTGACACCTTAATGGCTAGGAGGCTCAGAAAAATGTGTTGGATGGCTCAAATGAAGCACCTTCCCCTAATCTCAAATGGGTTGTGAGGGTTTAGGTTTGCTATGCCTCCTCAGGAAGAGCGTGATCCAGATTTTATGAGAAAAATGAAATGAATATAGATTACTATCAAAAGATGATTAACACAGAATAACAAATATACAGTAAAACTAGTTTCTAGTCAATAAGGAAATAAGTTGAAACTGTAAAATGCAGTGGAAAACAAGCTTCTTAGAATGGTGGCGGCTTATCTCTGAGAAGAGATGTGACGGCTTTGCTCACTCGCAAGAAGATGATTACAATGAGGCTCTCCAGACATTTTTACAATAAACGAGAATGTCCAAAACCCTAGACATCCAAAAACCTAACCTAGGAGATGAAGCGCCAAAAGTCATGTGGGCCCCGTTTGGGTAAGTTGGTACATCAACTTCCTAGGGTCGTAAATTTTTCATACGATCTCCGTTTTAGGCGCACGATAACCAGTTGGAAAGGTCTATCCGAGGACTACACATGCTTCTTGTGGCGAGCCCAATAAATTTTGATTGTCGCGAGCCCTAAAAACGTTGTTTAGGGCCTCAAAATAGGCCCGTAAGTCAGGGACCCGAAAACTAGGAAAAAATTGCCGAACTGGAAAACTGCCAAAATGAGCTAGTTGGAATAGGTGGGAGGCCACCGACATCCATCTACATCAATCATCCCCCCTTAGGAATCAATGTTATACATTACGTTGAGTGCCCCCATTAGATGAGGAAATTTCTGTTGAATTTTGCCCCGGGTGAGCCACTTGCCTTGGTGCAGGAGTTGCCCTGCTTTGACAACTCGATAAAGTTGGATCCTTTGTTGGTGAGTGCCCTTGACCTGTTTGTCCACAATCTGATCACTGGATTCCTGTTGTATCCAGTCGGGGTTGATCAATTTTGGTGTCATCTATTCTTCTATCTCTGAGGTGTCTAATAACGGTGGGAAATAAGGTCGAAGGAGATCCATGTTGAACAATGGGTGTAGGCCAAGGAAAGGAGGAATGTTGAGCTCAAAATAATTATCACCCATAGCCTTGGTGATGGTGTACGACCCATAACAGAGTGGGGGAAGCTTCTGATGGGGTCTGGTAAGGCGTTCTTTCTGTAAATGCAACCAAACTTTGTCACACACCTGGAACTTATGTGGCACCCAATGTTGATCATGTCGCTGCTTGTACTTTTCATTGGACTTCTGTAGGATATCCTGAACCTGTTGACGGATGTGATGGATCTGCTCAATGAACTGGCTGGCTTTGTGAGCTTCAGTTGGAGAAGGAGATGAGTCGGCCGAGGTGACCGCAAGGGGTAGTGCAACATCTATGGAACCCAATGGTTGGAATCCAAACCACACCTGAAAGGGGTTGTGGTCAGTTGATATATGCAAGGCTCGGTTATAGATATGTTGGACATAAGGAAGACTCTCATCCCATGAACGAGGGTGCTTGGAATTATACATGCGTAGGATATGCACGATCATTTGATTTACGACCTCAGATTGGCCATCTGTCTCGGGGTGGAAGGCCATGGATTTGTTGAGCTTGGCACCCAACAGTGACCAGAGGCTCAACCAGAATGTGTTGAGAAATAGACTGTCCCAATATAAGCCAATCGTTTGTGGGATTCTAAAATGTACCCAGACTCATTCAAAGAAGAGCTTGGAAGTGGCCTCTGTTATGATGCTCTTCTTGCAAGTGGCCAGAATTGCCATCTTATAAAAGCGATCAACAACCACAAAAACACAGTCATTTCCTCACTTGGTGGACGGGAGGCCCGACATGTAGTCCATGGAAATGGATTCCCATGGCCTGTCAGGAGTAGACATAGGGATGTACAAGCCTTGTTTCTTTGTGGTCAGTTTGGCATTTCTTTGTGGTCAGTTTCGGAATAATGCAGGCAGTGCAGCACTTGATATACTTGATGACCTCCTGTCGAAGTTTCATCCAGTAGAAATGTTTCTATAGCATTGCCACTATCTTTTCGATGCCAAAGTGTCCTACCACTTGAATGGAGTGGGCTTCCTAGATTATCTTCGCTCACTCGCTTGATGGAACGTAGATATGGCCCAAATGATACATCATCCCATCCTGAAGATGGAAATTAGCGACAACTGCATTTGTGCCCAACATTTGGTAGGTGGTGGCAAAGTCTGGGTCTGTCTCATAGAGTTGGGGCCATCCAGAGGTCTCATGGCCGCAAGAGTCTAGCACCATGGTGATTGTCGCGATTGGCAGTCTGCAGAGGTAATTGATGACGCAGTTGGTGCTTCCTTTTTTATACTTGATGTTGAGGTGGAATTGCTGCAAGTATGTGGACCAGTTCTGATGGCGGTCATGCTGCAATCTGCCTTGTGTCTGCATGAAATGCAGTGGCTTATGATCAATGTGGGTGACTATCTCCTTCCCAAGAATGTAATGTCTCTATTGACGACATGCTTTCACAATGGAGTACATTTCTTTGTCGTAAGTAGGGTACTTACGGACAACATCTGATAGTGTCTCACTATGATAGGACACAGAGTGGTCGTGTTGAGTGAGAATGACACCCACAACATAGTCTATAGCATCTGTCTCAATCTCAAAGGGATATTGCAGGTCCAATAGTGAAAGTATTGGGGTTGAGCACAAGTGTTTCTTCAAATCATCGAACGCTTGTTGTTGGGACTGTCCCCACACAAATTTTTCCTTACCACCACCCCTGGTTACTTGCCTGAGGATCCATGCAATATGGGAGAATCCCAACACGAACCTACAGTAGAAATTGGCAAGGCCCAAGAAGCTTCAAAGCTCAATGAATATGGTTGGGAATGAATAATCACAGATGACTTGGATCTTGGTTGGATCCACATGTAAACCATGCTAATCAACGATGTGGCCTAGGTAATGGACCATATCCATGTTGAAGGAGCATTTTCCCAAGTTGGTGTATAGCTTGTGCTACCGCAGGGTGTGCAGAACCTGTTGAATATGTTGCAAGTGTTATGCCCAAGTCTTGTTGTAAATGAGAATGTCATCTAGATACACCACTACAAAAGTATTGGTGAATGGTCACATGATATCGCCCATCATCCTCATAAAAGTGGCTGGAAAATTTTCAAGACAAAAGGCATGACCAACCATTCAAAAAGACCTTCCTTTGAGTTGAAGGTGGTCCTCCATACATCTGTATGTTCTAATGGGACCTGGTGGTAGCCAAACTTCAGATTAATATTATTGAATTATTTGTCCCCCGTGAGCTGATCAAGGAGGTCGTTTATTCAGGGAATCAAGTACCGGTTTCTAACTGTGATTTTATTCAGGGCCCGATAATCAATGTAGAGTCGCCAGGTTCCATCTTTCTTCTGTACCAGCAGGATTGGGCTCCTGCAAGGGGATAAGCTGGGACGGATGTTCCCCTTGTGGAGCAGTTCTTGGATCTGCCGCTTGATCTCCTCATTCTCTAACAAAGAGCGGTGGTAGACTGGCCCATTGGGCAACGATGCGCCGAGGGTCATATCGATGGGGTGCTTGACCTGACAGTGCAGAGGTACCCTAGTAGGTGAGGAGAAGATATCTAAGTGTGCTTCCATGACCTTATCCACTTGCTTCTGCTGTGTGGAGAGGTTAGTTGCGGAGACCTTGGATGTGGCTATGATATTTCGCTCATTCTGAGAGTGAATCACGAAGAAGACAAACTTCCCCATCTGAGAGATGACCTTCCTACATTTCTTGGCAGAGATCAAGGAAATAACACTAGGTGGGAATACATTTGGTATTCTGTACAATTTCTTGTTCAAATTAATAATAACATTATGATGCCTAGACTCGTATACAACATGGTGTTTCCATAAATATGGTTTTCCCAAAATAACATTACAAACTTCGAGACGGACAACATCACACAATACTTCGTCTTTGAAGGGCTTGATGCCATATGAAATGCGACATTGTTGGTTGACGCGGATGTCGCTTCCTTGGTGGAGCCATCCGATGGTGTAGGGTTGTGGGTAGAGTGTTGTCGGTAAGGCAAGTCACTTGACAACCTCTACTGAGATGAGGTTCTTCTGGCTACCACTATCAATGATGAAGTGCATCGAGGTACCCTTCACTCACATCTGTGAATGAAAAAGGAACTCGCCTTCCTCTGGCTCATCTGGTTCACCAGGATGGAGCTTGGTGGTAGAAACAATAGCATTGGGTTCTACATCAATGATCCTTCTCCCCATTTCTAGTTCTAACTTAGAGTCGGAACCCACATCTAATTCAGAGGATTTCACCTCATCCACAAGCAACTTCTTTGAGCGGAAATCATCAGTGTAATGCCAGAGGCTCTTATGGAAGTCACACCACTTCCCGATATCTTTCTTTGTCTTTCCAGTGTCATTCTTTGCTTGCGACTTAGACTGGTTGTATTGAGGCGATCTATCTTTGCTCTGTCCTTTGTTCTACGGGTTGGGGCCACCCTTTCCTAGCTTTTGCTGTGAGGGTTTCCCAGGCCCAAATTGTTGCTTCTTTTGTTTGAGATATTGCTCTATTTTGATGACATATCGGTAGGCTGCACCCAAGGATGAGATGTCCAAAAAATCCATTTCGGCCTGGAGGTATCTATGCAGACCACCATGATATTTGAGCACCAGATGTCACTTATAATCTTTGATACCTAGTTTGGTGCGCAAGGTATGGAAGATATTTGTGAACTCGGGCACTGTTTGGTCTCTTTCCCGCTGCAGTGTGTTCCATTTTGTATACAGGTCGTCATAAATTCCAACATGGTAGTATTGTTCCTTAATAAAATCCCTGAAGGACTCCTAGGTGATTGCGACTGTAAATAATGAGGGTTCCTCTG
The DNA here is from genome assembly GCA_009831015.1 of Picea engelmannii. Lineage (NCBI taxonomy): Eukaryota > Viridiplantae > Streptophyta > Pinopsida > Pinales > Pinaceae > Picea > Picea engelmannii. The sequence continues at coordinate 716,590 of ML788864.1, read as the reverse complement.
TTTCCTTCTGCTCACAGAAAGTTTCCCACCAATATTTGACATGGGGAACAACTTTGAGGAACGCAAAAGTAATCTTTTCTCTATTCGAGAAGTTATGGACAGAGAAATACCCTTCTAGAAGATTCAACCATTTGTCTACAACATCTGCATCTATCTGACCTTCAAATATAGGAATATTGAAGTTGATTTTTACCTTGAAGGGGGCAGTGCCTCCGTTTGAGGGAGATGCGTCGCCTGTTGGTAGCCGCTGAAGGATTTGTGCAAAACTATCCATCATCTCGTTCCTCTGTTGCATGAGGTTTTCCTAGAGAAACATTTTGAAGGGATCTCCTATCTCATCATCTTTCTTTTCTCCTGCCATGATAGGTCGCTTGGGCATGCGAGAGCTTTTGTCCTCAAGAGAAACAAGATTGAGACCCAATTCTTTGTACCTTGACCTCATTGGGGACATCCATTAAGAACGACAAGGAGCATACCGCTCTGATACCATTGATCCAGATTTTTATGAGCAGAACAAAATGAATACATATTATTATCAAAATATTCTTAACACAAAATAATAGATGTACAATAAAAATGTTTTCTATTCAATAAGGAAATAAGCTGAAACTGTAAAATGCAGCGGAAAACAAGCTTGCTAGAATGGTGGTGGATTATCTCTAAGAAGAGATGCGATGGCTACACTCATTCACAAGAAGATTATTACAATGAGTCTCTCAAGGCATTTTTACAATAAACAGGAATGTCAAAAACCCTAAACATCCAAAAACCTAACCCTAGGAGATGAAGTGCCAAAAGTCATGTGGGCCCCATTTGGGTAAGTTAGTACATCAACTTCCCGAGGTCGTAAATTTTGCATACGATCTTTGTTTTAGGTGCATGATGGCATGTTGGAAATGTCTATCTAAGGACTACACATGTTGCCAGTAAAAAATGGTAGTGTGAAATCGGGAAATGCTAGTACTGGGCATGGTCCCATGAATACCTTCATATGATCAAATGATTTCTGCGACTCGTTAGTCCATATGAAGGCTCGAACCCTGCTTGGTGAGGTCGGTGAGTGGTGCCCCCAACTGTGAAAACCCTTTAGGAACCTCCTATAGTAGTTGCACAACCTGAAGAAACTCATCAACTCTGTCAGATTCCTGGGTGTTGGCCAATCCAAGATGGCCCTGATCTTCTTCTGATGCACCTGCACCTCTCCCGTGCGGTGATAATGTGGCGTAGGTAAAGTAACTCTTTCATGTTAAACTCACACTTTGACTCCTTGGCATACAATGACTGTGCCTCCATAATGTTGAGTACCTCATCCAAATGTTTCATATGCTCCTCCTGTGTCTTGTTGTATATCAATATGTCATTGAAGAACCCCAATACCGATTTCCTCAAGTGATCTCTAAATATATGGTTCATGTAAGACTGGAATGTGGTTGGTGCATTAGTTAGCCCAAATGGCATAACCATGAACTCAAAATGTCCATAATGGCATCTGAATGATGTCTTCTCTATATCCTTCTCTCTAATGTTGATCTGATGGTAGCTAGAGCGTAAATCAATCTTCAAGAAGAAAACTGCCCCACGCAGTTCATCCATCAACTCATCAATGCCTGGGATAGGATATTGGTTTTTTATTGTCTTTTTGTTCAAAGCGTGATAATATATACATGTCCTCATAGTACCATCCTTCTTCATGACTAATACTATTGAAGAAGAAAATGGACTACTATTAGGCCTGATGTGTCCCATCGCTAGCAATTCCTTAATTGATCTTTCTATCTCATCCTTGAACGTCCTAGGATGAATATAGGGTGTTGTAATCATGGGTTTTTCACCCTCCTCCATCTCGATGGTGTGCTCAAACCCTCTTCCTGGGGGTCTCCCTGGCGGCATCGGACCAAAAACCTACTCGTGTTGACTCAACAAAGCCCTGATCTCTGCATGATACTATTGGCGACTGTCTAAATCCCTTCGCATGGTGATCACACACTCTGTTGCATATGCTACTCCCCCATGTCTAAATATCCTCTCCATCCTCTTTGCTAACATTGTCCTGGGTTCCCCTGTCAACATACCCCTCAGTACAATATTCTTCCCCTCAGTGTCTCTAAATCCCATCTCAAGCGTTTGGTAGTTGGTAGAAATCTTTCCCAAGGTGATCAACCATTGGACTCCCAATACCACATATGTTTCAAAAAGGTCAACCAAATAGAATGTATCCTTCAATGTGTAGTTTCCCAAATGTACCTCTGAGTCTGGAACTCGATCCAAACACTCTACCATGTGACCATCAACTACTAAAACATCAAACCATCAACCTCCTTTGTTTGCAGTTATCTCCTAGCTACCAGTGCAACGTCAATGAAATTGTGGGTTTCCCCACCATCTATCAAGGAAATGACACGATGTCCATGAATAGTCCCTTTGATCTTGAGTGTGTCATACCTAGGGACTCCAGAAAGGGTTGCTATGAATCTTCCTTTCACTAGTGCTCCTCTCTTAGCCTTCTCACGAGGTTGTGGCTCTATTGATGGTTGTGCCCCTACTAGTGCCAGTGGTCTCCTTGGAGGATCCTCCTCCTCATGCAATGGATCCTCCTTTGAGCTAGTGGATTCATTGTCCTATTCCTGACTGTCCTATTCCTCCTCATCCCAATTTGTCGCAAGCTCAGTGTAGTGGATTTTTTCCTTTCCCATGCAACTGTGACCGGGGACCCATGGCTCTCTGCAGCTGAAGCATGGCTTCTTCCTCATAATCTCACACCTTGTATCATCATCCAACTTCTCCTTACCCTTCCACTCTCTCTAGAATGGTTTCCTATCTCGGTCATTCTGTGGCACAAAGGGTTTGGAAAAAGTTTCAGTTTTTGGCATTGAGTTTGCTAGATCTCTAGTGCATAGGATGCCATCCTGTAGTGTGTGAGGTCTTTAGGCATTCACCCATCCTCTCAAGGGTTCTGTGAGACCCTCTGTGAAAATCATGATCAATCTAGGCTTTGAAATGTTTGTCACTGTCTCAGCTATTCTCTGAAACTCTGTGATAAATGCATCAGGTATACCAATTTGTCTCTATTGGGTTAAGTCCATGAAGTGGATCTCTGGATCCCTCCTATCAAACTTGTCCATAAGTCTCTTCGTGAACTCCTTGTCTGAGGTGATGTGATTGTGACCCAACATCACCAGTCCATGGTGCCACCACTTGTGGGCCTCTCCTTCCAAATGAAAAGTAGCAAAGCTAATGGCTTCAGTTTTTGTCATCTGGTTGAGCTCATAGTACATTTTGATTTTTTGTACCCAAGCTCTGGTAGTACATTTGGAGGAACCATCGAAATAGGGTATAGTGAGTTTCCCTACTTTCCGAGTGAACTCCATGTTATGTCCCTGTTGTTGTTGTTGTCCTCCCCTCTGAGGATCTCTAGGACGGTTCCTAAGTCTAATTATGTGATACTCTACTAAAGTCATGTCACTATGGAACTCTGGCCCTGGGGATGCATACTATCTCCTATAATCAACAATATCCTCTTCCTGTGTGGTCGGTCTTTGTGCTACTGGTTTTTTTGCTGCTACTAGAAGTGCCCTCTGAAATATAGGGAATATTGGCATGGGAATCCTACTTGATGATTTGTAGGTGCGAATAGGTGAATGGGGTCTACTACCTACACCTAAGTTCCCCTGTGCTGCATAGAGGAAATTTTCTCCTAAAATGTTCCTCGTAGCCAATCTATCTGCCATCTGTGCCAAAGATTGAGTCATGGCCTGCGGAATGATCACCAAATGGTTAAGAACCTGCATGAAGGCCGATTATGGGTCGATGGATTATTTTCCACTACCTTCTGACATTTCACATCTGTCTCCCATCCTCCTCTCTGCCTCAAGATCCTCCTCACACTCTACCCTTCTTTCTGCCTGTCACTGTGCTTATTCCTCTTCCTTTGAACTTTGAGGAAAGGGGGAATAATCTGATCTTGGTCCTCTCCTCTCTTTGTGCCTTTTATAAGTGACAAATTTGTCACCTATATTCTCATGGCCCCCAGGGTTCTCTGTTGAACTCAAGGAAACTTTAGTCACAAGCTAGCAGGACTAAAGCTCTAATACCACTTGTAACATCCCAAATCCGCAAATCTGGATATTAACTCTCTATTTTCGTGGATCTAATACTCTTTGGGTGGTGGAATGGGTTATTTAGGTTTCTGATAGCATTTGATAACTTGAATTTAACATGCGCGGTGATTTTGCATGTGGTTTTAGGGGGGAGAAACTTATTTAAGATTTATTGAATAGTCAAGCAATTACAATAATGACATGTATGTACCAAACTTCACACACAAACTGCATGCATGTAAAAGTAACCAAACCAATCTTTAGTTAGAGCTTCAAATGACTAGATCTATACAGGAATACTAGTAAAAGCATGGAACAATACATAGAACTAACATGCATCGCTAGATCATTGGCATGCAAGCTCGATCTATGACATGCATGGGTTTACTGCTGCATGTAGCATTAGATCTGATATCAAAAGATGAATATGATGGATGAATGAGAAAGACTCCTCCGAATATGATGAGATATGTCCCAATGAAGTTTCCTTCTTCTCTAGAATACTCGCCTTGGATGGATTTGTTGTAGGCTCTTGGATCTCTCTGTCACTATCAGAAGTAATCTATCCAACTGTTGGGAATGCTCTCATGCTGGATAACACTGAAAGAGTCACCCAAGTAGATTCCACTGTCATAATCTGATGGAACCCATCTCAAATGGAGCGCCCTGCCTCGCTCTCCAATGGGTTGGAAGGAATATGGCTTGCTATCCCTCTGGATGAGTAGATATGAGAATCTATGATCTCTCCTTTGTTTGTCAAACACGTTGCAACTCCACAGACTGAATGTGACACCCTGATGGCTAGAAGGCTCGGAAAAATGTGATGGATGGCTCAAATGAAGCACCTTCCCCTAATATCAAATGGGTTAAGAGGGTTTAGGTTTGCTAGGCCTCCTCAGGAAGAGCGACCCACTATACCTCTGATGTCTCCTCTAGAACTCACACTGGAATCTAACTGCTGGAGCTGGATCTCTGATTTTCACGCTCAATCTGACTGTACATCTGTAATGAAAGCAATGAAAAACCTATGTGGTCTCCCCAATTGGAAAGGGTGTGTCTATCAACAGTGAATCCAATCCGTCAGTGTCTTCCTCCTAGAATCCACAAGTATCATCAAATTTACTTGAATATGTGTTTCTCCTCAGAGCTATAGTTTCAATTCTCAAACCATCGATAATCAGCCATTAGATCACTTTTCCTCTCCTTATATTCATTGAAACCCTAATTCTTCGTTGACTTTTCACTTAAGTGTTTTTCTTAAGTTTTCTGATTTAATATTCACTTAAGCGCTTAATTACCTTTTTCCACTTAGTCACTTAATGTCACTTTTAAATTATAACATTTCCCTAGTGAAATGACATCAAATGAATATTTTCCCTTATTTCTTCCTGGCCATAGTCTAAAGGGGATGTTTAGACTACTAATCCCTCCTCTCTAGAGTCCTCACTCAGAAAGGGACATTACACTCTATGTATGTCCCCACATGGTGATTTGTTTTTCATATTGTTTTTCGGCGAGTGACACCTTCAAAGGTATTCACATAGGAAACTCTTGTCATGTTTCTTATTTACTCTTTGTTGATGATATTTTTATTTTCTATGATGGATCCAAAAATGGTAGACAAACTAAAAGAGATCATGGATCTCTTCTATGAAGACACCGACATGAATATCAACCCAACCAAATCAATGATATCCTACTAGGGCCTCTTAAGGTAGAAAAACTATACATATCCTCGCACTTGTCCTTTCCTGTAACTAAATTTAATACTAGTTTCAAATATTTAGGTTTTCATTTAAAAGCTAAACTTTATCTTAAAGGTGAATGGTAGTGGCTTATTTCCAAGATTGAAAAAGATATCAATAGTGTAATAGATGGTTTTCTTGTGGTGGAAATCCATTCTAAGTTAAATATATCCTTGAGGTTATCCCAGTTTACTAGATGCACCTCACTTGGATCTCGAAAGGTGATCTAGAATAGATCATGGAATTTTCTTATATATTCATTTGGTTTGGGGAAAGAGAGAAAAAGGGAATGGATTCAGTCTCTTAGAGAAAACTTGTAATTCCAAAATGTCAAGGAGGGTCGGGGCTCACAAATATTTTCATGTTCTCAAAAGCTCTTGTTGCAAGAACATCTGGAGGCTTCTAAGGGGACAAGGACTATGGGTACAAGGTTTAAAGTACAAATACCTTGCCCCAAACTCCATCTAGGATTGGGTAAGGACCCCCATATTAAAAAAAAAAAGAAGCTTCAAAGGACCTAGCAGATGTTGTCTTTGTAAAGTAGATTTAGAAACTAGCTCCCATCTCATCATCTCCTACCCTTTCTTGCAACAAGTCTGGAAATAAATAGAAGGATTAATAAAACTTCATAACACTTGGGAAGGGGACACCATTAAAGAATCTCTCAAAAGATGGTATCAAAACAAGGACACAAAGAGGTACAAAGCTCTCCCCCTCACTTATGCTTGGGGAATCTGCCTAGCCAACAACACCAAATTGTTCGAGGGTATGGACACCTTGCCTCTCAAATGTGCCACTCAAACCCTCAACATCCTAAATGCTTATCCTCAATTTTCCTCTCCTCCTCCTCATGATCGAGTTTCAACAAGTCATGCAAATAAATAAATTCCCCGGGCTTTGTTTGGTGGGGCCTCACAAGGTACTCCATCTAGAGGTGAGGATGGGGGAATTATATTCATTTCCACAAAACATACCATCTCATTGAAAGATGGAATTAGACATGTCACAAACAATTTCAATGAACTTATGGGTCTTAAATTGATCCTCATACTAGCCCTGGAAAGAGGAGCTTCACAAATTCAAATTCTTGGAGGCTCACTTTTAGTCATTCAATGGATGAAAGGAGACTTCACGTCGAATTTTTTTATGATGTGACCTTTATTTCGGAATATCAAGAATTTGCAAAGAACTTTCACTCATCTCTCCTTTTCTCATGTCTATAGGGACAAAAATACAAAAACAAACATGCTTTCCAAAGAAGAATTGAAGCTACACAAAGGAATCTCAGAAATTCTTGAATCCTCTCAAGGACAATGTTCTTCTTATCCTCATGAACCTTGGTTTTAACTTTTTTACTTTATATGAGATAATGGATAATGATGTGAGCAATTATAAAATTTTTAATCTTTTTGAAAATTGTATGTATATTTTTTAAGACTATTGAAACTAGAATTTTTTGAAAGGGACTATTATAGAATAATGATAGAAGCAAGACAATTTTTCTTAACTTAAATAGACTAATGATTTTTTCCTAATAAAATATAATTAAGAGTGTTAAGTCTCTCTATATGGCCTTTTAAGGTAGTTTGGAATACTACTTAGAATCTCATATTGTAATTTTATTTGTTTTAATAAAATTATTTGACTTTTTTTCACGAAGATAAAAAGTATTAGACTTCTAGAAGTTGGTTTTCCTCCCTCACTAAAAACGCTTAACAAATTTATAACAAACCAAATTAATTTAATTGAAACAATATTAATAAAATAAAAAGTATTATAATAAATAAAATTTAACGAATTTATAACAAACCAAATTAATTTAATTGAAACAATATTAATAAAATAAAAAGTATTATAATAAATAAAATTTAGGTAAAGTAAAATATAAATATCTAATCCTTTAGTTTTCTTTGTAATACGTTTTCAGGGGTTTGAGTCATAAGCAAAATAAATTTCAAAAAGCTATGATCCTTTAGTTTTCGTTGTAATAAGTTTTTCCGGGTTTAAGGAACAATGAGAGTATTTTGGATTTAAAAGTAATAAATAATGTTTACATAAGTAAATAAAATGATATTATAATAAGTTTTTCCAGGGTTAAGGAACAATGAAAATATTTTGGGTTTAAAAGTAATAAATAATGTTTACAAAAGTAAATAAAATGATATTGTGTGTATATGTTATTTAAATGTTTTTATAAAGATAAATTTGTAATTTTGATATGAAAAAAGTATGATTTCAAAAAATATATTATTATATTTTAAAGGCAATTATATTTAAATAACATTAAGTACCATATAATAAGTCAAAATTAATCATTGATTTAGTAGTCAAAGTTAATCATTGACTCAACCTGTTCAATCCATTTGTTATACACTATTCATTATTAAATAAACAAAATACACCAAGCACCGAACCAATTATTAACTCAATACATCGGACTTAATATTGACCATCATATTCTATCCCACCAAAGTGAATCAATACCACTATTAGGTTGCCACTAACATCAGCCATATTCCACAGAATATGTGACATAATAGTGTACTGAATAGGCACCAATGAAATTACACATAGAATTAATTAATCGTCGATTCTTTCTTTTCTGTAGCAACCACTCCACCAAATGGACACCAACCAAAAGAGTTACTTATTGATTCTTAGCCGATCATAACTAAGATGTTTGATTTAATTAAATAATAAGGCAATTGTTTTTCCGGGGGAAAAAACTAAGATATTTGAATAGCCATTTCCCAAAAAATGCAAAGGTACAATGCATTAGATCATTTCAAAATGTCATTTATAAAAACAAACAACAAAATATGAAAGTGAATTTAAATAAATTAAAAAGTTTATAAACATAATTTATATGAAAGTGAATTTAAATAAAAAAAATTATAAACATAATCTAAGGTTAGCTTTTTAAGGCTATAGAAGAATTAAGTATATATAATAAGATAATTATTATAAATGGATTTTTAAAAGATAGTGAGGCAAAAATTGGAAAGATCATCTAGCTCATAAACTAATGAAGTAGAAAAGTTATTAAAAAGATTTGAAAATTTATAAATATTTAATTAAAATTATTAATTGAATTTAATAGATTAAATGAAGTAGAAAAAATATCAATAGTTATCAAAGATATTGTCATAGATCACATACACACATGAGATGTTGTATATTTCAAAATATAAATATCTATTTTTTTTTGTGTGTTTAATGGTATTAAAACAAATTGACGAGTATTATATGTAAAATGAAGTCCTCATAATATAGAAAATTATCAAACACATGGACTACTCTACAATATGAAAAATGATATGCCCATGAGCAACTTATCAACTTGGGTTAAAGATTTATGTTTTTTTTTTTTTTTTTTTGTTGGTTTTCATGGGAGTAATGATAGTCACTTAAACTTCATTCATAAGAAGTTGGGGCTAGGGTCTCATCAGTAACCTTGGTGGTAAAGTAAGCATCAAGTTTGCATGGAGCAATTGTTATCATTCTAATAAAGCAACATATATGCAAGATTTGGGTAAAGGCATTGATGATGTATTAACAGATAATATCAAGCACCTCAAGAGCTAGTGGGACTCCAAATTTAACCATCCCTACATGATGAATAATACATATTCTTTGAGCGCATAAACTTCAACAAAATATAAGTACATGGCTTGACATTAAAATCAAAATCTGTAGTAAGATGATGTCATTCAATGAGGAGGTAGATCATCTTGATAGTGTGGAGAATTGAGTTAGTTCAAAGCATTTTGAAAATATAGTGACTTAATGAGACAATATCATTGACATCACTTCAAGATGATAATTCATGCCCCCTATGTGAAGAAGTACAAGTGTTATCTTCATGATTTGGCGTAGTGGATAAAAATGGGGAAGGGAGTAGCCTAGACTTCAAAGAAGTTGTGGCAAATAAGTGCAAGTTCCAAAAATCTTGAGGAGACTTGTTCAAACTCTAAACAAGGATTGGAATAGTTATGTAGAAAATAAAATTGCATTAAAAATGCATTGAGCCCAAGTAATGGTAATGGAAGAACAAGTCACTATGCTAAAAGAGAAGGTAGTTGTTCTAGAGGACAAGCTAACATATATGGTTCATTATCAAGAAACTCAATTTAAGGAGCAGCTAATGTCATGATTACACATGAACATATGAAAGTGACACTGAGGTAATGAAGCAAAACATTGCAAAAGGTAGAATTCAAAATAGAGTACATGGAGAAAAAGCTTCAATTTGGCACTGGGGATTTGATTCAAGAGATAAGGACAACAATGGTGTATACATCCTCTGTTGCACCCATATGAACTCTATTCTTAGAATGTGAGAATACCACAAGGATGATATTGATCTAGAGGAGTATGGGTCTAGCAAGGGCACTAAAAGAAACGATGAAGACTAAACATTGATGGAGTAGAAGTATAACTCCTTTTCATTGACATCACTCCCTCTTCTCTAGGGTAAGCAACGATAGCCAATTTTTTTTGTAAGCTTCTAGAATGAGCCCAAGAGGTTCTTTTGAGCACGAGGTTAACAAAGAGATCATTAAAACCACCATATTTTGAAGAACAAGTTCACAACCTAGACTCGAGGGAAGCTCCTCTCCAAGAAACCATGACAATGTAGGGTGCCACATATAGTTAAGCGGTTGTTAGGAATAAAAGAAGTTAACATTTATCATTTCACTAAGTAAAATAAGTCCAAATATGGTGCATAAGTATATGTAGAAGTCTATGTGATAGAAGAAGAGCATAGCTATTGGGAATGGTCAAGGCTCCAAAAGCATGTGCCCTATGTATATTATCAATATAATATCTTGTTCATGTTTATAAAAAAACAATTGTCTTTCTTCAAGAAAAAAAAACCACTAACAAGAAGCCAAGATCCATCTTCATGATTGGCTTTGGTTTTGGGGTATATGTGGGTTTGTGCCAATGGCCTCTAGTTCTAGTTTTATATAAACTAGTACTCTTGTGCTCTTTGCATGATGGGTTTCCAGTGTAAAAGTGGCTTCCATTGGCATGAAGAATGGATAAAAGAAAGCCTCACATAGCGATCTTCCCATTGGTGGCAATGGGGAATGTTATCCCCGATATCTAGGGATAACTAGGAGATCATGTCTCGAGGCCCACATGGTCCTAGACATGGAGTACCGAGAGCAGGGTTGACTTGAGCATGGCCCTTGAGGGCCCATCTTTATTCTTCTCCACCAGACTTGTCCTGTCAGCAGTAGCAGCTTCCATCACCACCGGCCTGGGCTTGCATCGGAGAGGACTCTTGCTCCATGAGGTAATTGGTCCGAGGTATCATGG
>ML788864.1:693821-704154 GCA_009831015.1 Picea engelmannii | reverse complement strand
CTAGCCGTTTTGCCAAAGAGTCTTAAGGAAAGAGGGAGGAGCATGAGGCCTAGCTTTAGCTACACCGGAATGAGCCTTCTCCCCTTAGGGTTTTGATTTGGTGGCCCTGCCATTGCAGCACCATTAAACCTAACCCTCCTGTCGTTAGGTTTAAGTCTTTCCAAGCCATTAGCCTTTCTCCAATTAACTCCATTAACCCAAGGCACTAGTCTAAGAACAAAACGTTGAGCTTTTTTGTACTAAAACAACTCTTTCAAACTCTCTAAATTTTGAAACCCTAACTAACCCTAGCGTCTAGACTAACCCTAATTACTGATGACGTCTTGCCTTATTTGAACTCTTGTTTGGACTAAAAGTTGCGGCTGACTCATCCCTTGATGGCCATAGAGGAATTAAGCAATTTCATTGGTTAATTTAGCAAAACGTTCTCCTCTTTGCCTAGCTAACCTACCCTAACCCTAAGGTGAYGTCACACTTGTTTTGATCTCTTGTTTGGCATAAAACGTTGTGACATTGTCACCATTTTGATAGGCTTTGAGTTGCTGATTATTTTCACAAGCTTAATTGACAAAACGTTCCTCTCATTGTCTTCAAAATTAACCTAATAATAGGGCTGACGTCACCCTAAATCTGCAATAGTGATGCAGCAACAATATTGGTGTATGAGCATATTTACTGCATTGTGATATAATAAGGTTGATTTTGTACATTGAATGCAAGTATTTTTTTTTGTATTTATTGAAGAAGTATTATAAGCTATTTGTCTTTGTTTAGCAATCATTGACTTCGTCAATAATTACATTTTATCATTGCTCATATATATATATATATATAAGATAGTCATTAATATTTGAAGTACTAACCACTGCAACACATTTTTTTTAGTTTTATTTGCCTTGTCTCACAAACAGGTGCCATTCAGTGGAATATCTTCCCTTTGACTATCTCTCTTGGCTGTAATCTGTGAAAGGAAACCCTTACTTTGATCTTTTAGACCTTTAGACCTTTCAGACACCCAGATTACCTTGGGATGTCTCCCTTGGGATTAGCCACCCTAAATAGAAAGAGCTCCCCATCGAGGTGACAGTGGGTGGGGAAGCTCCTGTTACGCTAGTTTGAGCCTTGACTTCAAGCTACCGAAACCTTTCCTACAAACTGAGCGATAACAGGGAATCTCACCCCTCTCTTTTAGTTCGCCAAGCTATTGGCATCCCACCATGGTTCTCCATAAATTTCGTCACTACCATATTCATGGCTACTCCTCAAAGTGCTTACACAGTCTCTGGGTAATTTAGAATTGGGCAAGTCCAAATTCTTAGTAAAAACTCCTCTCAAAAATTTGTTCAATGGTGCTTCCAACCATATAAGTGCTTTCATCACTGATACATTCGACACTACGATGCTCAATGTTAGCACTAAATTGGAGATACCAATTGATGTTCTTTGTAACACATGATCTGCCTCAAATAATTTTGTCATTCTCTACCATTCAACAATAGATGTTGAGATGAAGGAATCTTTGAAGGATTTGGAGGTCGTAGTCAAGGTACTTGAAGTTTCATCCATGCTTGCCCAAGATTTTTTGGATATGATGTAGGACAAGTGTCACTATCTCTATCATCCTTTCCTTTGCCTTTTCTATCTTTTGTTCAAAGCATACAAAATTTTGGTAAATAAATTTTAGGACCTAGAGAGTGAGACCATTAAAGCACTTGTTAATGACAAGCTTCTTATGAGAGTGGAAGGGATGGGAATATGATGATGGAAAAACAATGTTAGAAGGATGGTCCAAACAATGACAATGGTCATCCATGTAGCACATCGATAACCAAGGAAAATAAAACATCCCATCTTGCACATAAACCTCACAATAGAGAATTCCTTGGAATGCAATTATATTTAAAAGTTGTTGTTATCAATCACCATTTCAAAGAATTGGTACCAACCAAATTCCAGAAATAATGATTGTGTTTATACAAATTTCTTCACCTACTAGATACCAAAATCTAGATACTAGAATTAATTGTTGATTCATAGCATGTTGTCGTTGAAGATGAACCAACATAGATCCATCTTAAACCCAAATCTATCAAGCACCAAGAGGGATCAAATTTCTTGAGGTGTAAATTTTTTTATCATTTAATTCCATGCCATGTAGTAAATTTGATCCTTCTTTGTGCTTGATAGATCCAAGTTTAAAATGTTTAGAGACTTGGTTTAATTTTTTTTAAATGTTGTCACGTACATACGTGACAACCTCTATGTGATACTGGGTTGTAGAGCACCTTACTCTCGGTGCAATGATTGTATATAAAATAAGTCATTGTCAATTCTTAGTGCGCCACCATCTAATAGATTTGGTACCAACCAAATTCCAAAAAGAATACTTGTGTTTCCAGAACTTTCTTCACCTATTAGATTCCAAAATCCAAAGATAATTAGTTATTGATTCTTACCCTATGATCACAATTGTATATAAAAGCAGTGCTTGCCGATTCTCAGTGCACTACCACTCAATAGCAGTGGTGCCAACCAAATTCTGACAAACCTTAAGCCCCAAACAATAAAAATCTAATGAGCTTGTACATATTCCCTAGAACTATGAGGGTTAGTGATGGAGCAAAAGTGGAACCATGAATTTTTTATGATCTCAACCCTACCCCTCATAGTTCCGAACAATTTGAACAAACTCATCATGGTATTTTGTGTGGTGCTTATAGTTTGCGCCAAACTTTGGAAAGAATGATTGTGTTTCCACAACTTAATGATTAATGAGTGTTTGTCGACTCTTAGTATACCACCACTCTACATAACTAATACCAACAAAATTCATAGAATTATTTCAATAACTTTTTTCACTTATTCTATTATTTCAACTTTTTTGTTTTTTCTATCACAAATAGTATGCTAATAATTTTTTTGCTAAAATTATAATTTTGGGTTTGTTAAAATTATTGTTTTTAATGAGAAAATAAATATAACATTCTCAAATACTCATAATGCAACTTGATTTTAAAATATTAACAATTAATATTTACAATTTACAATAAAAATAAAAATAAATAATATATATATATATATATATATATATATATATATATATATATATATATATATATATATTATTTATTTTTATTGCCTTCAACTTTGATCGTGTATTAATTTGTATTGACTAAACAATTGATAGCAAACTTAATCTTAAACATGAAAAAACATAATTTTTTTATTTATTATTTTTTATTTATTTATTATTATTATTTTTATTTTTTATATAAACTAATTTATTATTTTAACTTTCGATTAGGAAATAATTTGATAGTGTTATTGCTGGCTTCACTTCATTGGAGGTTTGAAATTAAATTTGACATTAACTGTTTGGTCTGGCTGATATCTCCTTGCGATTCGACGTGTTCCACTACTGTCGTCGATAGTTGTGGGGTTAGAAACCCAATGAATTTGGTGGCAGGTTTGTTTGGGCAGCTTGCTGGCTTGTGAGGGAAGACTCCCATATAAAATGATGGGTGAGAATAATGCACAAGAACCCAAATTTGATAAAACAAAGAGTCTTTGAATAATGGGTGGGAATAATGCACAAGGACTCTGGGATAAAAAAAATCAACCACAGTCTTCGAATCACTAGAACCATATACAGGGGCTATAGGGGCTATTGCAAACAAAATCTTTTTCAAGGAAGCCATTTATCTAATTACACTGCAAAATATTTCTGTGAACACATTCAGTTTACAGTTTGACGCACTTACCAGTTTTTTAAAACGATATGTTTGAACCAATCTTTCCACCAATAGTAAGATGCTTGAGCATCCTAGTGAGGAAACGATTCTTTGAACTACTAGAATTACTTGCATTATACTTGAACACTTCAGAAGCAGAAGAATGAGATGGGCACAACGGATTCAGATGCTAGACAGGATGCAAAAATGAATGAGAGGTTTGAATGAGAGGTGGGTGGTGAATTGATGGCGGGAGTTGAATGCAGTAAACTGAATGTGGATGATGTATGGATGATGGTCAGAAGATGTGTGGCCGCGAGATGGGATAGATCACCGGCAGGGCTCAAAGGTGAAAGGGCTGACAGAAAAGGAATGACGGAAAAGGGCTACCGGCAAAGATCCATTTCGTTTGGACTTTAGCCTACGCTATACAAAAACAAATCAATCCAAAAACATTTAGAATACAACATTTATACCAATAAATTCCAAGTCACATCAAATTAATGAGTATCCGCACGTTTGTTATGTCCCGGTCAAAAATGGTGTACCATCCAAATTCAACATAAACTATTAGTTTCCACATCCAGTCCACCTTTTATGTCCCATCGAGTACGGCGATTTGTCTTTCTGGGTTTCTTCTCAACATCCTTCAATTATTTTATATGATATGTCCCATTCAACTTGGCGCACCCATTACGCAATGAGTTTCTGCACCTGTGTTCAACTGTATGTCCCGAGTCCCGGTCAATACGGTCTACATGGACAAGATTAATTTCCCGAGTTTTTTTTATTGTTGTTCATCCTTCAATAATAAAAGACTTGTAGTATTTATATTTGATATTTTAACACATATGATATATAATATATCATATGTGCTATAATATTATAACACATATGATATATTATATAATATGTAGTAACTACATATTACATGTAATATGTAGTTACTACATATTATATAATATATCATATGTGTTATAATATTATAACACATATGATATATTATATAATATGTAGTAACTACATATTACATGTAATATGTAATTACATCTTACATGTAATATGTAGTTACATATTAAGGTCCATAAATCATTTGCATTGTAGTATTTTGAAAAGTGGATGAATCATTTGATTCATAAACATAATTTATAGTTAGTTTTTCAAGAATTTAAAAAATATATATTATATATAATAAATAATTATTATAAATTGATTTTGAAAATAAGTAGATTCAAAACAGAAGAATAATTAAACAAAGATAATTTATAATTACTTTTTCAAAAATTAAAAAAAAATATATTACATAAGAAAATTATTATAAATTGATTTTGAAAAGGAGCGAATGCAAAACCAAAGAATAATTCAACAAAGATTTGATAGAGCACTATATTGAAAATGAAATATAGTTGAAAAATGTGAGAGCAGATATTATGTATGAAATTTCATAAATATTTAATCAAAATTAAATTTATTGAATTTCATAGATTAAATAAAGCATAAAAGTTATTAAAAAAACTTGAAAATTTATAAATATTTAATCAAAATTAAAAATTTGAAAATTTATAAATAATTAATCAAAATTAAAATTAAAAATTTTTAATTGAATTTTATAGATTGAATGAAGTAGATTAAAAATTAAAGTTATCGATAGTTATCAAAGATATTTTCATACATCACATACACACATAGGGTGTTGTATATTTTAAAATATAAATATTTTTTTGTGTGTTTAATGGTATTAAAATAAATTGGTGAGTATTATATGTAAAATGAAGTCCTAGTAACATAGCAAAATTATCCCCCAGATGGGGTGACACGTAGGCCAGGGAAGCCACGCAATCCCCTCACAGAACTTGCCATAAATATGGTTGGTCGCCACCCCAAAGCCTATTCTTGGATGGAGGACGACCATAAACGCTCGCAGAGGGAGGGAGGACAACTCCCCCGTGCAGGATTAATAACAACCTCAATGATTAATTGTAGGAGGGTGAGGTTGGGTACGAGAGGTGGCAGTGCGGTCATATTTGCCCCTCGGATAATTATGCAGCTCGATCATGGCATTCACCACTTTGCCTCAGTGCTTTGTCTCTTCGCTCTGCTTGGGAATTTAACTCTGGTCCAGTCGGTTCACTCTAGCCTCATTCATATAATTCTTTGGCCTCCAGGCTCTACCATGCCAAGAGAGAGGGGAAAACCTAGGCGAGGCCATGCATGGTACTGTCGCGCTACAAGGCATAGACGTTTGCACAATTTGGAGAGGGATTTATCCATAGCCCGGACTCAGCTAACCGCACAACCACATACGCCTCCAATGGCCTTTGTGGAGGAGGAATTCTCAAAGGAACCAATTCAGGTTCCACCAGATTCCCTCCTCTACATGGCCCCGGATGCCTATGATAACCCCAACACCAGCATTGCTGCTACATATCCAGCAACGACCATGGAAGGCACCACATGCATTGTGTAGGAGGAACTCCCCACGATGAATTGCCCGGCTGAGCCTCCACCGCGGAACCCAGATGTGGATTGCGACCAGACTCCACCCAGACTCTTCAGCCTAGAGTAGTTGGAGCTTATTTTTGTAATGAGAGGCTATACGATGGAGTAGCTCCGCCGACACACCCTCATCAACAGTCACATCGACATGTTGTTCGACGCCTTTTCAGATGTGCCAGTCAAGTAGAGGTGCCCGACCTGTGCGTAACCTTACATGCTCAAACCCAACGATGGTACCTCTCACATCGACTCTCTGGATGGCATGTTCCACTGTTCTCATAGCCCCTCTAATGTTTAATTCTTCACAGTTCTCTGAGCCTCGTCTGCACGAAGATGGAGTTCTCTTCTTGTCAACCTGGTCTAGTGCTCTGTTAAGTTTTTTGCCTAGTTTTAATTTTCATATTTTGTTAGTATGTCCAGCATGTCTAGACAGATTTGCCAACATTACCAGCTTCCACTTGCTCTGGTTCTTAGCAAAATGGCGGAGCAAGTGGCGGTTGCTCTTTTTTGTCGAAAGCACAATTGGTTGTCACTTGTTTCGGTTTCCACTAGTTTGGCGGAACATGTGGCATGCCGGTGACATTTCTCAGTTTTGTAGAGTGACAATGCATTAATAAGGAAATACCCCTTTTTTATTTACAAAAAAAACATAGCAAAATTATCAAACACTTGGACTACTCTACAATATGAAACACATTATGCCCATGGAAAACTTATCAACTTGGGTTAAATATTCATGTCTTTTCTTTTTATTTTGGTTAGTTTTCATGGGAGTAATGATAGGCACTTAAACCTCATTCACAAGAAGTTGGGGCTAGGGTCTCATCAGTAACCTGGTGGTAAAGTAAGAGTCAAGTTTGCATAGAGCCATTGCTATACAAGTTTTAGGTAAAGGTCTTGATGATGTATTAAAAAATAATATCAAGCATTTCCATAATTCTTTTTAGATACCAACAAAGTGATTGCAAAGACTTCCTAACAAAATTGATTGATTGCAATGATTTCTTAAATCATGATGCATTGACTTAGTGAAAAAGATAAGATAATGACATGTTTGATTGATTGCAATGATTTCTTAAATCATGATGCATTGACTTAGTGAAAAAGATAAGATAATGACATGTGGTTGTCCTTATCAATTCCATAATTTCTCCCAAATTCTTCCAAGGTTATTAAAAAGACTCCTAAGTCATGATAAATAACATAATGAAAATAAGAAATGACAAACTAACTACAAAACATATCATATAAGACATTATTAAAATCATTATTTTTACCATTTCCATAATTCTTCCCAAATTCCAGCACAAACTTTTTAACAAAAAAAAAGTGATTGCAAAGACTTCCTAAATCATAATGCATCGATTAAATGAAAAAAACAAAATAATAGTATGTAGTTGTCCTTATTATTTCCAAAATTTCCCCAAAAAAAATTACATATACTCTATATCATTATAGAGTAACATAATAATAATAATAATAAATACACCAAACTAATTCCAAAACACGATGAAACATTATTAAAATTATCCTTTATCATATTCACATCCTCCCAAATTCTAAAAATTAATTTCAAAAGACTTTCTAAATCCTCCCAAATTCAATTGACGTAATTAAATTCGTAGTGGGTTTAGTCGGGAGCAATCTTCCACGATCACTGTGTAATTGTACGCGCCTTCAGTGGCTCCGACAGGGACTATACCAACAGAGTTCGGCCGTTGGAACACCTCCTCTTGGCCAACAATAATATTACTGGAAGTATTCCAATTTCTCTGAGCAACTACACGTTTCTCCAAGGTTTGTCCATTGGACACAACAATCTCCCTGGTCCAATCCCTTCAGTTTTGGGTCTGCTCAGAAATTTATCATATCTTTACCTGGAAGACAACAGGCTATCTGGCCACATTCCTCTTGCTCTCAGCAACTGCACGTTTCTCCAAGATTTGTCCATTGGATACAACAATCTCACTGGTCCAATCCCTTCGGTTTTGGGTCTGCTCAGAAATCTATCTTATCTTTACTTTGAAGGAAACTCATTAATTGGTATGATCCCTTTCGAAATAGAAAATTGCAGCAGTCTTGAATGGCTAGATTTAGGAAACAACAATATTCAGGGCTCCATTCCGACGACTATATTCCAGCTCCCTCTCTCCACCTTGAGTCTGCTTAATAATAGCATGAGCCGTGTAATACCTGAGGCCATTGCTAATTTGACTCAATTGACCAACCTAGATCTGGGTAAGTATAAGTTCTCCGGTGCCGTTCCTAAATCCATTAGCGGATTGAGTCAGCTAACCCGTCCAAATCTTGGTACAAATAGGCTAAATGGCAGCATACTTTAAGGCATTGGCAATTTAAGTATGCTGAAAGAACTTTACTTTGATACCAACAATTTAATGGGTCGCATACCTGAAGCACTTGCCAATTTAACCAAGTTGACCCGATTACATTTGGGCGGAAATAATTTCAGTGGTTCCTTACCCAAAGAAGCCATTACAAAATTGCTTCAATTGGACTTCCTACATCTCGGTGGAAATATGCTCACCGTTGGCATTCTTGAAGGGCTTACAAAATTGAGTAAGTTGACCTTCTTACATCTTGGTAACAACATGCTAACGGGTAACATACCTGAAGGCATTGGCAATTTGAGCAAGCTTCAGCATCTTTACTTGGATACCAACAGGTTTACAGGTACAATTCCTAAGGGCATAGGAAAATGTGTGGAATTACAACACTTAGATTTCTGTGCAAACAAGTTGAATGGAACTATCCCTGCCTCTCTAGGAAACTGCAAGTCTATGACAGTTTTGGTTTTGGTCAACAACTCTTTGTCGGGTAGAATACCTCCGACTATAAATAAATGTGTGGTTTTACAAAGGCTAAAGGTGTCTGAGAACAATCTCAGTGGAACTCTAGACATAGGCTTTCCATTTTCCATGGAAGTTTTGTCTGCTTATTCTAATAATTTCTCTGGCACTATTCCTGCATCTTTGGCTGGTTGCATTCAACTTCAATTGTTAGATTTGAGCAAAAATGAATTAACAGGCGAGCTTCCTCAATACCTCAATTTTTTTAATGGTTTATGAGTTTTAAATCTGGGTTATAATAAGCTCCACGATGGTGTTCCTCAATGGATCGCAGATCTCTCTCCACTGCAAGTGTTGGATTTATCCAACAATAACTTCAATGACAAAATATCATTCAATCTTAGTGGACTCAAGGGATTCAAAATCCTCGGGGATTCCCAACTTAGTGGTAACACACTATAAGAAAATTTGAGAATTGTAATGAAGGGATATGAATATACTCTAACATATGTGCTAGCGACAAACACCATATTTAACTTGTCTAACAATAATCTTATTGGAGAAATACCCTCCAGTATAGGAAATCTCATTGGTCTGCGACTATTGAATTTATCTAAAAATCATCTAGAAGGAAAAATTCTTGCATCTCTTAGTGAAATATCTACTTTGGCACAGTTGGACTTGTCCAAAAACAATTTAAGTGGAGTAATACCTCAAGAACTGTCTATATTAACCAAGTTGGCATCTCTGGACATTTCATGGAATAGACTCTGTGGTAGGATCCCAAAAGGAACTCAATTAGACACTTTTAGTGAGACTTCATTTGAAGGGAACAATTGCTTATGTGGCTATCCTTTACAACCATGCAAGGAAACACATAGCAATAACACAATGGAAGGCAGTAGCATTAATAAAGGACAAGGATGGCTAAGTTGTGTAAATAAACATGTCTCAATGATTGCATTGGGTTTGGGGCTAGGGATTGGATTCACTTGAATTGTAGGTGTGATGATATTGTGGGATAAAGCTAGGCTTTGGGTCATGCCCCCCAATACAAGACCATTTTATAGAGTGTACAAATTCCCTAAATAATTTAAAAATTTGTTCCATCTCCACCAAATAAATAAAATGTCATCAACATTATCAGAGCTTAACCATGACATTGTTCACATAAATTTAAATAAAAGATTACTCAATATAGATATAGAAATTTTTTCTTATATTGTTTAGATTAAATATTTAACTAATTATATTTATAATTCACTATCACATATGTCTTTTTTTTTTTTTTCATATTAT
>ML788864.1:674683-685815 GCA_009831015.1 Picea engelmannii | reverse complement strand
TTCAAAAACACCAAAGCATTCATCTTGAGAGGAATTTGAAGAAAAAATAGCATTACATACCTCATGTTCATGCATGTACTTGGTAAGGGTTTCCTTTGCCTCATGGAGTTGAGTCTCCATCTCATGCAACTTTTCAAGAAGCTCGTGCTTCTCCTCCTTCATGGCCATCAACTGCTTTTGAAGGACAATGCTCTCTTCTCTATATTCCCACAACTCTTGTACCATATCTCTCATGGTTACAAATGCCTTCAACATATCTTTGTCAAATAACTTGGCTAATGAAGATGTATTAGAACTCTTACTGTTTGAAGCTTCCTCGATCTTTGCAAGATATCAAACTTCAACACAAAACTTGCACAATAATACCAACAACTAAATCTCTAGCTATCAATGGCAATCACATGAGCAAAACTATGCTTTGATATCACCTGATCTGAAAATAGGGGGCTGACTTGTTTTGTTATGCAAGCACCCTCTACTCCATTAAAATAAACTTCAGGACCTTGCTCAATGTCTTAGTTGTGCAAGAGAAATTATGTGTCAAGTTTATGCCTCTTTTATGTGTTTATGTGTGAGGTTTTTAAAAGGTTAAATATGTTGTTTACATAAATACAACAACAAAAATAACTTGCAGCAAATAATAACTAGAAAACACTCACAACAAGAACAACATGATAAAGGAGTTCACCCCCAACTGGGCTACATCTCCTTGAGCCTCCATCAATGGACTAGGCTCTCTGGGATTAGTTTGTCAAAGATTATTTTACAAGCTGCTGCTCAACTCCAATGGATTTAATGACTATACCATTGGGTTCAGAATACATAAAAACCCCAAAAATGACTAATAGAACTCTGAAAACGGACCATGGTTCATCCGGGCATGACCTCTTCTACATGTGGCATTTAGCTTCCTTGAGATTCTTTGTGGAAAAAACACTTGTAAAAGTCCTCAAATGCCTCTAAAACCTGTCCCAATGTGTTCAAAGCATAACAATTAGTCAAAAATGACTATTCAGTCATAGAAAATAGACTTGGGCTCATCTGAGCATTACCTCCTTCAATGGTGGCCCTAAGCTCCTTGGAGCTCCTGAAACTTCAAGGTAGAAAAACCTGCAAAAGAAGTCTCCAAATGGATTTGAAAACTATGCCAATGGAGTCAAAACATCCAAAAGCCCCTAAGTGGGATTTTTCGGCACCTCATTTAGCCAAAAAATGAAGAAAATAGGCCTCCTGCCATTTTCCTCCTTCAAGCTTGCTGTCTCTGGTTCACCAAATCACACCTCCTGTGTGAGTAACCTGGCTTCTGGGTGTTTCCCGTGCCTAAACCCAACACATGTGCCGTTCCCATGAAATGCGCAATTTTTTCGTACCGTTAGCGAACTAAGGCTCCCAAAGACGGAGGTGTTGGGCGCATGGGGGCCATGTGGCCACGTCCCAAGGCATAAAAAGGGCTACGGTTGCATGTTCGTTGTGGACGTGACATGTGGCGAGGCGCGTGGTTGTGTCCGTTTAAACTCCCGCGTGAATCTTTGTTGGCAAGGGTCATATGGGTGGCGCATTAAACCGGGGGCTGGGCTAAGCCCTAGCCCGGACGCGCCCCAAACTATACATATGTTCGATTTTAAATATAGTTTAAAACAAATATAGTTAAGAACTAAAGTGTGGGCGCATTGGTAGCCCAACCTTTGCCAAGTCTTTGCATGGTGCGTGGAGGTTCGGGGTTCGAATCCCACAGACTCCATAAAATTTTACACACTAAACCCAAGGTGCCACGTGGTAGCCCACGTCTGGGCCACGTGACACCACTCTATTGGCCAATCAATGCCACGTGTCAAAAGATGATTCGCCCATGTGTCCTGCCAATTGTGCCAATTCAGCCTCATGCCACATCAATGCATGATCATGCCACGTCATCATGTCCAATCAACATATTTCACGTCATCACCTGTACGGACTGTACGGACTGTACAGTCAACAACTTTTTTGCTTGTTTGGCAAATCGAACAGAACATGATATATCACTCATCCGATGTCCATTTGACCCCGTTCGAAGTGCGTTGGGTTCATGACGATGAGGCCTATGCACCCGTTCATTTTGAAGTGATTCTGAACACTTTCATTTTTTGGGCTAAATTTTGACCCCTGGTCTAGATTCTGATCAGTGGGTAACACTTTAATATGGATCTTAAAAGTTGGTTGGAGAAAAATCCTTTCTTCATTGATTTTTTTTATTCCTCATACACCTCTTAGTTTACATACAAGATTTAGAGTGGTAAGACATGTTGGTTCCTTGCTACTTCAAGAAGTTGAGTGACCAACTTGGAAGAAACAATCTAGAAAAGGATTACCTAATGTCAAGAATTCCAGAAAGAAATTCTCCATTAGTCCTATATGTAGGGGGAACTTTGTCACTATGATCCTTGCACACTATTAAATCTAAACATATTGAGAAATTTGTTTGCAATTGTATTTGTTGTTCCCTCATCTTGCGACTGATGATATGTTAAAGGAATGTAATTGGGGGTCTCATGAGGGACAAGGAGAGGAGTGAATCTCGTAATGAGGATACAAGCAAGGAATGATGATGCAAAGTTAGAATATGAGGAGTCCTCCAATGGTGGAAAATATGGGTTTGTGAGAGATAGATAGAAGGGGGGTGCAAGTGCCACTAGGAAAATGAGGAAGTGATGATTCTGGTTGGCTAAATGAGCACCATCTATTGGATGTAGATGATATTTATTGAGAGAAAAAATGGTTATCCAAAAGTATATTTTACATATTCCTACCATAAATTATTTAAACGTTTGGATTCCATGACTAATCATTTTATTTATGCATAACAATTAATTGCAATGTTTCTATATGAACAATGGTGAGGTTATGATTGTAGTTAAAAATAACTTAAGATATGTAAAAGAAAACTAATTACACATTACATGGGAGGCATTACTAAAAGTGGCATTCCTTAGTAAGGTGATTACAAAGGCTCCCAAATTCCTTAGTAAGTAGGCGTTCTTATCCATTTCTATAATTTCTCCCAAATTCGCCAAAGATGACTGCAAAGACTCCATGGTCATGATGAGTTGACTTAATGAAGAACATGAGCTGCTACAAAATAATTACACATCACATGAGGACATGACTAATGAGGTTATCCTTATCATTTCTAGAATTTCTCTCAAATTCCCTAAAGGTGATGGAAAAAACTACCCAGATCATGATGAAATGACTCAATGAATATGACAAGATGTTGCAAACTAATTAGGAATCACAGAGGGAAATACTAAAGTGGTTGTCCTTATCATTTTCAAAATTTCTCCCAAATTTTCCAAAGGTGAGTGCAAAGGATCCCTAGGTCATGGTGAAAAGACTTAACAAAGAACATAAGAATCTTCCCAAATTCCACAAAGGTGATTGCAAAAACTCCCTAGGTCATGTTGAAATCACTTAATGAAGAAGATGAGAAGCTCCGAGATAATTGAAAATCACATGGGAGCATTACTAAAGTAGTTGTCCTTATAATTTCCAATTTGTTTCTTGAATTTCCCAAAGGTGATTGCAAAGACTCCCTAGGTCATGATGAAATGTCTTAATAAATAATACAAGACATAACAAACTAATTACACATCACATGGGAGCATTACTAAAGTGTTTGTGGTTATCGTTTCCAAAATTTCTCCCAAATTCTCCCAAGGTGATTACAAAGACTCCCTAGGTCATGTTAAATTGACACAATGATAAAAACAAGATACCATAAACTAATTACACAACACATGGGGAATTATTAAGGTGGTTATCCCTACAAATTCCACAATTCTTCTTATATTGTAGAAAAATGATTGCAAGGACTTTCTAAGAAAATTGATTGCGATGATTTCTTAAATCATGATACATTGAATTAGTGAAGAAAACAAGATAATGATAAGTGGTTGTTCTTATCATTTCCAAAATTTCTCCCAAATTTCTTCAAGGTGATTGCAAAGACTCTCTAAATCATTATAAAATGACATAATAAAAAAGCAAAATAATTCCATAAAAAATCTTTCAAACTCATAATGCAAAAACTTAATGAAAAAAACAAAATAATTACATAAATGTCATTGCAATAAACTTAACAAGAAGATAATTAAATAAATGGAATTTCATCAAAGACAAGTCTTGTAAGGAAAACAAAAAATCATACAAGACAATGACATCAATTCCAATGAAAAAGTGGATACCACGAGTGGATTTCATGTGCTTCGAAAGCAACCACTATCTCCCTCTAAATACACTAACTTTGAATGTTTACACCACAGAATTGGATTCAGTATATTTAGATTTATATATTTCAATGATAATTGTACATGCCCCAGGCAATCAACTTCCCAATTAATGATATTCCACACATTGCGCCAAAATTGATCCATCTCTATACCATCTTTCATGGGGAATGTTCTGTATACCATCACATCTAGTGAGAGAACTTCTCTAATAATGAAGATTTTGTTTTCAATGAAATTGAAGAGGAAACTGAACTGGCATTGCCACTTTACTACATAAGGGACGTGGAGGTGCTTTTGTACTTCATAAATGAAGTCATATCAAATCCAACTAGATCTTTGCACAAAATTCACAAAACGTGTGGTCCCATAATGTAATCTGGTGCAAGAACATTTCCTTGCTTGGGATTGGAAGGTAGTCGTTCATTATCTCTTGGTAGCCTTCCATTATTACACACTTTCAATCGACAACCACCCCGCCCCTGGCCCAAGTGCATCTTATATGAGTATGTGGCAATAGAAATGGGTTCCACTAATGTATATATATATATTTATTAGGTATATATGTACAAAAATTCCCCTTAGGGAAAACCCAATGGGAGAAAACCTCTCTAGGTTAGAATTCCACAATGTGGTCGGTTGATAGTCTCTAAGATCCAAAACTTATGACAGATTTGATAATGGAAAATCATTAAAGTGCTCCAATGAGTGTGCTCAAGATGAAGGTTATAACTTATGCTGACAAAAATCATTTACTTCAAGAAACTAAGGTGCCAACCTACACCAAAATGGTTGGGCTAGTCAGAGTGCTTCCAAACACCACAATCATCATCAAAACAATGGATATTGGAACTGTTGTTAAGGTTGAATAAATCAAGGTGAGAAATGAGGTTGGTTCATATGTATTGTGGAAGAAATAAATTGACGGGAAGTTATCAAAAAATTTCTCAAATGCTGCTAAGACCAATCATCAAGCCAATCAAAAACAATCCTCAGAGTTAGTACCTTGCCGATATGTTGTTGTATATGCCTATTCATTAATCAGTGGAATGAAGATGAAATACAAAATGAGTGTGTATATTTTAAATGAGGATGTTGCTAACTCAGATCATGATGTCGAGGAAATCAATATGTGGACGGTGAAGACATTGAAGGTAGTGTTGAAGAGTCTCTTGCTAGAAAATATCACTATGAAGCTGACACTATATATAGTAGTGAGAGATCCAAAGTTGATTCAATAAGTGGTGTAGGAGGTGGCTCATGCAACTCAACAATATAAGAGGTATTTTATGTGATGGAATCTATTGCTAGAACAAGTTGAGTATAATAAGTAGAAGGATCGAGACAACTTGATAATGTTGATGAAGTCCCCAAAAAACCAAGTCCATCTTTTGCTAGTTTCATCATAGGCTAAATGGGATGTGTAATTCCCTATCCATTCCAAGGAAACCACTAGTGTAGCCCATCTGAAGAATAAATTTGGACCCAAAGACATGAGTATGCAACTCAAAAGATGATGTTAGAAGTTTAAGAGTCACGATTAATGCATGTGGCGTTGGACGTCCCCAAAGTGGTATTGCTATTGGATCTATAGCAACATCTATAACATATTTCTCTTTATCACCATCTAAAGTTGTAGAGGAAGAATCTATAGAAACATAAGTCAAGTCTGTAGGATCTATAACATTGTCATACACAACATTATACAAGGAGGAAGAGGAATCCTCAAGATCAACAATAGATGAATCAAAGTCCTCATAATCAGAGGGGGAGGTAGAGTTGTCATCAATGTATGAAATAGACTCATTAGCAAAAGTGTCATAAAAATGGAGGAAGTAAATTCATTAACTAAAATAGACTCCTATGAGAAATTGGAATTAATCCAAGCTATAGTAGTGGTGATACAAGCAAGAGACTCTTACATATTTGTATGTAAACCAATAATGATATCTTCCTTCTCTCTTAAATCGTTCAAAAGCTTCTCATTACATAGAGTCAATTTTTCCTCCATATCATCAAAGTAGGTGATCCAATCTACCATTTGAGTTTGATATTCTACCATTACATATAATTCATCCTGAAGTTTCTTGAGTTCTTTAATAAGCGTTAGATTCATACTATGAAGAATGGAGATAATTTCATCTTTGTCTTCCATTACAAAGAAACTCCCCAAAAAGGTGTTGGTTCTAGCTATGCTTGTGCATGTCCTTGTTAATGTTGTGGGGTTGAAGACCCATGGTTCATCCAAAGTTGATCAACAAAAACCCCAAGGCGTCGACATATCAATCCTCAAATAAAGACTGAAGAAGGTCTCACTCAAGATACCATGAGAATTATAGAGACCATATGGTCTTATGTCAGTGATGAAGGATTAGTTACACAGGAATCCATTCGTGGTGGCATTCATACATTCCATTACATTATATTTAACCATTAACAACCTGTAACATCAACACATACATTCATTTGACACATGATCAACACATCATAAGACAATAACCACTACAACTTTATTATTTTCATCGCAATCATTCATAGACATACATTAAGCAACTCATCAATTGACAACAATAGAGCCATGCGCTCTTAAACGTTTTCCCAGTGTTACATTACAAAGCACCATGCACTTTATTTTAGACTATGCAGGTATTATAGACCTAGACTCACAACCAGATACATTACAAAACATATTCTTAAAGTGAGCTCAAGGACATTGAAAACCATTACTAATCACTAGCTATCCAACTGAGTAGCTAATCAACCCACTAACTAACTCACTTTATGTTGTTGTTGCTCCCTTTTATATTTTTCTCAGCTCTGGGACTCTATCACTTTCAGTTATGTCCCACTCCCTCCTCTGACTACTAGTCCCACACTCTTATGTCACACGCATACATTCCACATAACCTCTTTGGAGTCACGACAATCCTAACTACCTTGCCAACTCATCTCCTTAATGCTCCATGATCTCTCATGCTTCATAAAGTAATCATTTGGGAAGATTTCCCAGAGATTCTTTTCTTGAATCTGGCATGCATGCAGTGTCTTCTTAATTTTTGACACACATCACAAAACTTGGACCAACACACATTGGTAGAACTTGAACTGGTGTGCATTAGCAAAAATTGAACTGGCGCGCATTAGCAAAACTTGATCTAGTGTGCGTGCCTCCTATCACCCATTGTGCAACTGATTTCATACGTTCAAAAACTAGAATAGGCATGCACAACTTCATTTGTGCATGTGCGCAATATTTTCTCGAAACTTTGGGTTCCAACCAGCACCCACCACTTTTATTTGACCTGTTCTTGAGCCAAGTGTTTCATGGAGTGACCGATGCGACATATAGAACCGTTTTCACGAGCTCCTGAAGAAACTCCTTGAATTGGTGATCATACTCATTGAGGGTGTCATGAAGTTCCTAGGTGAGTTGAACAACCTCATTTGCATCGACTTTGGTGACATGAGGGGCTATCGGGTCCATTGTTTCCATCTTCTTGATCAACAGGGCGACAAGAACCTGTATGTCTATCAACTGAGTATACAAGATTAAGGCCTTATTGGTTGCATTAGTGACGAGCTCTGAAATGCTTTATTGCTTCGCCCAGATGACAACAATCTCCTTGGTTTTGGATGTGATGGCTGTCATCGCCACTTGGTGCTCTCTAGGAGGTAGAGAAGTGAGACTGCTCTTTTGTTGTGCGACCTCAACTTCTACCATGCAAACTCTGTCATTAATAGAAGTCAATTCTAGGGGAATTTGCAAATGGTTCCACAAGGTAAAGCTAAATTCGACCACCCATGAAAATTCTTCAATCTATTTAGGACATCTCAGACGACTGCTTCGGTCCTTGTAGCCTTCTTCTGTAGCTCCCTATGCTCTGACATTATATTTTGAATCCGTGTGCGAAGTGTTGTATTTTTATATTTCAAGATTTGAATGCACTCAATAACTACTTTTAGTTTTTGTGTTACCGAGATCTTTGACCGTACTTGTTCAATATTATAAACTCATGAATAAGCATAGTCTAGAGCGATTGGTGAGAGTGGCTTCATACCGACTCTTAGTTTCTGTATGTGTGGTAATCTCAATAAGATGCAAGGTCTAGATATCATGTTGGTTAACTTCAATTTATTGTCGCTCATGTGATTCATGCTGCAACTGGTACTTGGTGTCTGTGTGGCTTGAGAGTTTCTCATCAAACTGAAGGCACAGTTGGGCATGTTCTTAGGAGAGAATTTGATTTATCTCCTTAAGCTCGTAGAGAATGGTAGTGAAAAAACCCTGTAGCTCGACAATAGGGACCTGTGAAAGGCCGAGCTATGTCTTAGTTGAGTCAGAGGGGACCATGGCTAGCAGGATGAAACTTGGAAATATTATTTGGCTCGTTCTTGGAGCTACGATAGAATGGGGGTCCTGCGTTGGATATTTCAGTGGTGAGGGTAAATCTAGTTATTGATACAAGCATTCAAACTTCCCCACCATATCATTCTGGAAAATTGTTTGTTTGGATAGCTGAGCGTGGAGATCCTTCATAAATTTTTCTACCTATCGGCTAACCTATGTTGTTGGAGAGCCAACCTCTAATTTCTTCATCGTACTCGTGTGTCAGTGTTTTCCTAAACCCTGAACAAGGAGGACATTTGGCCAGGTATAAGGCATTGGGACTTCCTCCTCTATTGGAGTCACAAGTGGTGAGGGTGGAGGATTCTCCTCTATGCTGGGGTCAAATTCAATAGGGGGTGGGCCCTGAATTTTGGAAGGTCATTTCTATTTCTTGACTCCCTCATCCTCTGCATTGGACCCACCGCCACTCTGCATGTACTCATATGAATGGAGTGACCCATGGTCCTTGGAACCATAATTTTGTATCTTGGACGCAACAACCTTATCGTGGTGTCGAGTAGTAGCCGTGACTCGCCTCTATTCCTATGACTCCTTATTTCCCACCTCGAACTGGTCTTGGACCTCAAAGAATGGAGGCTGGTAGTTAGTCGGCCATATCACAACACTGTCCAGGATGTCCCTTTCCGTAATGCAGAAGGGGAGCTTGAATTCTATCTTGTCACTGGCTACGCAAGGAGAAATGAAAAAATTATTGAAATCACATTATGAATGACTAGGCATCTAGGTAATTTGAGCTACAAATCAATGTTTCTCCTATATGAATGGAAGGGCCCTCTTTAACACTATGAAAGCAATTGTTGAATAAAAATTTCTATAGCAGTAGAGGAGTGAATTTAACACTATGAAGCTACTACAAAACAAAGGCTCCTATAGAATAATAGAGGGCACCTTAAATCCATGAGATCACTATAGAATAGAGATTTTTAAAGCCATGCAAACTTGATCTATAGCATTCAACGCCCTTGGTAGTGCCTTCAATCTATATAACTATTCCTTAGTGTTTGCTTTATATTGTTGAATTGTGAAAAAATCCCCTTTGTGAAGGTAGGTTGTTATCTATACAAAAAACAATGGTTAGTAGTGATACCAATCACAAGATTACTACAACAATAAAAGTGAAGTAAAGAAGTGTATATAAGATTTAAACTAAAAACTAAACTATAAGAATAAAATTCAAACACAGAGATGGAGGGAAGCAATAATAATCATATATTGATCCAATAGAAAGGCTTGAATATGAGTAATAGCACCTGGGAAGAATTATTGGATGCAAATGAGCTCCAACACTCTACATAGGATGGCTCCTTTTGTTTCTTAAAATCCCTCTCTTACAAATGGTGAATGAAGAAGTCCTTGTTCTTTGATGAAATAACTCAAACAAGCATGAGGGTTATGGATTATAAAGATGAGAAAACAAGATAATTGATCTTCAATCTCATTACTACAACATAACCTTGAAAATATTCTTCTCCTTCAAATGCTTCCCCATGGCTCTCATTTATAGGGAAATTCTAAGCTCCATGAAGAACTAGTTCCAATGTGAAAGGTCTTCATTTTAAATCGAGATATCAATGCTTGAAAGGGACTTTGGGGGACCAAAGTACTCCTCAGAAATGAAATTAGATCTCAGGATTTGGATGTGCAATGACCTAGAGGTATTTAAGCTAGGCCTTCCTTCTTAATTGCATTGAAAAAGTTAATCTCATGTGTGTCAAGAAACTTTCACAACTTTTAAAAGAATACCTGTGCAAATCATGCTAGTCTTGGAAAAGCAAGGCCGCAAAAGTTTATGAAAACCCACTTTATAATGTTTTCCAAACTATTTTCAGGTGACATAAAGTAGCCACGAGGTATCCTTGTTGTGATGTGTTCTTGTCCATTGATGATGTCTTTAGAAAATCACTTGAATGTCTCTTGTGAGCGAAATTAAGGTGATAACAGGTGCCCCCTTATCTATGAGATTAGGAGCTACCACATTTCCCAAATACATCATTTTCTATTCCACATGCTTGTAACATGTAAAATACAATTTGGAGAGAGATTTGACAAAGAAGAGAGGAATTCCCATGGATAAGGGATGAATCCCACATAAAAATAACCAAACATTCATATGAAAATTATCTCTTATACAAATAAGGCTAGCATTCCCATGCTTGTGAAATTATCAAATACATTAAATTGGAAGAAATGTGTGTCATGGGATCTTATCTGAACATGACTATCCATCTGAAAAATAGTTAGTAATGTTGTAACTAGAGAAATTGTGATGTATAGATATGCATCGCCCTCAAGGGCGGACTGCTATTGTGAGAGGGGGGCCTAGAACCTTCAGGGAGTAAATGTAACAAGTTATCTCTCTTGAAGGAACTGATAGCCATGGAATCCTAGGGGAATTCAACTAGAACTGGAAGATGGAATTGTTGTAATGTATGACCCATCTTAATGCAATAATGTTTTGACAT
>ML788864.1:654210-674654 GCA_009831015.1 Picea engelmannii | reverse complement strand
AATCAAAGAGCAATGACGACTCTCCCTATCCAGTTCATGGCTCACCATTAATGATGGGAAGGGGAATTGATATATAACATCAATCCTAGAAAACATGATTTGGTGTCGATAAGAAAGAAAAAGTGAAAGAAATGGATAGGAGGACCCTTTGAAATCCACTAAGGATGGACTAGATATCGAAGTGTAATGGGGGAGGATTTTGATAATTATGGATGAGGTATTCAATGAGGATGAGACTCAAGAATTCCCTTGGGAAGAGAATAAATGATGATTGATAATGGTGATAGTAAAAAAACAATTGGACATAAGATGATATGATGTCAAGGGGAAGATTAGATACAATATGTGTACGTCAAATTAGAACTAAGGATAACTCAATGCAAATGGATACATAGTTGATGAAGGAAACTATGGGAATCATAGTGCTGGGCACTAGGATATATCAGGTTTTGCAAGAAACTAGAATCATTGCAAACATGGGTGACTTAGTGTGAATGATTTAACCAAGGTTGATAAGGACTACCGACATATTTGTAAGAGACCCCATTAGATGTGATGGTACGAGTGTTGATGCTTCTCTCATTTTTTAGGTTTTTGATGTCTTTTCAATTATTAAAGAATAATAGAATCTGTAAAAATGGATACATTACAAAAATGGATATGAGTGCCTCTAATCATTTGACCAAACATCTCTGCCATGTATGACAAGAGTAGTGAAAGTGAACAAGGAGGGGACCCCTTGGGTGAGTCTCCTTGGAGGTTGAATGAATGATGAATTATAATACAAATGGTCTACTAATCACGGTAGTGATGAGAGGATAATGAAAATGTAGTGAATCATTTAGAATAACTAACCATAAAAAAATGTGAACTATTGGGAGTCCAAGGGTATGCTCCAACAATATGAGGAGAAAAATGTATGAGGCTCATTCTCTGAGATGCAAACTATCTAGACTCTGAATCTAGGGGAAAGATCGACATGGGTGCTAATAATGCAAGGGGTTCTTAAAATCAAGGAAACCCATGAGGGTGGAGTGCTACTAGCCAATAGTTATTTAATATGTGTGGAACTGGGAGAAGTTACTTGTTGAGCTAGGAAAGAAACCCTAAAGGAATATTCAAGGGGGGATATTGGAAAATGCGACATACATAAAGGGAGTATCTAAATTCTAGTTTGAATAATTATACCTCAAGGGTTGGGGTAGAGGTCCCTGGTGCATGTAGTGAGGAGGAAAAATGGCTTCCTACCTAATTCCTACACACATAAAACCAAATACCTAGCATGAAAGTACTCATGATAAGAAATCCATGTCGAAAAATTGGTTGTCATTGATGTCAACCCTAGAAAAAGCCTCGAAGCAAGACCTTAGAAGTGATGGGTGTATTTGAAGAAGTCTTCAAAGTGGTCCCCTTATGACATATATTTAAGTATGGCCCTCACGAGAAGACACTTTGAAGAAGTCTACAAGAAGCCCTAAAAATATGGTATGGGTGTATTTGAAGAAGTCTCCAAAGTGGTCCCCTTATGGCGTAGCTTTAAGCATGGCCCTCACAAGAAGACGCTTTGAAGAAGTCTACAAGAATACCTAGAAATATGGTTAAGTTGTTAAGTGGTTAAGAAGCCCCAGAGGTGTGGTCATGAAGCTCGAAGTTGATTGAAGAAAAATAATACGAAGGACATTACAAATGCATGCAAAACATTCATTGATTGATAGTCCTCGTCAATCCATCTCGAACAATAGGTGGCATGCCACGTGGTTCCTCACGGTTGAGGATTTATTCTCTCTTAAATATGAATCCCTGAAGTAGGGTCAAGAAGTTATAAGTTGGCCCTAAATTCAAGTAAAGGAGAAAAAGTTGTTGCAAACAAGAAGTTACAAGTCGGGTCAAGGTCAAGTAAAGAAGGTGCTTGGAAGGGTATAAATACAAATTAAGAACCTATGATTTTCATCATTCAATATTGTAGTCTCTTAGAACAATCTTGGTAGAGGATTTCAAAGGGAAAATGAAGTGAAGAAGGGTGAAATTCCAAGGGAATATGAAGTCTTGTGATGATGTGTTCTAAGGTATGTTTTTTAAAGGTAATATTACCATTTTCGCTATAACGTTTTTTCTAGAATGATTTAGATAGTAAAACTTGCAGTTTATTGAGAAGACATATCAAGGTACATGTGGTATGAATTTCAGCTTATGGGTCTTTTCACTTTTGGAGATAGACGTTGTGGAAGTTAGGGTTTTGGACTAGTCCTGTAACTAGTCTCAAATAGGTGTTCCAGCTAAAACAATGATAAAATATTCATATAGGATCCAAATTCTATGAGATCAATTTCATTGGAAGTAGTACATTCCGCAGTATTTTTTTTTGAGTTTAGTAATCAGATATCAAATATTGAGTGTGTGGAATGTTGTACAAGTTCGCTTTCCAGAATAGTCTAGAATTCAGGAAGGCCTGCCATATTTGCTATATCTCATTTTCAGTGATGAGTCAAGGAGCGAAACTTGGAGAAATTTCAGAGAATATATCGAAGAATATTGGGTACAAGTTTCAGACCTTGATTCATTATAGGTACATATTTCTACTTGTTAGAAGTTAGGGTTTGTGACTAATCCAGAAACTAGTCCCAAACAGGGGTTCGAGATAAATTTAAGAAGTGATGTCGGGGTTTATATGTGGACCCATGTGCACCTAGGATCTTTATGTGGTCCCAAGTTGATGATGTTGATGTACAATTTGTGGTGGATCTATTTTTGATGATGTTTGTGTATCAGATATAGTATATCTAGTTTTGATGATGGTGATATACTTGGTTTTGATCATATACTTGCTTGGGGATAGAATAAGGCATATTAGGTTGTTTGTTTTTTATATTAATGTGTGAAATGAGTATGGAACATAAATATCCATTCATTACTAAGAAATTAACATGGATCAAATCTAAAGCTTGTAGATTCCAAGAACAATTGGACAAAGATTGGCTTCATTTTTGCAGCATCATGTGGCTGGTCTCAAGCTCCTGGTTTTTTGTTTGAGAATGGTTCATTTTTTGAATGTCTCACTAGTTAGAACATTTAGACAATTTGATATTCCTCACACTTGATAAAAAGATAAGTTACATTTCATCCCCATGCCTTTCAAAATTTCTAACACTTCAATTAAAAGTTCATATGACCTGTGGAACTATGACCCCA
The DNA here is from genome assembly GCA_009831015.1 of Picea engelmannii. Taxonomy (NCBI): domain Eukaryota; kingdom Viridiplantae; phylum Streptophyta; class Pinopsida; order Pinales; family Pinaceae; genus Picea; species Picea engelmannii. Next base: position 671,465 of record ML788864.1, on the reverse strand, counting down.
AGAACTATGACCTCTAACACTACACCCTCTGGGACTATGACCATTGAAACTATGACCCCAGGAACTATGAACCCATAAATTATGACCTCTAAAACTATAAACCACAAACTATGACTTGTGGAACTATGACCCTAGGTATTATGACCTATGGAACTATGACTAGTGGAACTATGAACTATGGATCTATGACGTCTAGAACTTTGACCTGTAGAACTATGACCCTTGGAAATATGATTTGTGGAACTATGACCTTATATTTTAGTGACCTTTGGAACTTTGACCTCTGGAACTATGACCTATGGAATGACCTCTAGAAATATGACCCCAGGAACTATGGATCAATGGCATCTAGAACTTTGACCTCTAGAACTATGACCCTTGGAAATATGATTTGTGGAACTATGACCTTATATTTTAGTGACCTTTGGAACTTTGACCTTTGGAACTATGACCTATGGAATGAACTCTAGAAATATGACCCCAGGAACTATGACCTCTGGAACTTTGAACTCAGGAACTATGACCTGTGGACCTATGACCTATGGAACTATGACCTTTATAACTTTGACCCTGGGAACTATTACCCCAGGAACTATGACCTGTGGAACTATGACCTCTGGAATTATGCCCTATGGAACTATGACCTACAAAATGACCTCTAAAACTATGACCTCTGGAACTATGACCCCAGAAACAATGATCTGTGGAACTATGACCCATGGAACTTTGACCTCTAGAACTATGACTTTGGGAAATTTGACTCGAAGAGCTATGACCTCAGGAACTTGGACCGATGGAACTATGTCCTATGGAATGACCTATGGAACTATGACCTTAGGAAATTTGACCTTTGGAACTTTGACCCCAAGAACTATGACCTCTAAAAATTTGACCTATGGAACTATGACCTCTGGAACTGTGACCTTTGGAAATTTGACCCCAGGAACTATGACCTCTGGAATTATGACCTATGGAACTATTCCCTCTGGAACTATAACATATGGAATGACCTCTATAATTATGACCCCAAGAACTATGAACTCTGGAAATTTGACCTCTGGAACTATGACCTTGGGAAATTTGACCTTAAGAACTATGACCTTAGGAACTATGACCTCTGGAACTATGACTTTTTGAACTACACCCTCTGGAACTATGAACCTAGGAACTATGATTCATGTAACTATGACCTTTGGAACTATAACCCATTGCAATTTGACCTATGGAACTATGACCTTGGTAAATTTCACCTCAAGAACTATGACCTCAAGAACTTTGACCTGTGGAATTATGACCTATGGAACTATGACCGCGTGAACTATGACCTCTGGATATTTGACCCCTGGAACTATGATCTATGAAAATTTGACCTACGGAACTATGAACTTTGGAACTATGACTTGTGGAGCTGTGACCTAGGGAACTATGACCCCAAGAAATATGACCCTAGGAACTATGACCCTAGGAACTATGACCCGTGGAACTATGACCTCTAGAATTATGCCCTCTAGAACTATGACCTATGGAATGACCTCTAGAACTATGACCTCTAGAACTATGACCCCGAGAACTATGACCTATAGAACTTTTACCTTTGGAACTATGATCTTGGTAAATTTGACCTCTAGAATTATGACCTATGAAATTATGACCTGTGGAACTATGAAATGTTATCAATCTTGAAAGGCATGGGGATGAGCTGTAACTTTCTCTTTTTATCAAGTGTGAGGAATATCAATTTTTCTGAGTGTTCTAACTATTGAGACATTCAAAGAATGAGGAACTATCCTCAAACATAAAACCATGAGCTTGAGACCATCCACATGATGCTGCAAAAATGAAGCAAGTCTTTGTCCAATTGTTCTTGGAATCTACAAGATTTAAATTTGATCCATGTAAATTTCTTAGTAATGGGTGGATATTATGTTCCACACTCATTTCACACATAAATATAAAAAACAAACAACATAATCCTATTTATTGTATCCCCAAGCAAGTATATGATAAAAACCAACAAAAATTCTTAGAGGAAAGGAGGATAAAACCTTGTACAACACCATAGGTCATTCCACAGGTCATAGTTCCTAGGGTCAAAGTTATCGAGGTCATATTTATAGAGGTCAAAGTTACATAGGTCATAGTTCATAGATCATATTTCCAAGGGTCATAGTTCTTAGAGTCATAGTTCCAGAGGTCAAAGTTCCATAGGTCATAGTTCTAGAGGTAAAAGTTCTAGAGGTCATAGTTATGAAGGTCATAGTTATAGAGGTCATAGTTCCTAGGGTCACTATGGACCTTTGAAACTATGACCTATGGAACTTTAACCTCTAGAACTATGACCCCGAGAACTATGGCCCCAGTAACTCTAACCTGTGGAACTATGACCTCTGGAACTATGACATGTGGAACTTTGACCTCTGGAACTATGACCTATGGAACTTTGGCCCTAGGAACTTTTAACTCTAGAACTATGACCCCAACGACTATGACCCGTGGAACTATGAACTCTGGGACTATGACCCCAAGAAATATGACCTCTGGAACTATGACCTTTGGAACTATGACCCCAAGAACTATGACCTTTGGAACTATGAACTCTGTAACTATGCCCTCTAGAACTTTAACCTTTGGAACTATGAATTGTGGAACTATGAACTATGGAACTATGACCCCAAGAATTATGATCTCTAGAAATACGCCCTCTGTAACTATAACCCCAGGAACTATGACTTGTGGAACTATGAACTCTGGAACTTTTACCTCTGGAACTATGAACCCTGGAACTATGACCCATGGAAGTATGACCTCTAGAACTATGACTTCCAGAAATTTTACCTCTAGAAATATGACCTTAGGAAATTTGACCTTAGGAACTATGGCCTCAGGCACTTTGACCTCAGGAACTTTGACCCATGGAACTATGACCTATGGAACCATGACCCCAAGAATTATGACCTATAGAACTCTGACCTATGGAACTTTGACCTTTGGAACTATGACTTTTGGAACTATGACCTCTGAAACTATGACCCGTGGAACTTTGACCCCAGGAACTATGACCTGTGGAACTTTGACCTATGGAAGTATGACCTCTAGAACTAGGACCCCAGGAACTATGATCCGAGGAGCTATGATGTAGTTTCATCAGGGCAGATGGTCGAACTCCTAAGAAATCCATTTCATCACTTTATTTGTGAACCACCTTTATTTTTTTGAGGTTGACCTTCTCTATGTGCAGTTTTCTTTCATGCTTGTTGTATTGAGTATTATGTAGTGTTGAGGAGTGTTACTCAAACAACATCAGTTCTTCTCTTGCAAGCTCCTGTGCAAGCTACTGTATTTCTGCAATTCTCTAGGCTACCCAATTAGGTATCTTTGTACTATCGATCTGCATATCATCAACATCTCCTGGACTTCCTATGGTTCATGAACCTTGGGAATTGTCTATGTTTAGGGTTCATTTCCTTTTTTATTGTGAGACTGCATGTGTGTGTTCAATATTGACATGGTGTGGTTTCTCTCCACCATCACCTCTGACACACACGTCATTACTCTCTTCCCTATTTATATTATGTCATTGTTTTCTTTGTCCAGAGGAGGATATCTTACGTGCCTGGGGATTGGAGGAACACTGGACATTGGTGTTGCTTTTTCGCCTTTGTCTTTCTTTACTTTTCTTTTTTTTATTTGAGCTTATTTCTATTGGCAAGTCCTCATTGTATCCACTGATGTCCTTTTTTGTGTAGGGATTGTCACTGGTTTCCTCATCAAATCTAGTGAAAATATTACTGTATATTATGAATTTTAAGTATTGTGAAAACAGACTCGGGGGGTCAAAAGGGCTTAGAGGTCATGCTTCTTTTGGATCTATTAGGGACCTAACCCCTCACGCAGGTAGAATAATATATTTCGATGTAATAAATGTCAATATTAATAAGGCATAACAATAAGGAAGAATAAGTCTAATGTAAGAAGACCTAATAAAAGCTTTCACTTCTAGAAGGATCTTCCTTTAGATGGTTCTTTTGATAGACATATTTAGTATAAATAGGAGTCGATGGTATGAGAACTTTTTTCTTGGATATTATTGTAATAGAGCTCTGCTCTACTGGAGGTTTCCCCCTTGAAGAGGCAAATGAACATTGCTCTCAATAATCAAAGTTCTCTTTCTGGTGTTATTCTAGTATCATTTTGGTATTATTGTGGTGTTGTTCTAGTTATATTGTTGTTCATCTACCATTTCTAGCATTTTATTTATGTTCTGCATACTTTTTATATCTGGAATATTACAAGTGGTATCAGAGCGCTTTCCTCGACATAAAATTGTGGATTAATTTTTTTTCTTCAGGGTAGAGACATATTCTGACGTCTTTAAGCCACAAAGATCTATCGTTACATGCATAAACCTGCGGTCAGGGATTCATACACGCAGGAAATACAAGTAGTACTTAAGCGCACATCTGTTGGCCACCCTTGTAACCCCTGTTGGTACCCCTTCGAGTGGTAGCTCATCAGACAACATCTGTATATGGATCATCCTAGATTTCCTGAAGCCCTCTTTAGATAAACCGATCGACCGCCTGACTACTATAGTGCCACCGAGAACAACACTTGGGAAGATACTCTCTAGTACCTAGGTAGTCAGGTAATACGACTAAGAGCACAGTCTAGCCTCCTTAGTTGGTTCCCTAAGATACTAGGCCGAGTACTACTGTTGGACCTCACACGTATATCATAGAGCTATAGCACATAGAAAACCATTGAATACCTATCCTTTGGGGACGGAAACAAAGAACAAAACATACAGGATCTATTGCCATGCAATTGTGTCTCATGCATTCGAGTTTCCAAATCACTACACATTTCTTCCTGATTAAGCATTTGGGCATTTCATCACTGCAGTATTATTCAGACCAGAGTATAACTCTGTAGGTGTAAAAAAAATAAAATTATGGATTTTGTTGCACCATTATTTGAGACCTATTCCATTGGATTTATCTCTTCGTCCTTATCACATTCATAACTATCATTTTTTAGCAAATTTTTTGACCCCACCCACCCCTTTTTGGTTCCCTCGTCATCAGGGCCCATACCCGTAGCCAAGACTTGGAAGCTCGCTTCAATACCTTGAAATCTAATTTCACAGAGACCCAACAAGAAGTGAGACAACTAAGTGCCAATATTTCCACCATCAATAAAAACATGCACTCCTCCATCATCGCCTCAATCGAGGAAGTCAAAGAAGACCCCAAAGAAGACATTACTACCCAGCTTGAATTTGTCACTTCGATGATCTGCACCAAGATGCATATCCCTGCATATCCCCCTTTATCTGATCCACCTTTTCATACCGAAGTTGAAACTTCCTCTCATTCCCATAATTTTCATCCCCATCACTTTCAGCGTGAACTACGGCTTTTGCGTGTGGATGTGACCAAATTTGATGGCTCATATCCCACTGGTTGGGTAACTCAAATGGAACATTATTTCTCTTTGTACGTCATTACATATGAGTTGGAAAAACTCCGGTATGGTGTTCTCCATCTAGATCAAGAACGTTGGCAATGGTGGTAATGGAGAAAAACTGCTCATCAAGGGTATGTTGCTTGGACACACTTTGTGGCAGATCTTTATGAATGCTTTGACACTGACACCAACCATTTAGGATGTTTGAAAAAGTTGAAACAATCTGGCACAATGGAAGACTTTATAACTTCTTTTGAACGACTAGCTTTTTGTACGGAGGGAATGTATGATAATTTTTTCTGAGAATGTTTTATCAATGGCCTCAAGGATGAGATTCGTGCCCATGTTCTCATGGCTTGACCTTATATTTGGGTGGAGGCTACCAAAAGAGATAAGGAAGCACACAACATGTTGTCTCTTCTCAAAACTGGAAACCCTCGTTTATTCCTCGCACTAAACCAGTAAATTCCACTCCTCCTTCTACTCCAGTAAAGATCCAAAAATTGACCAGGGCCGAAATGGATGAATGCCAAATCAAAGGCCTTTTTTATAATTGTGATGACAAATATTTTCTGGGACACAAGTGTAAGGAACAAAATATTTTTATGGCCATCTCGGAGGATGTTTCAGAAGAGGATGTTGAAGCTCCCCTTGTGTCTGCGTCACCTGAACCCACTGACATAACCCCTCCCTCAAAGCCTCCCAAAGTAGAACCGGTCATTTCCCTAAATTCTCTCACTAGCTTCTTTGCTCCCCAAACCCTCAAACTAATTGGCTACATAAAGCATAGGAAGGTCATCATTATTGTTGATAGTGGAAGCACCCATAATTTTATCCATCGCCACATTTCCCAGGAAACTAATTGCTATATCCGTGCAGTCAATAATTTCCAAATCGTGAATGCCAATGGCGGGTCCATGAAATGTGGAGGGCGTTGTAAAAATGTGCATCTGAAAATTGGTGACTACCACCTGAAATCTCATATGTTTTCTATCGACATGGGCGATTGTGACATTGTGTTGGGTTCAGACTAGCTAAGGACTTTGGGTCCCATTCTCATGGATTTTAAGGAATTAACCATGTAATTCGGCCAGGAGGGATAGCAATATAAGTTCCAAGGCATCACCATTGGTTCCCCTGAGATCATTAGCTCCCATCGCATGGAAAATATGCTAAAAAAAGGTCATTCTGGCGTTATTTCCCAACTACATGCCATACAAGCAACTAAGACACACTCTATGCTGCAGGACCTCTAATCCATCCTCTCTAAACATCAAGTGGTTTTTTCCACTCCCTAGGGACTCCCTCCTTCCCTTGGTGTTCATGACCATTCCATTACCCTTGTCCTAGGAAGATTTTCGCCCAATATCCATCCCTATTGTCACCACTTTTCCCAAAAAAATGAAATTGAGAAAATGGTTCAAGAAATGCTTAATGCAGGTGTTATCTGTCCTAGTACGAGCCCCTACTCTTCTCATGTGGTCATGGTCCTGAAGAAAGAAGGTTGTTGGCGTATGTGTCCTGACTTCTGTGCCCTCAACAAACTCACCATTAAAGACAAATTTCCCATTCCTGTCATTGATGACCTCTTGGATGAATTGAGTAGCGCCCAGTTCTTTACTAAACTTGATCTTCATTCTGGCTAACACTAGATCCGTATGAAAGAGGCAGACATTCCTAAGACTTCCTTTAGAACTCATGAGGGCCACTATGAGTTTTTGGTCATGTCCTTTGGCTTGTGTAATGCCCCCTCCACTTTCCAAAGCCCGATGAATCATGTCTTCTGTCCTTTTCTCCATAATTTTGTCTTAGTTCTCTTTGATGATATCCTCATCTATAGAAAAAATTGGACAGACCATCTTGCTCATGTGGATCGATTTCTCCATATACTCTCTCAACACCAACTTTTCTTGAAACAATCTAAATGTTCTTTTGGTGCCTCAGAAGTCGAGTACTTGGGTCATCTTGTTGGCAAGGATGACACCAAGGTGGATCCTAAAAATATTGAAGCTATGCAAGACTGGCCACACCCAAAGACTCTAGAAAGATTGCGTGGATTTCTGGGCTTAATAGGTTATTATCGCAAGTTTTTTAAGAATTATGGAAATATTGCAGCACCTCTAACTGCACTCCTTAAAAAGAATTCTTTCACTTGGACTCCAACAGTTGCTCAGGCTTTTCAAACCTTGAAGATGGCCATGTGCACCACTCTAGTCCCAGCCCTTCCTAATTGCACAAAGACCTTTGTCTTGGAATGTGATGCTTCAGGGAAAGGAATTGGCGTTGTCCTTATGCAAGAGGGTTGGCCTTTGGCCTTTACCAACAAACAACTGTCTGAATGAAATTTGGGAAAATCAATCGATGAAAAGGAAATGTTGGCTATTCTGCACGTCGTTGATCTTTGGAACCCTTATCTATTGGGGAAACTATTCCAAATTAAGACAGATCATCAAAGCCTCAAGTATTTTCTGGAACAACGCATTTCCTCCCCAGAGCAACAAAAATGGGTGACTAAGATCTTTGGATATGATTATGAGATCATTTACAAGAAAGGAAAAGACAACGTGGTTGTGGATGCACTTTCCCAAAAATATGAAGATGAAGGGTCCCTTTTTTCTCTCTCCTTCATTGTACCAGATTGGCTCCAAGCCGTTCGCCAGGAATAACTACACGATCCCAAAAGTTCGCATCTAATACAACAATTGCAGTCCAATTCTCCAGTTTCCCTAGGGTACTCTTGGATCCATGATGAGCTTTGATACAAAGGCCGTTTGTATTTAAGTAAACAGTCAAAACTTAAATCCCTGATACTTTCTAAACTTCACGCTACACCCATAGCTGGGCACTCAAGGTTTACCAAAACCTATGACAGGGTCAAACGTTTTTTTTTTCTGGGATGGTATGAAACATGACGTTCGTAATTTTTTGGATGAATGTGATGTGTGTCAATGCAACAAGGGAGAAATAGTCAAATCTCCTGGCACACTACAACCGCTTCCGATTCCACCTTCTATTTGGCGGGATATCTCTATGGATTTTATTGTAGGATTACCTAAATCGAGAAATAAATCAGTCATCATGGTGGTAGTTGATCGCCTTTCCAAGTATGCTCATTTCTGTGCTCTTCAACACCCATTTATAGCATCAACTTTGGCTCAAATTTTCATGGATTGGGTCTTCAAGCTTCATGGCATGCCACATTCTATTGTTTCTTATCGTGACCCAACTTTCACCAACAATTTTTAGCAAGAACTGTTCAAGCTACAAGGCACCCAATTGCATCTCGGAACAACTTATCATCCCCAGACTGATGGTCAAACTGAAGTTGTCAACAAGTGTTTGGAAACATATTTGAGGTGTTTTTCATCGGAAAAGAAAAATCAGTGGGCTCAATGGTTACCACTCGCTGAATGGTGGTACAACACTTCATACCATACAACTACCCGCATGACTCATTTTGAAGAGTTATATGGACAAAATCCACCTTCAGTTCTCTCATATTTACCAGGTGTCTCAAAGGTCCAGGCGGTTGACCAAACGCTTACAGTTCAAGAGGCTATTCTCCGTACCCTCAAAGAGAATTTGGTCATGGCCCAGAATCACATGAAACAACAAGCAGATCAAGGTCGCTCTAAACGTCAATTTTCTGAAGGGGATCAGGTGTTTCTTCAAATGCAACCTTACAAGAAAAATTCCCTCAAGGCTGACCATTGTCAGAAACTGGTGCCCAAATTTTATGGTCCTTATAACATTCTCAAGCGTGTGGGACAGGTGGCCTATCAGTTGGATTTTCCTAGGCATTCTTAGCTACATCATGTTTTTCATGTTTCCTGCTTAAATAAGGTGATTGGACCTAAGTGCCAAACTCAAACCAACCTTCCCGAGTTGGATGAAGAAGGCTCCATTTGGCTACAACCACAAGAATTTTTGGACCAGCGTGAGTGTCTCCTGCGTCAACAAACCATCAAGGAAGTTTTAGTCCAATGGAAAGATACAACCCCCACAGATTCCACTTGGGAACCAACTACCATTATGCATCAATTTCCACTTCTCAAGCCTTGAGGACAAGGTTGTTTTTAAAGGGGAGGACATGTTAGGGACCTAAACCCTCACGCAGGTAGAATAATATATTCCAATGTAGTAAAGGTCAATATTAATAAGGCATATCAATAAGGAGGAATAAGTCGAATGTAAGAAGACCTAATAGAAGCATCCGCTTCTAGAAGGATCTTCCTCTAGATGGTTATTTTGATAGACATATTTAGTATAAATAGGAATCGAGGGTATGAGAACTTTTGTCTTGGATATTATTGTAATAGAGCTTTGCTCTGCTAGAGGTTGCCCCCTCGAAGAGGCAAGTGAAAATTGCTCTCAGTAATCAAACTGCTCTTTCTGGTGTTATTTTGGTATCATTTTGGTATTATTGTGGTGTTGTTCTGGTTATATTGTTGTTCATCTACCATTTCTAGCATTTTATTTTTGTTCTGCATACTTTTTATATCTGGAATATTATAGGATCAAATGCACTAAGTATTTTTGATACCTCTTTCATATGGGCCAGATTCCTAACCGTTGTATCCCCAACTCGAAAAGGAATTGTAATGAACTATATTTTTCTTTTCTTGTCAAATGTAATGCAGAAGGTTCTATATTCTCAAAAAACTTCGTTGACAAAATATCTATCGCAGACAAACATAGGGAGTAGAAGGGGATTTTCTTGGAAACCATACAACCAGATGTATGTATGGTTTTCATCTTGAATGAATATGCCCTTTCCATTCAAAAATTCCTCAACCTCCTGAGTGATTCTCCTAGGATCCTCCCCAACCAACATGTGTCTGAACTGTCTAACAAAATCATCTTGAACAATGTAAAAATTGAATCATGTTTTGTGTTTAGATAGCATAGGGTGCCATAATTGGACTGGTTTTTTTTGTGTATTTACATTGGATTTAACATGGAGACTATCAAATACAATGCAATAGACAATTGTGAACACCAGATCTGCGACCATACAAAAAATTTGAATGCTTAAGTAATTTCTCAACTGAAAATAAAGTTCATCTGATATCACCTATGCCTAGTCAAACATGGCATCCCTCCAGAAGGTAAAGTACAATGCATACAATTCTAAGACTGGCTATGCGTGAATTTGACTTCCACCCAACTATCGATATGAAAAAATATTAATAGAAGGCATTGGACAACTCATAGAAATCCATGAAATTTACTATGACCTATGGAACTATGAGTTGTGGAACTATGACCTATAGAACTACTCCCTCTAGAACGTTGAACTCTAGAACTATGACATGTGGATTTATCACATTTCTAAGGGTAATAGTTCCAGAGGTCTTAGTTCCAGAGGTCATAGTTCATGGGGTCATAGTTCCTGGGGTCTTAGTTCCAAAGGTCATAGTTCCACTAGTCATAGTTACAGAGGTCAAAGTTCCCGAGGTATAATTCCCTAACGTCATATTTCCTGAGGTCAAATTTCCCAAGGTCATAGTTCTAAAGGTAAAATTTCCATGGGTCATAGTTCCAAAGGTCATAATTCCTTGGGTCATATTTCCAGAGGTCATTCCATAGGTCATAGTCCTAGAGGGCATAGTTCCAGAGGTCATAATCCACAGGTCATAGTTCCTAGGGTCGTATTTCCTGGGGTCAAAGTTCCATAGGTCATAGTTCCATAGATCATAGTTCCAAAAGTCATAGTTCCATAGGTCATAGTTCTCGGGGTCAAAGATCTATAGGTCATAGTTCCATAGGTCATAGTTCTAGGGGTCATAGTTCCAGGGGTCATAGTTCCACAGGTCATAATTCTATAGGTCAAAGTTCCCGAGTTCATAGTTCCTAAGGTCAAATTTCCCAAGGTCATAGTTCCAGATGTCAAAGTTCCATGGGTCATAGTTCTAGAGGTCATAGTTCCCGGGGTCATAGTTCCAGAGGTTAAATTTCTAGAGGGTGTAGTTCAACACATCATAGTTCCAGAGGTTAAATTTCCAAAGGGTGTAGTTCAACAAGTCATAGTTCCAGAGGTTAAATTTCCAAAGGGTGTAGTTCAACAAGTCATAGTTCCATAGGTCATAGTTCCAAAGGTCAAATTTCCCAAGGTATAGGTTCCTAAGGTCATAGTTCTTAAGGTCAAATTTCCCAAGGTCATAGTTCCATAGGTCAAAGTTCCATAGGTCAAAGTTCCAAAGGTCATAGTTCTTGGGGTCATAATTCCAGAGGTCATAGTTCTAGAGGTCATTCCATAGGTCATAGTTCCAGAGGGAATAGTTTGAGAGGCCATAGTTCCAAAGGTCATGTTCCTGGGGTCAAATTTCCAGAGGTCATAGTTCTAGAGATCATAGTTTCAAAGGTCAAGGTTTTAGAGGTAATAGTTCCTAGGGTCAAATTTACAAAGGTCAAAGTTATCGGGGTCATATTTCCAGAGGTCATTTTAGAGTTCATAGCTCCAGAGGTATAAGTTCCTTAGGTCATAGTTCTTCGAGTCAAATTTCCCAAGGTCATAGTTCTAGAGGTCAAAGTTCCATAGGTTATAGTTCCAAAGGTCATAGTTTCTAGGGTCATAGTTCCAGAGGTCATTTCATAGGTCATAGTTTCATAGGTCATTCTATAGGCCATAGTTATAGAGGGCATAGTTCTAGAGGCCATAGTTCCATAGATCATAGTTCCTAAGGTCATAGTTCTCCGGGTCAAAGTTCGAGAGGTCATAGTTCGAGAGGTCATAGTTCCATAGTTCATAGATCCATATATCATAGTTCCCAAGGTCAAAGTTCCATAGGTCATAGTTCCCAGGGTCATAGTTCTATAGGTCATAGTTCCAGAGGTCAAAGTTCCAAACGTCACTAAAACATAAGGTCGTAGTTCCACAGATCATATTTTCAAGGGTCATAGTTCCAGAGGTCAAAGTTCCATAGTTCATAGTTCCATAGGTCATAGTTCCACAGGTCATAGTTCATGGGTCATAGTTTTAGAGGTCATAATTTCTGGGTTCATAGTTACACAGTTCATAGTTCCTGTGATCATAGTTTCTAAATTCATAGTTCCAGAGGGCGTAGTTATAGAGATCATAGTTCCTGGGGTCATAATTCCACAGGTCATAGATCCTGGGGCCATGTCTCCACACACTGATATCCTCCATGCCTTGGAGAAATGAAAATGCCTTTAGGATCAAAAACCTTTTACGCTTCAGCCTCCTTCATAATAAAGGAATCAAAGAATCCAACCATATCATCCAAGATATATGAACTTTTAATTGAAAAGTTAGCAATCTTGAAAGGCATGGGGATGAACGTTCACTTCTATTTTTATCAAGTGTGAGGAATATCAAATTGTTTGAATGTTCTAACTAGTGAGACATCCAAAGAATGATGAACCATTCTCAAACAAAAAACCAAGAGCTTGAGACCAACCACATGATGCTATAAAAATGAAGTCAGTCTTTGTCTAATTGTTCTTGGAATCTACAAGATTTAGATTTGATCTAGTTTAATTTCTTAGTAATGGATGGATATTTATGTTCCACACTCATTTCACACATTAATATAAAAAATAAACAACCTAATATGCCTTATTCTATCCCCAAGCAAGCATATGATCAAAACCAATGAAAATTCTTATAGGAAAGAGGGATAAAACCTTGGACAACACCATAGGTCATTCCACAGGTTATAGTTCCTAGGGTCAAAGTTCCCGAGTTCATAGTTCTAGAGGTCAAAGTTCCATAGGTCATATTTCCAGAGGTCATATTTCCACATATCATATTTCCAAGGGTCAGAGTTCTAGAGGTCAATGTTCCAAAGGTCAAAGTTCCATAAGTCATAGTTCCAGAGGTCATAGTTCCACAAGTCATAGTTCTTAGGGTCACTATGGACCTGTGGAACTATGACCTGTGGAAATTTAGCCTCTCAAACTATGACCCCAAGAAATCTAACCTTTAGAACTACAACCTCTAGAAATTTAAACTCTAGAACTATGACCTATAGAACTATGACCCCAGGGACTATGACTTGTAGAACTTTGGGACCAGGAACTTTGACCTCTGGAACTATGATCGCAACAACTATGATCTGTGAAACTATGACCCTAGGAACTATGACCTCTGTAACTATGACCCCAAGAACTATGACCTTTGGAACTACGCCCTTTAGAACTTTGACCTTTGGAACTATGACTTGTGGAACTATAACCCTAGGAACTATTTCATGTGGAACTACGACCTCTGGAACTACACCGTCTAGAAATATGACCCCAGTGACTATGACTCGTGGAACTATGACCTCTAGAACCATGACCTCTGGAACTATGACCCCTAGAACTATGACCCATGGAACTATGGCCTTTGGAACTATGACCTTGGGAAATTTGATCTTAGGAACTATTAACTTAGGAACTTTTACCTCAAGAACTTTCACATGTGGAACTATGACCCCAGGAATTATGACCTCTGGAACTATGACCTATGGAAATTTGACCTTTAGAACTATGACCCTAGGAACTATGGCCTCTGGAACTATGACCCTAGGAACTATGACTTATGGAACTTTGACCCCAGGAACTATGACCTGCAGAACTTTGACCTCTAGAAATATGACCTCTAGAACTATGACCCAAGGAACTATGATCCATGGAACTATGACCTGTGGAACTATGACCTTTGGAACTTTGATCTCTGGAACCTTAGGAAATTTGACCTCAAGAATTATGACCTTAGGAACTTTGATCTATGAAACTATGACCTGTGGAACTTTGACCTTTGGAACTTTGACTTCAAAATATTTGACCTCTAGAATTGTGACCTTGAGAACTTTGACCTGAAACTAAAACAACAACTCATAAAAATATATAAAATACTGAACTATTAGAGTTGTTATGCATAAAAATTAAGTCTATGAATAAGAATATAAACACAAATATTAACACTTATCTTTAAGAAACAAAGAGGCAACCGACTATAGGGGATGAATGTTCCACCCAACTATATATCTGCTACTCTAGACATTAGCAACAGATCACCCCCATGATGGGGATACAAACCCACAAAATTGCTTGTCCCCTTACAGTCCCAACACTTCCCCCTGTGGCTAGTTCTTTTTACAACTATTCCAATCCACCTAGCTCTCTTCCCTACAACCTACAAAACCCAGGGAAGGGGATCCCACTTCACTACTCACAATCTCTCAGGCCTTGCCTCTTTACTCCCACAGTTGTAGTACACTTGGTCGGATGAGAATATCTTTACTGGGGACTCAAGGGATGTCAACTACTAGGAAAACTACAACACATGGCTTACTTATCCCAAGGAAAGATCTCTTATAGAGAGTTCACTGTGCAGGCCTTACAACCTTCTTTGTCAACTCTCTTGATCTTCTCTCCTACACTTCTCTTGAACTCGTTGTCTCTGGATCCACTGGAAAAACTTTGTCGTGTCTCCTCAAAACTCCCTGGCCAAAAGGATCATTGTTTCCCATATGAATTTCCTCTTTATTGTTTGCTTGCTTGACTTACACTCCTCCCAAGGAGGATTGTACTCAACCCCATGCTCACAATAACTATTTGAACTAACTTCGCACACCCACCTTCTTACACACACTCAATCATTGGATTTGGAAACACTCCAAAGGAAATAGAAGGTTCATACACAAGGTAAGTTGTAGAACAAGGTGGGCTGATATTAATACCCATGAATATTTCCAAAAATTTTCACCCCTTGGACCCTCCCCTCTCTTGTGGATACTTACCCCCCCATTACTCAGTCTGTGTCCACCTGTAGATGGTGTTATACTTATTTATAATTTTGATTTACAAATTTTACATATTACATTGCTTGGCCCATGGACATATATCTTATGTAAAATACACATCACTAACTAAACTGGGGATTAAAACAAGGATGTCAAATTTCCCTCCCCTTACAAACTGCACTGTCCTCAGTGCAAATTACCATACACAATTTCATAATTACATACAAAGATTTTCACAGCTAAATACTTGCTACTTTCACAAGTTGACAGCTCCCACAACAATTCCAACCATCAATCTCTCTCTTCCCCACAACCTGCAAAAACCCAAGGAAGTGTACCCCCTTCACTACTCACAGTCCCTTAGATGTACCACTACCCTTCTAGGGCCCAAGGATATATCAGAAAGGAAGCATATGATATGTGGCTCCACAGGAGTTCCCAACTACCAAAACAAAGTCTTCATTCACTTAAATATACACATGCACATTCATCTTTTTTCAAATATTTCAAAAATTTGCAGGTACTCTTCATACATGGCCTCCTCGTGCTCCCACGTGGCATCTTCAGAATTGTAGCAAGTCCACTAAGACTTTACCAATCCGGTGGCTTTGTTTTGGAGTGCCTTGACTTTTCGGTCTAGGATGCGCACTAGCTCCACCCGAAAATCTCCTTCATGCTCCACCTGGATCACAGTCCAATCAATTACATGGTTAGGATAAGGTATATACTTCTTTAATAAAGAAACATTGAACACATTATGAATTCTCATGGATGCAGGTAATGCATGCATGTATGGGTTTCCAACATCATGGATGGGTCATAGGTCCTTGACCATAATCAATGGAGGGATTAAGAGCCTCTATCCATATACCTTACTTTGCAAGCTCAAGAGCCATGGGAAAGTTCTCAAACCATCACATTAGACACATGTTGGTTATAAATTTCCTCCAAGGGTGCTATGGGTGCCATGATTAGGTTAGTTGTGCACAAAGAATGGGCCTAGTTCTAACCAAGGTCACATGATGACAACAATGGCTTTAGATAACTTTAAGGATGGGAATTGATCTCAAACTGTAGAAACCTTGGTGAATCTTACTAGTTCTTATTATGTAAACTATAAAATGTTTGGTGATATTTTTGTAAAAATATTCAAATTTATGAGAATTTTATATAGTTTCTATAAAATTTGGGTTATTTCTTAAGTAAAAAAAAATTGTTCTATAAAATTTGGGCGAAATCATTTTTAGAAAAAATGGAAATTGGCAAATCTTTTTTTGGGAAAAAGCATGGAAAAATATCCCATGGGTGATATATAGCCCCTAAAATTTTCTATGGGCTGCCTTGTGCCCTGAATGACACTTCTCAATCTCAATCACCGTGAAAAACATCTACAATCCACAAAATATTGATCTCTTGAGAATCTTTCAACTGTCAATGGTTTATGAAGGGACATTATGACGTTACCAGTAACACTAATGGATCCTTTCATCTTAAGAATGATTAGGGAATTATAACAAGGGCCTTGGGAATTTAACAAATAAGCATGCCGAAAAATGCATTGAAACACCACATAGGTCCTTTCTATCGGATTTTTGTCCTTTTAGTGGGATATGCAACTTCCATTAATTGATTTTGGGAAATAGTAACGGGTCTAGGGGCCTAAATCATTGTGAAAAGGAAAACAAGGGCCTTACATAGGAAATGAACCTTCTAGGATTTTTTTTGGGTTCTTTGACCCCCAAGTGGTATTCTAGGTGTCGTTAGGTGTTTTTTCACAAGGGAGATGGACCTAGGGGCCTTGACTATACCTAAAAGAGGAAAATAGGTCCTATTGATAAATACCTCATTTTGAAACATATAAAGGTGAAGGAATATTTTCAAAGTTATTAAATTATGTAATAAAAAAACATATGCGTTATTAATAATGCATGCACATTATTGTGAGTTTGCTGCTTTGGTTTTATATTTAAACTAAGAAACCTAGTGGTTTGGTTGCATAAACAAAAGCACATCCATTTTTCTAACTTCCTAATCCTA
>ML788864.1:620599-640570 GCA_009831015.1 Picea engelmannii | reverse complement strand
TTGAAGGAATAATTCATAAGTCTTAAATATCAGACCCAAAATTCGTGTCATAAATAATACTTCAATACTTCAACAAAGTGTCGAAGCATCCCATAAAACCAAACACTGATGCAAAATAGATACATTATTCCAAATAAATTTATGGGAAATTTATTGATTGAAGGAATATTTTTTAAAGAATCTCCAATTAATCACATTGTACCCTGCAATATTCAATATTAGCAGATATAAGTCATGCACGACAAATCGGATTCTGCACCCCATCGCAAGTATAAACACCGGAGAAATTATGCAATCTGGTTCGTAATCTTAAACAATGGGATGAATTATAGGCTGATCCTTGTTGATAACACCTCTTATCCCAAAAGTAAGGAACCACAAACAACCTCCTTTGTTTCAGCAACCACATATTATGATATGTTGATCAGAAAAGGATTACCAAGCCAAGCACAGAATCAGAATGGGCATGCCTAACATAAAATGAAATCAGTTCTACTTAAACAACTTGTAGACGTAAAACTGAAATAAGGGATGAGATTGCCAAAACAAGCCTCATAACTGCCATTTCTGTATTGTTCTGAATCTCGGTTACCACTATGTTTTCTCTGCTAAAATGAAGATGTATGTATAATAACTATCAACCATGTTAATCTAATTTACAAAAGCAATCACAGATAATGGAAACTATAGTATTAGGAAGCAATCCATGTGCAACGACACATTTTCTGGTTTCTTCTTTTTTGATGAGTTCCTTTGTCCTGAATAACTATGCAGGAAGGAGAATGGTGCAGTCCCTCAATTTAAATTTTAAAATTTAAATCAACCAATCTTTCCTGCTATTAATCACCCACATCCACATAGGGGCCAACGTATTATTTGTACATTGGAAATGGTGCTAACAACAATGGTGCTTCTAATGAAGACGACGTCGGGAAGAGGAGCAGATGAAAAATGGATTGCCATACGGAAAATGAATGGCCATAATCTATGAGTAACAGTAAGATTGGAAAAAGTTCATTTCGTTTGGCTTTTATCCAACGTCCAACATTTATACTAATAAATTGCATATTAACAATGCCCAATAAACTCCACATACATCAAATTAATGAGTATCCACGCGTCTCATGTCCCCATAAAAAACGACGTACCATCCAAATTCAACATAAACTATTAATTTCCACAACCAGTCCACCTTTATGTCCCATCGAAGACAACGATTTGTCTTTCCGTGTTTCTTCTCAACTTCCTTACATTACGGTGAGACATAAATTTTATATGATATGTCATTCAACATGGGTAGACATAAATTTTATATGTATGTTACAAGTTTGTTGATCCATATGTCCCATTCAACTTGGCACACCCACTATGCAACCACACATGTCGATTTTCAGTGGTTAAATTTGACGGGTATTTACCCGTTTTTTCCATTTTTAATCATCAAATACGAGGAATTTTTAAATTTACATGTCATTCATGACGTTCACTTAGTTTTTGAAAACGTCAATTTGACAGGCACATAAAAAATGTGTTTGTGTGTGTATACATTATTAACAACAATATATAATATAATATAATATATAATACCAATATATATAATATAATATAATAACAATTTCCTAAATTTGAATGCTGGTTTTTGTGTAAAGCATACATAACACAAGTTATAAATTCCATAGCAAAGGCCATGCATAGTACATGTTACAAATTCTATAGCAGATGGAGGTTGAAATTTGCAATTTGCATGCATATCACATTGCATAAGTTACAAATATTATAACATAGGTTGCACGCTCACAACTTATAAGTCACGAGGATTTTTTGGAAATTGGATTGTATCACATCCTGCAGGTTGAAAAGTGAAGGTTGAGAGGGAAGAAAAGATCAAGGATTCAGAAACACTGCCCAAAACTAGATAGGTAAGGCTAATTAATATTAAATTGCAATTGCAATGATGTAAATTGTCTTCCTTTGGGTGAAGCTAGAAAACACCTTCTTGCACACTTATTTTCTCATTATATTTGGTTTTTGAGAATCCACATTTAGATACCTTCCCACCTGTGTTTTTAATGTCTTCTTGAATATTGATAAAGAATAAACATGGGTGCGGTCTGGTTCTCACAAGCTCTATTTTATTTCATTTTAGAAAACATTAGTAGTTTCTATTTAAAAAAGAAAATCCAAAATAATTCAGTAATATTTATTATTTCATTATATTAATAACAATAGTTATTTAAAATTTTGCAATCCATAACTTTTATTATTATTTTTACAACCATTCGTAACTATTTTTTTCTTTTTCCTGTAGGTTGTAGCTATCTTGACATCATTGCATGCATACTACTTAGTGTTTGGTCGATTGTTTTTGCACACTGATTGGATCTATGCAAAATTGAGACATAGAAAGAAGTTGGAACCTCTTATTTGGTGATTTTCAAAATTGAAAGTGTGTGCAGGGTGCTATATCATTGAGTGTCAACTCAACGAGTTCAACGCCTTGCAATAGGGAGGTCGTACGGTGCCCGAGTACGAGGCCCGTTTTATGGAGTTGTTTCGGTATGCTCTGCACCTTAATACCAAGAAACTTAAGGTCAACAGATTCTTGTTTGGCCTTAACGTTAGAATACGTGCAAAGGTTAGGATTCTAATGCCTCAGAACTTGCATTATGTCGTCCAGAAGGCCCTCATAGCAGAGGAGGATCTTATCAGTGGGGGTCAGAGCAGGACTCCAGCGAGACCAGCAGGGCAGATGTCATCTAGTGCGCAGTAGCATTAGACACCAACTAGACATATGCCAGGATATCGTGGCTTCTAGAGAGGATCCACTTTCACTACACCTCAACGACCACCACCTTAGCAGCGAACTCCTTACCGAGGACCACGACATCAACAATATCATCGACCGCAACAACAACAGTTTAGGCATGTTCAGTAGAACATACCAGGATTCCAGCCCGGTCAGCCTTCAACTTCTACTTCGGGTACCAGGAGTACTGGACCGAACAAGGGGGTGTTGGACATGTGGGGAGCCACACTACTAGCATGACTTCTTAGTGGAGAGGACTAGAGCATCTGGATCAGCCGGACCCACTACCGTGGGATATTTGGGAAAGCCCCATCGGATTCATGCAACGGTGAATAACCACCAAGAAAATCACCAGTCGACTGTACTCAAGACGTTAGGTACCGTCGCTGACCAGACCCTTAGTATTTTGATAGGTCCCGGTGCTATCGAGAGTTTTATTTCTGGTGCAACGCTAAAAAGGATTAAGGTAAAGGAAATCGAACAGGATGAGTTTATTTTTGTAGAGATGGATTCGGGAGCCAAATAGAAGGTTGGAGGAAAGGTTACGGGTTGTACCTTTAACCTAGTATATTTTGTCACCAGGGCCAACCTGTATGTCACAATCTTAGGATCTTACGACATCATGATCGGTATGGACTGGTTTAAATCGCATGAGGCGATACTCAATTGTAAGACAAAACGATTGATCTTGGTTGATGACGAGGGACAGAGACGCGTGATTGTAGGGTGGAACGAAGGAGTTTCCCTGGGGTTCATCTCTTCCTTGCAGCTATGGAAGAGCATGCACAAGGGATGTAATCTTTATGTGATCCTTGCGTTAAATGAAAAGGGAGTAACAAAAGGTCTAGAACACCTTCCGGTGGTGAGAGAGTTTGCGGACATATTCCCAGAGGAGTTACCTAGGATGTTGCCAGAGAGGAAATTGGAGTTTACCGTAGATCTAAAACCAGGGACTGAACCGATAGCTAGAACGCCTTATCGGATGTCAACCCGAGAGTTACAGGAGTTGAGAATGCAACTGAAGGAGTTGTTGGACCTGGGACTTATACGTCCAAGTGTGTCACCGTGGGGCGCGCCTGTTATTTTCATATGAAATAAGGATGGGTTGTGGAGACTCTGCATTGAATACCATCAATTGAACAAGCCTATGATCAAGAATTAATATCTATTACCAAGGATTGATGATTTGTTTGATCAGATGAAGGGTGCAACGATGTTTTCAAAGATCAACTTGAGATTGGGGTATCACCATTTACAGATCAAGGAGGATGACGTCCCTAAGACCACATTTAAGACAAGGTTTGGGCATTACGAGTTTATTGTGTTACCGTTTGGACTGACAAACACCCCAGGGGTATTTATGAGTTTGATGAACAGGGTGTTCCACGAGTACTTAGACAAGTTCTTCCAAGTATCCATTGACGATATTTTGATTTACTCTCGGGCGATGGAGGAGCATGACGAGCACTTGCACTTGGTACTACAGTGTCTGCGAGAGCACAAATTGTATGGGAAATTGTCCAAATGCTCATTTTATCAATCGAAGATTCACTACTTAGGGAATGTCATCTACGACGAAGGTATTGCCATGGATCCAACAAAGGTCGAGGCTATTATGGAATGGCTTGCGCCGACAAATGTCCTGGAAGTGCGTAGCTTCATGGGTTTAGCAGGATACTATAGACGGTTTGTCGAAGGATTTTCAAAGATAGTAAATCCGATCACGAAATTGCAGAAGAAGAAAAAGAAGTTTGTTTGGACCGAGAAATGGGTAGAGGCATTTCAGAGGCTAAAGGAGATGTTGACAATAGAAATGATACTAAAAGTCCCTGACATGGACGCAGACTTCTTGGTATGCACTGATGCATCCAAGGAAGTCTTAGTCGGAGTCTTGATGCAAGACGGTCGAGTGATCGCTTACATCTTGAGGAAACTGAGAAGGCATGAGGAGAACTATGCGACAGACGATTTGGAGTTGTTAGCCATTGCATATGACTTGAAGGTTTGGAGACAATACCTTATTTGACGAAAATTTGAACTAAAAATGGACCACTGTGGACTACAACACATCTTTACGCAAAGCGACCTGAATGTGCGACAACGACATTGGTCGGAATTGCTGAGCGAGTACAATTTCGAGATTACTTACATAAAAGGAATAATGAAATGAGTGGCAGATGCATTGAGTCGGAGACCACGTATATTTTTGGTGTTGCCTCTTCAGATGAACCTACGTCAAAATATTCTAACTTTATAGTGCAACGATGACTGGTAAAAAGAGGTCAAGGATTTTATCGGACTAAACACAATGATGGTACCAATATTTGAAGGATTTACATTGGATGACGATGGACTACTGAGATTTAAAATTCGAATTTACATACCACTGAACGACGAGTTGAGGAGTTTGATCCTAAACGAGGCTCACCGAGCAGTGTACATGGCTCACCCGGGAGTCATGAAGATGAGGGCGGATCTTAAACCCTTATTCTTGTGGAAAGGAATGAAGGCAGACATAGTCAACTATGTGGCCAGATGTCTAGAATGTTAGCAAGTGAAGGCTGAACATAGACATCCAATAGGATTACTACAACCACATGCTATTCTGGAATCAAAATGGGAGGTTATTTCGATGGATTTCATTATTGGACTGCCACTGACGACAAGGAGACATGACTCGATTTTTTTGGTAGTCGACACTTTGACGAAGAGTGCTCATTTTATTCTTGTGCATACAACATATCAGGCACCTGACATAGCTAGAGTTTTCATCAGTGAGATTGTGAGGCTGCATGGTGTGCCTAAGAGGATTATATCTAATCGAGGATCGGTGTTTACTAGATGATTTTGGACTAGTTTCCAAGAGGCCTTGGGAACCCATCTTAACTTTAGTACTGCGTATCACCCGGAGACAGATGGGAAGACCGAATGAACAAACCAAGTCTTGGAAGACATGTTGCACATGTACATGATGGACCAACATAAGCGTTGGGAAT
Source organism: Picea engelmannii (assembly GCA_009831015.1). Lineage (NCBI taxonomy): Eukaryota > Viridiplantae > Streptophyta > Pinopsida > Pinales > Pinaceae > Picea > Picea engelmannii. The sequence goes on along the minus strand of ML788864.1, from coordinate 634,768 downwards.
AATTCTTGCCACTAGTAGAATTCGCATGTAACAACGGTTACCAAAGCACCATTAAGATGGCACCTTTCAAGTTTATTTACGGGCGACTGTGTCAAATGTCTTTGAGTTGGGATCGCCTTGAGGATAGGGTCCTGGTGGGACCAGAAGCGATCCAAGAAATGGAAGATCAAATGAAAACAATAAGAAAAAGGATCAAAGAAGCACAAGATCGGAAGAAGAGTTATGCCGATGCACACCGTGTCGACTGTATTTACGAAGTTGGTGATCGAGTCTTCTTGCAGGTGAAACTGCATAAGATTTCGATCAAGTTTGGAAAGGGTGCTAAAATCTCTCCTAGGTTTGTGGGACTTTTTGAGATTTTGGAGAGGAAAGGGCCTGTGTCTTATCGACTAGCCTTGCCTGATTCTTTGAGGCATATGCATGATGCTTTTCACGTATCTGTTTTGAGACATTATATTAGTGATCCTACACATGTTATTGACTTGAGTTCCTTGCAGGTATCGGACGAGGGGGTGCTCACGATTGAGTCGATCTGCAGCCTGGATCATTGCATTCGATAGCTACGGCGTCGAACAGTAGATCAGGTCAAGGTCTAGTGGGACAACTATAGTCCGCACTCGACGACCTGGGAGGACACATATGATATGCACTAGCAATTTCCATTTTTGTTTGATAGATAGACTTATGATACTGTAATACACCTTATTTCAACACTTATATACTGCGAAACTTCGGGACAAAGTTTAGACCAAGAAGGGGTGTATGTAACATCCCTCTCTTGCGTGCACTGAGCAACCTTATTCTTTGAGGACACTTGCTTGCAAGTGATCCAGATTATTATACTATTGGGCGTTGATTATGATTATGAGACATTATGGATATGATGACATGTTATTTTGTTGTTTTGACATAGACAGATGCTATTGACTGGGTTCTCCTAAGTGTGCAACATTGTGGACCTCGAGGATGCATAGGCATCGATGAAACCCCTTGGAATCCGGATCGAGTCAGGGAGTGGACTTGGGTTTTGATTATTGTTGATATGATATATGCACATCTGATTAGATGTTATGATGATTGATTTTATTTTTGACATGATTAGTTGATGATGCAGGTTGATGATAGCTTACCGACCAGACTCACATGTGAAGTAGAGGGGTCACACACAATAACCAGAGACGTTGAGGGAGAGGTGTGGAAAAAATCCCTACCACAGCCTATGAGCACTCCCACCGTGGCTCGAACTGTAGGTTAGCGATTACCTAGTTTGAGAAGACCCATTATGCCATGAGGGAAGACTGCGGTAGTCACTCACGATGATTCTAAGGGGCACACAATAAGGCAGGGGCCTTATTCCTTAGAGGCCCTTAGTCTCCCACAAGATCACCTGGCAGAGTATTGACTCCAGGGGTTTTTGATGTCTACCAAGTCAGTCAAGAGGCAAGTGGCACCCTTGGAGCACGTAGTGCGTCTTGAAGGGCATGTCATGCGAGGGAAAAAAAATTGAGGCGAGTGGCACCCTTGGAGCACCTATTGCGTCCTGAAGGGCACATCGCGTTGTTAACTAACAAGTGAATAAACCTATATTTCCTTAGAACGAATAATTTGATCAAAGAGATTTAAAAATAATTTTCCTAATAAAATATCGCCCAGCCTAGGAAAATAAAATCTAGGTCTAAGTGATACTGGTGGTAATAAATAAATAAATAATAATAATAATCAACATTAAATTTGTGACGATAAGGGGGTAAGAAATTCAATTAATTTATAAAAATCAAATTACTTTGGGGATAAATTTTAAAAAAAAGGGGGGAAATGATTAATTTGTTACATATGCTAATTAAAAATTATTAAATTAAAAAGAAAAAGGGGGAAAAAGGTAAATTTATCCACTTGCTAATTTGAGTTTTAGATAAAAAGGGAAAAGAGGGAAACTTAAAAGAATTAGGAAAATAAGGGAAAAAGGGGAAACATAAAGAAAAAGGGAAACATAAGGAAAAAGAAGAATGACTAACTTAGTAAGGAATCTTGCCTTTAAGAACTTTCTAAATTGAACTCAACTAGGAATTTAGTAAGGGCGCAAGTCATTAAAATGTGTAAGGGAATATGGGGACACTTAGGAGCGATTTTAGGAATGATTTTTGGTGGGTGAGGGAAATAGGAGTAATTAAATAATTAATTAAATTTAATTTTTGGTGCAACTAGGGGGGTGGGTGACATGTGTACGAGGGAGATTTTTCTAAAATAAATTAATGAAAATTAAATTAAATGGGAATTTGGGAAATAAATCACTTCGAAACTCTATATAAAGGATGGAGGAGGAAGAGTATGGATCTTTTCTTGATGTGTAGTGTTACGCTGCAGAAATTGACTTGACTGACTTATCTTGTGGGAGTTGGGATACCCAGCTCGGGTACGAGTGGTAGCTCAACCTTTCAAGGCAAGCTGGTTGCTAGTTGTTCTTTGGTTTAGAGTGTGTGGCCCCTTTGTAGCTCGGGGGGCTAAGGGGGAAGAAGAGTACCCCTAGCATTGGCTGGGAGGTACCGGTGAAGTCACATCGGTCTGCGAGCGAGAGCTGCACGGAGCACGCGAGACAACGACTTGGAGCTGTCACCTTGGGCTACAATACACATGCTTTTATTTTGCATGGTAGATTACTATTGATCCTACGCTTTCATTTATGTACTTTTAATTTTGTAAAGAAAGTGTTTTACTTAGCATTTTTAATCGAGAACTTAAATTCACCATATCTTTACGCTCACTGCTTGAATTGATTCTCTTGGAAATCGATCCCTGACTGTTACGACTGTTTTGTTTGTTTTAATGATTTTATGAAGAGTTTGTGCTTTATCTTCATTCTCATACCTAGATCATCAATCCACGCCCGAGCAGTCAGCCAGGAGCCAGATCGATGGTCGTCACTTCGGTGTTAATAGACCTATAGATCCTAATGCCTTGATTTTTTGTGCGTGGATGATGAGCGAAGGATGTTTTTGCCTAGCTGTCTACCCCTATTGATTGTTATTGGCTGATCGATAGTCGTTGCACATTCTTGTGATTGAGTAATTATGATATTGTTATCATTCCTCTCCACGAACCGCGTAACACCCTCTGTGTTTTTCTTTAACTCTGTGTTTTACCATTTTACCAACAACCTCTTACCATCTACTTGACCATGATTTACCATTTTACAATCAGCGATTTAACCTCATATTGGACTGCAACTTTTCCATGCTTTAGACTGCGAACTTACCATTCTAGACTACAAATTTATTGCATTATGATAGTGTTACCAGTTTTTATTTTTTTTTGCATTATCAGTTGATTATATCGTCATTTTATTTTTATGGCAATGTTATCAGTTTTCCATTGATAGCGTTATCAACAACCCCTTAAATAGTTTTCATTGTACCCAACTGATTTATAATAATAAGAACCACGGCGATAGAAAAATAACATATTTCAGATTGCGTTCAACACATTCTAGATTTCTTTTCAGCCGATGTTTGATTTGCATCTACAGCATATGGTTAAACAACGAGTAATTCATCTTATTGGCTGAGTTTTCATTTTTTTTTTAACCCCGAATGCCAACGATTCCTTTGTTGTTCACCTGCGTTTTAACATTCTGTGAAAGTGGATTTATACCTTTAGTGATAACAAATACTATCTGACTCTGTTTTTATGGATTGGAAGGACTGCGTTAATGTAATTGAAGGGATATGCCTGCGTTTTACTTTATTTATTTATCTACATTCCATTTTATGGATCCCAACCCCTTTTTGGCTATCACCGTCATGTATTTGGTAGTTGACAATTATATGTAATCACAATTATATTGCTATCACAGTTGTATACAGTAATTGACATTTATTTTGCGTTTTTATGATGCTACCACCATGATGTAATTAATAATTGATGGCTAATGGTAGATAGGCTTAGTTTTATGCCCAACGTTAAGTAGTGTTATGGCTACGTCTTAAATAGATGCACAATGATATATATTATTTGATATGGGTTGATTCTCCTTTATATACGCTCAACGATTACAGTGTCATTGCTATTATGCACAACAATATTTTCTTTCAATGAGTGTTGTTGTTATTCCATAGTACTCCACGCTCAACGAAATGGGTAGCGTAAATGTTGTGGGGAGGGAAACGATTTTTCTGTGCCTTGGTGGCGTTTCCTTTGTGTATTGGTGGAGTTTTATTGACAACGATTTTTTTTTATTTGACAACGATGTTATAGGTTGTATGGCAACAAATTTTAATTATGGTATGACAAAGATTTTGTAGGCTGACAACGATTTGAAAAGACAGAGAGCAGGAATCTCATACGTTTAGACCGTAGGGTCTTATTCTTGTATTAGGTTCATATCATTATCAACTGCTGGTATTGCCAACACTTGTCTTGGGTAGCATGTCATATTGGTTAGTTGACAACACCTCAAAATTTGTCCCAGTTTAAGATAACAACTTCATCCATTGTATGAAAACAATGAGTACATATTGACTGTGTGAGTGGGTTCCTTAGTCTATTTGTGTGTAGATATTATTAAATTATAGTAGGATTTTATCGTGGGGTGTGTGGTTTCTTAATATTAAATGGTAGCAGGGAACTATCAGCAGGTGGGGGCTTGTAACAAAAACTTTGGGAGAGGAATTCTTATTTATTATTTAATCATTCTTACCTTAAATATCTGCATAACAATAACCTATCGAAGAGATGCCATCACGACGATCCAATACATTTTGTAGGCAATTCCAGAAACTTAAATTTTATACCTAATTGTACACAACTCACTTTTATTAAACTATGGTCTTATGTCTCCCTCCATACCGTTTAATTGCCAGACATGTTATGCACACATTTCACCCTCATCCATTTGTTGATGAACCTCCTTTGTAATAAATTTCTCCAATTCAACTTTCTACTCAATTTAATTTAAAGACTAATTACTCGAAATAGGAAGAGTAATGTTACTATAAGGAAGGGTGAGATGCATCTTACTACCCATTAATAAAGTGATTATGATATAAGTTTCTTTCATATGTAACCTTGATGTTACATTCATGACCTGAATAACACTTGTACTAAAGGAGATTTTGAACCATTTCTCAATTACCATTTTCACAATTTTTATCAGCTAACGGTATTAATTAATTATATTTAATTATGAAAGGGGTTTTCAATAAGAAACTATATGTAATCAAGGTGATATTTTTTTAATTACAAGGTTCATCATAGAGTTAAAGTTGAGAAGAAGCTAATACCTTAAATTGGTGTTGTTTTCATTATTTTAATCTTTCTTAGATGTTAATTAGATATATTGATATACCTCTTTCTTTAGATAAAAGAGAATGCCTCTATCCTTATCTTGCTTACATAGTTGTTCCTTAAGTCGGTTGTAAGTAGTGTTTGGTCTTAGTTATTCCACCGCACTTGTCACCTTGCAGAAACAAGAATCCTATGGTTAGTTGTGCAAATTTTTAAAGTGAAGTAGGGTCACCTTGTGTCTTTGTTACACATCAAAATTACTCACTTCGATAGTGTCGCAAGTGTCGTCATTACAAGTGTCACATTTTGCTCACAAGTGTCGCAAGTGTCAGGAAAAACATACTGCCATAATACCTATGTCGTACCTATAACGACATCAGAAATACATTTGAAACACCTCAAACATTTGATTTGGAAGAAGAGGAATGGTTAACTGGGTTTATGAACCTCTTGCCATTTGAAAGAACCATTAAAATTGAGTTTTTAGAGGAGAGCGCTCCCCTATACCTCTCTCAGGAGTGTTGGCGCCCCCCTATACACTATCTGGGAGCGTTATAACACTACATATGCCCTTTTGGAGGAGCGTTGCTACTATCAGGAGTGTTGGCGCCCCCCTATACATTACTAGGGAGCGTTATAACGCTTTGATTGCCCTTTTGGGGGAGCGCTACCTATTCTGGGCAATAGTTGGTTTGTTGAGAAGAATGGGGGAAAGATCTCTTCAATCTTTAAAGGTAGTTGGATTCGAATCCTCAGTCAAGCCATGATCTTAGGGAAGATCCCTAACTGAAGGAGGAAAATCCTCAACTTACCCTAAAGATATCTCAAGTGTTTGGGCCTCTCTAAATCTATATAAGCAGGCCCTGTCATGGTGAAAAGAGAAGGATTTTGGAGGCATGAAACCTATGATCTCATAGGAAACACACAGTGAAGTGGAGGAGAATAATCAGTGAAGATATTATCATTCTGATCGTGGGTCTTTTGAAGCAAGGGTTAGACAAAGAGGACTTGATGAAGCTGCTGCACTCACATCTACGGTTGTAAGTTTCCTTCATTGTTGTTCTCATTAATATGATATGCTTGGCCTATTTCTTTCTAGTTTGTGTTTAATCTCACATGAACTTGTCTCTAATAGATAGGTCCATTTCAAGCTAGTCTCAATAGAGTAGGAGGTGGTTTTATCTTTGTTTGTCTACAGGGCTTATCGAGGAGCGCAAGATTGGAGCTCAATTCAGACCATGCAGGGACAAACACCGGTAAAAGGTACTTCTTTCTTCCTTCCTCCTCACACATTATTTTATCTAGATCTAAAAGGAAGTCAGTGTCCACGATAAGCATTTTCTGTCTTAAGAGTTAAGAGTCTAGCTCTCAAGAGGAGATCTACCTGTCTGTAGGGAGATTTTCCTTCAACAGTCTTGTCGACTGATTTCCTGGGGGCGTGGGTTAGTCTTCACATTGTTGTCAGTTAATTTTAGTCTCCTAGAGAGTTGGATGGTCTTGGGTTGTAACGCCCTCATGCGCTAGGATTGCATGTTGTAGAGGTTCTAGTTACTGGCCATCGAGGCCATTGTGTCGAGATGGTGGATGTTGTCCTTTAGATTGTAGGCATTGTTGTGTTGTGTTGGGAGGGTAGTCGTTTAATTATGTCTTTGATTTCCACATGTTTTTGATCAGTTGCACGATGTGCTAAGGGGGTTGAGTCGTAGTTGTCTGTTTCCTGAAGTACGTGCTTGCGTTCATCGTCAGGTTGTGTGGTTCAACTATTCTCGTCATTGCCTTCCTACCTAAAAAATAAATAAAAAAAATTTCACTTTCTGCTTCGCTTGTAGTCGTAACGGCTGAGGGGTCTTTACACGAAATACACAATTATTTTATTTGCACACTCACACACAGTTAACTTATGTCCACACATAAACATATATAGGGATACTTACCTTGGTTGGGGTGGTGGGCCCTTGTCGAACCAACAAGGTAGCTCTAAAGAAATTACAGAATATATACTTTACTCACATCCATGAATTTCAAAAAGTAGCATTCATATTCTTTCAATTAAACGAGTGAATCGGTAATTCAATATTCAATTTTCTAGTGTAACATTGTATATTATCTATATCTCAATCATCTACACAATGTCCCTTTTAAAAAATGTCAGCCGTTACAATAAAAGTATGAAGATAATCAACCAATGTTTACAAAATATTACAATTGGTGAACATAGCGTATCTCAAGGAATGGACTTCATCCTCATGAAACGAAGTACATGAGTGATGAAGTCTATCGTGGTATTCAAACGAACCAAGGATGCTTCCAACCAACAAATTTATTGGATCCATCGCCAATGTACTCATTCAAAACGTCAATCCTGTAGAAGTGGGTTTAGTACCGGACTAACACAGTAACATATCTTGGTACTAGATCAACGCAGAGTTGATACTGGAGTAGGCAGAGTACCATAATAGAACAGTTGAATTGTTGTAGTACCGGACCAATGGAAGTACCAGACAAATCCTGAAGATGAGTATCGGATGAGATAAGGCCTTGTCATGAAAGTTGCTTAAATAAATCAAAGTAATTAGAAGCATAAACAAAAATCATTTAGTCCCAATTAATTAAGAAATCAAAAAAATCATGTTTTTAACATGGGTTACCTCATTATGCATATGAATAAGGTCACAAGGTAGGTTTGTGGAAGAAATAGGCAGAACATGCATATGTCAGAGGTAAAATTGACCAAGATAGAAGATAAGATAAGGTAATAGGGGTGTAAAAACGAAGACCCAACAAATATACAAAAATACAAAATAAAAAAAAAATACCAAAAATATTTTCCTGTCCTGATGTATTCCGTACATTCTCAGGTGTAGGAGTATCAATGTGAAATCTATCTAAGAAGGTTGCATCCATAGCACTTGTTTGAGAAAATTCTTGAGATGATCTATTCACAGACTCGTTTGATAATCTCATCCTCTGACTAGATTAGCGTTGGTCACTCAGAGTCTTAGTCGACGAAGGGGTTCCTCTTATTCCTTCTTGGGATAGCCTAGAGCGTTTGCGAGGAATGTTTGGAGACTCCTGTCTCGACATCTCACCTCAATATCTATCCTTTGAAAATTCATGATAATGAAAGTTCATAAGTTATAGAAATATTAATGGAAATACTAAATTTATAACACTTGAGCATTTAAGCATTAAAACAATTTCAAAGCATCGTAGACATATATTGAAAAAAATAGAACAACTATATTTTTTACAATCATTGACAAAAACAATCACTGACAAAACATTTACTTAAAACTAAAACAAGAAACAATATTTCATGATATGTTGTTACTATCCTCTTAGATATATTCTCAGAAAAATATTCACGAGATCATTGATCAAACCCTCAGGGAAGATCTCAACATGATACATGGAACACATTTCCAAGAAGAACTTTTAGGGAAAAATATCAATAGACTAACCAACAACATACACAGGTGGCATCGACAATAGAAGAGAACGACAACATACACAAGGTGGAATTAGCAAGGAGATAAAGAGGGCAACACCAACAAAAAAATGAGGAGGGTGACAAGAGCAAGTAGAACTAAAATCCCCAAACAATAACCAAGAAGAGATCTCCAGCAAAATGGAAAAGAACAAGAAGAGGGGTCGTAGCCACACAATTAAATAATTAAATAATTTAAACAAATAATAGTTTATAACATAAAATATTTATTGTTAAATCATAAAAATCAATAAGAAAAAAAACAAGTCAAGAAAAGGGATCCAAAGTCAAGGCATCTAACTTTCTTTAGGAAAAATCAAAGAACAAAAAAAAAAACCCACACAACAATTAAGGGGGGAATAACTCAAGAAAGGGTGGTTTCAACACAAAGTCAACAATTAAATTCTTCCAAATCAAGGCGGCTAACTTTCTTTAGGTAAAACAAAAAACCAAAAACCAACACAACAATTAAAGGGGGCATAAGTCAAGCAAGGGTGATTTCAAGACAAAGTCAACAATTAAGTTCTTCTTTAATGGTAAAATGTCCACATGATTCTCATGATATTTACTTATAATCTTTTATCATCCCAACATAAAAGGAAGATCAATAATGTGATCATGCTCTTCTTAACTACTCCTAGGTCTCATGGACCATCCCGGGACAGAAAAAAATCACACATTATCTCAACTTGGTACTTAACCAAAAAAAAAATAAACAAAAAAACCAAAGGAAGATCAATAATGTAATCATGCTCTTCTTAACTACTCCTAGGTCTCACGGACCATCGCGGGAAAGAAAAAATCGCACATTATCTCAACTTCGTACTTAACCAAAAACAAAATAAACCAAAAAACCAAAAACCCACACTAATCAGAGTTTTCATATTTGAATTTATGTGATGTGTGAATTAAGTTACATTCAGATTTGCAAAGAAAGAATGAATTTTAAGCAAAAGTAAAGTACAAAATTCAAATTTAAATGCACAAATACAATCTAAAATATAAATTTTATGCATCAAAGAGTCCATTATAATTCATAACTAACCTTCGAATTTCCAAACTGAATGTATAAGTATTCCATTGAACAAGGACTATTTGTACATGGACAGGGTTGTATTTGAACTCAACCTTAGGAAGAGGTTGACAAGGTCGAATACGACCCTATCCATGTACAGGGAGAGGCCCAAATTCGGGACCATCCATGTACATGGACATGGCCGTTTTGTTGGTAGCATACACTCTCTAGGGGACACCCTGAGACTGGAAAATAACAGGTCTGAATAGAGGGGCTCCATCTTTCCAACCATGAATCGGGTTGGTTTGCCTATAATTATTAGGTGAATCTGCTTGTGAAGATTTGTGAAGTATGAAATGAAAATATTTAGGACTGAAACTTCTGCATCTATGAGAGAGGAACCTCAACTAGTAAGAGAGAGAGAGGTGGTAGATTTGTAATGGAAACTTTGTTGCATTTATAATGGGGTATTTGATGCATTTATTAGTGAATATTGGTTTCTTTTATCATAGGAATTTACTTCATTTAGGTGTTGCATTTATAATGGGTCATTTGATGCATTTATTAGTGAATATTGGTTTCTTTTATCATAGGAATTTACTGCATTTGGGTACTGTAATCATAGAGGAAAGTGAGAAAAGTGTGAAAAAGATGGGAATAATGGCACCCATAAGCTCTGTTTAAATTTTATAATAGTCTAAATGCCTAGTTTTCAAGGTTTAGCTAGAAAAAAATGTAGGTAGATGCTAGCATTGATGAAGGTTGGTTTTCTGCAATAATTGAACTCTCATTTTCAGTGAATATTACAACTTTATATATATGCAAAGTAGAGTTTCTATTAATGTATACGATAGTTGTTATTAATGTGTTATACAACTGCTATTAAAGTCTAGTATGGATGTTATTTAATTTATAAATCTGTTGTTCTTTAATCTAAATGTTTAGTATGGTTATGCTTGTCATTTAATGAGTGATATAGATGCCATTTGATTAACAATACAATTGTCCTTATTGTTTTAAATTCTCTCTGTTTTTGTACTCATTCTTATGTGGTGCTATGACAACTATTCATTTCATAGAAAAAAACACAATTTGGTAAACCATAATCCCTAAGTTGATTTAGTAGGAATTAATTGCATACAACTATATTTATATGACAGATCCATAAATTGGTGTTACAGGGGAGGGAGAGAAACTGCCTAAACACATACTAAGTTATAACTATTTTGTATCTTTTGAGCAGTTGTTGGGAACTGAACCCTCTGAATCTTATTTTGAATTTCATTAGGGCCCTTGAGAGTCTTTCTCAATTTTAATCATGTGAATATCATGCAACTTAGAGCAATTCAGGCCTGTCCCTGTATATGGACAAGGACATGCCCGAATTCAGCCTTGTTTCTATACATGGACATGGCCATATTCGGCCTTGTCCAAGTACAGGGATAGGCCCAAATTTGGTCTGGTCCCTGTACATGGACCATATTTGGTGTTTACTTATAACTCATCTCATACGAGATCAAAGCATAGGGTTGAAAAAGGGTTATATATCAGTTAGGTTATGAGGTAGTTACTTACCCTATATCTTATAGGAAATCAACATGGTTCGACAAAGGGCAATGGTTGTGATTAGCAAACACTATTGGATTACTAGTTGAATAGGGGAACATAGTAGATTGAGTCATAATTACAGGTACTGTATATTACTAACAGTACAAGCATAAGACTACAGGTTTAATCATACGTAATTACCCTAATCATATCTAAGCTGCTTAGTTGGAGCTGATATGATTATGAAACAAATTATACAAGTGCATTACTTCTATATAATATGATAGATAAAACAAACTTAGCTTATCATAACATAGGACACAAAGCTTGGATTAGCTATGGTTCAATTCCATAACATAGGACACATTGATCATCAACTGTAACAAGGTAAAGTAATAACATTGATTATACATACAAGATGAGCATTACCATTTCGTATAAAGGGTGCTATAAGAGTTATGTATACTAATATTTAAAATAAGCATGGGGTAGAATTGTTCCCATATGTTGTGATTCTCTGTACACTATAGCTATAGTAAGCATGTTCATTAAGATAATGACTTGTGTGATACTACTATGTTCAACACTAAGCACAGGCCATGTCCATGTACAGGGACAAGCCCAAATTCGGGCCTGTCACTGTACATGGACAGGGCCGAATACAACCCTGTCAACAATCTATACATAAATTTAAAATTGAAATTGTAACTAACAATATGAAAATCTGAAATCTAAATTTTAACTATCAATTTAGTTAACTAACAATTTCAAATTAAATTTACATAGAGGATAAGCATTATTGTTTCGTATAAAGGGTGGTATAAGAGTTATGTCTACTAATATTTAAAATAAGCATAGGATATAATTGTTCCCATATGTTGTGTTTCTCTGTACACTATAACTATAGTAAGCATGTTCATTAACCTAATGACTTGTGTGATACTAATGACTTGTGTGATACTACTCTGTTCAACACTCAGTACAGGCCCTGTCCATGTACAGAGACAAGCCCAAATTCGGGCATGTCCCTGTACATGGACAGGTCTGAATACGACCCTCTCAACAATCTAATCATAAATTTAAAATCGAAATTGTAACTAACAATTTGAAAATCTCAAATCTAAATTTTAACTATCAATTTAGTTAACTAAAAATTTCAAATTAAATTTACATACAGGATAAGAATTATTGTTTCTTATAAAGCATGGTATAAGAGTTATGTATACTAATATTTAAAATAAGCATAGGATATAATTGTTCCCATATGTTGTGATTCTCTGCACACTATAACTATAGTAAGCATGTTCATTAAGCTAATGACTTGTGTGATACTACTATGTTCAACACTAAGCATGGGCCCTGTCCATGTACATGGATAGACCCGGATTCGCACCTGTCCCTGTACATGGACAGGGCCGAATATGGCCCTGTCCATGTACAGGGACATGCCCGAATTTAGGCATGTCCCTATACATGGACATGGCCATATTCGACCCTGTCCATGTACAGGGACATGACCAAATTAGGGCCTGTCCATGTACATGGATAGGGTATAATATGGCCATGTCCACAATCTATACATAAATTTGAAATCTAAATTGTAACTAACAATTTGAAAATCTGAAATCTAAATTTTAACTAACAATTTCAAATTAAATTTACATACAGGATAAGCATTACTGTTTCATATAAAGGGTTGTATAAGAGTTATGTATACTAATATTTAAAATAAGCATAGGATAGAACTGTTCCCATATGTTGTGAGTCTCTGTACACTATAACTATAGTAAGCATGTTCATTAAGCTAATGACTTGTGTGATACTACTTTGTTCAACACTAAGCACGTGCCCGGTCTATGTACAAGGACATGCCTGAATTCGGGCCTGTCCCTGTACATGGACATGCCCATATTCATCCATGTCCATGTATAGGGACATACCCAAATTCAGGCATGTCCATGTACATGGACATGGCCGAATACAACCCTGTCAACAATCTATACATAAATTTAAAAACTAAATTATAACTAACAATTTTAAAATTTAAAATCTAAATTTTAACTAACAATTGCAAATTAAACTTACTACTCTAATTGTACCTAGACCGAACGCCCGCAACGTCAACGTCTTCTCACCCGCAGCACCAACGTGCGCCCGACCACCCATACACCCACCTGCAACAATGATGTGCAACGCTATCATGAAAACCAAACACATAGCGTTATTGCAGACACCAAACTTAGAATGCTATCGCGAACACCAAACAAAAATCACTATCAACTAACAAACAAACATAGCGCTATCACAAACACCAAACATAGAGCGCTATCGCGAACAAACAAACAGAGCGCTATCGTGAACACCAAACAGAGAGCGCTATCGCGAATAAACAAACAGAGCGCTATCCCGAACACCAAACAAAGAACACTATCACAAAGCACTATCAACTAACAAACAATTCAAGAAAACCGTGACAGCCGCGATGTGCGGGTCATATATAAACATTTTTTTGGCCGAAAGGTTCTTTTGACCAGGAGGTTCTTTCGGCCGAAAGATTTTTTCGACTGAAATATCTTTCGACCGAAAAGATGTTACCGGATGAAAAAACATTCGTCCGACTAAAATTGTACATGAAAATTGAGGGAATCGTCATGGTACCATTTGATTTGACGTTCAAAGGTTAGGTTGAAACATATTTCAGCCAAAAAAATAGGCCTTTCGACCGAAATAAATATTGGTTCGGCCGAAAAAAGGTCTCTACGAATTTTGGAGATCTGATTCTCACAAAAGTGTTACCCACCTTCATGATTTTACCCATATATATATATATATATATATA
>ML788864.1:538360-557717 GCA_009831015.1 Picea engelmannii | reverse complement strand
TAGAAGGCCTTAGGGAATGTTGAAATTAATTGTTCATTTATTATATGCAATAGATTGGTCATTATCTTTACATTGGATTCCACTAATATTAGATACTATTATAGACTTCTAGGATGTGGACACAAACATGGAAAGAGAGACGACTAAGTGGGAAACGTGGCAAGAGAGACGGAAACGTGGCAATAACGACGTTAACGTGGCAATAGAGACGTCAACGTGGCAATACCAACGTTATTAGGCAATATGATTTTTTTTTTTAAATTTCCTCTATTTTCTGACAGTATGGACAATTTTGTCCATAACGCTGCAAATAGAACATCAGAATTTTTACAATATGTACTAGTGGGGAGAGCAGTGAGAGGTACTGCAATCTTTCTCTAATTCTTAACAAACTTGCAATAATAACCTGTTAAGCCAAGAAATCCACGCAAGCTTTTGAGATTCTTTGGGTGAGGCCAATCTTGCATAGCTTCAATCTTTTTAGGATCCACCCTGATGCTGTTCTTTCCAACCAGATGACCCAAGTACTCTACTTCTGAGGCACCAAAAGCACATTTAGACTGTTTCAGGAAAAGTTGGTGCTGAGAGAGTAGATGGAGAACCCAATCCACATGAGCAATATGTTATGTCCAGGTCTTTCTATAGATGAGGATATCATCAAAGAAAACTAAGACAAAATGACGGAGAAAAGGACGGAAGACATGATTCATGAAGCTTTGGAAGGTGGAGGGGGCATTACACAAGCCAAAGGGCATGACCAAAAAATCATAGTGGCCCTCATGAGTTCTAAAGGCAGTCTTGGGAATGTCTGCCTCTTTCATACGTATCTGGTGGTAGCCCGAACAAAGATCAAGTTTAGTAAAGAATTGGTTGCCACTCAGTTCATCCAGGAGGTCATCAATGACAGGAATGGGAAATTTTTCTTTAATGGTAAGTTTGTTGAGGGAACGAAAGTCAGGACACATTTGCCAAGAACCTTCTTTATTCAGGACCATGACCACAGGAGAAGAGTAGGGGCTCATACTAGGGTGGATAACAACTGCATTAAGGAGTTCCTGGACCATTTTCTCAATTGCATTTTTTTGGGAAAAGGGGTGACAATACAGACGGATATTGGGAGGAAGGATTCCGGGTACAAGGGGAATGGAATGATCATGAACACCACGTGAAGGAGAGAGTCCTTGGGGAGTGGAAAAGACCACTTGATGTTTAGAAAGGATGGCTTGGAGGTCTTGCGGCACCGAGGGTGCTTTTGTTGCTTGTATGGCATGGAGTTGAGAAATAACACCATAATGACCCTTTTTGAGCATCTTTTCCATTCGATGGGAACTAATGATCTCAGGTGAACCGATGATGATGCCTTGGAACTTATATTGGTGGCCCTCCTGGTCAAATTGCATGGTTAATTCCTTAAAATCCATGAGAATGGGACCCAAAGACCTTAGCAAGTCTGCACCCAACACAATGTCACAACCGCCCATGTTGATAGCAAACATATGAGATTTCAGGTGGTAGTCACCAATTTGGAGACGCACATTTTCACAATGCCCTCCACATTTCATGGAGCCACCATTGACAATCATGATTTGGAAATTATTGACAGCATGGATGTAGCAATGAGTTTCTTGGGCAATGTGGCGATGAATAAAATTATGGGTGCATCCACTATCAACCCGAATGATGACCTTTCGATGCTTGATGTAACCGATTAGCTTGAGGGTTTGGGGAGCATAGAAGCTAGTGAGAGCATTGAGGGAAATGACCGGTTCTACTTCGGGAGGGTCTGAGGGAAGGATTATGTCGGGGGTTTCAAGGGAATCAGACACAAGGGGAGTTTCAATATCCTCTTCCGAAATATCCTCGGAGATGGCCATAAATAGCTTTTGTTCCTTACACTTGTGACTCGGGAAATGTTTGTCATCACAATTATAACAAAGGCCTTTGAGTTGGCGTTCAGCCATTTCATCCCTGGTCAATTTTTGGATCTTTAGTGGAGCGGAGGGAGTAGTGGTATTTACTGGTTTAGGGCGAGGGATAAAGGAGGGTTTCCAGTTTTGAAAAGATATAACTTGTTGTGCTTCTTCAACTCTTTTAGTAGCCTCCACCCAACTATGAGGCTGAGCCATGAGGACATCGGCCCGAATCTCATCCTTGAGGCCACTGATAAAACATTCTCGGAAAAAGGCATCAAACATGCCCTCTGTCTGAAAAGCCAGGTGCTCAAAGGAAACTATAAAGTATTCCACTGTTCCTGATTGTTTCAACTTTGTCAAACGGCCCAAATGGTTGGTGTCAGTGCCAAAGAATTCATACAGATCAGCCACAAATTTTTTCCAAGCAATATACCCTTGACGAGAAGTTTTTCTCCATTGCCACCATTGCCAACGTTCTTGATCTAGATGGAGAACACCATACCGGAGTTTGGCCAAGTGATCTGTAATGTCGTATAAAGAGAAATAATGTTCCATTTGGGTTACCCAACCAGTGGGGTCCAAGCCATCAAATTTGGTCACATCCACCTGCGGAAGGCGTAGGTCACGTTGAAAGTGATGGTTCTGAAAGTTATGGGAATGAGAGGAATGTTCACCTTCAGTATGTGGAGGTGAGGAAGAGAAAGGGTTATCTGTAGGGATATGCAGTTTGGTGCAGAGTGTCGAAAAGACAAATTCAAGATGGGTGGTAAGGTCTTTTTTGATTTCCTCCATTGAGGATTGCATGGTTTTATTGATGGCGAAACCATTGGCACTGAGGTGTTTCACTTCTTGTTGGGTCTCGATGAGACTAGATTGCAAGGTGTTGAAGCGAGCTTCCAAGTCTTGGCTACGGGTATGGGCCATGAGGATGGGGGAACTGAAAAGGGGCGAGCGGGGTCAATTGTTTTTCCGAAAAATGATATGTATGGATATGATAAGGGTGAAGAGATGAATCCAATGGAATAGGTCTCAAATAATGGTGAAAATATTTCCAGACTTGTTAATTTTTTTTTTTACACCTACGGAGTTATACTTCGGTCTGAAGAATACTGCAGAGAGGAAATTCCCAAATGCTTAACCAGAAAGAAATGTGTATTTACTTGGCAACCTGAACAAAGTTGCGCGACAATAAATCTTGTATGTTTTAATTTGTTTATGTTTCTGTCCCCAAGGGTTAGGTATTCAAGGGTTCTACAGACAAGGGTTTGCCCTGTGCTATATCTCTCTGATATACGTGCAGGGTCAAACAATAGTACTTGACCCAATATCTCAAGGCACTAACTAAGGAGGATAGACCGTACCCTTAGCCATACTACCCGACTACCCAGGTACTAGAGAGTATCTTCTCGAGTGCTGTTCTCGGTGGCACTATAACAGTCAGGCGACCGATTGGTTTATCTAAAGAGGGCTTTAGGAAATCTAGGCCGCTCTATGCACAGGTGCTTTTTGATGCACTACCACTCGAAGGGGTACCAACAGGGGTTACAAGGGTGGCCAACAGATGTGCGCTTAAGAATCACTTGTATTTCCTGCGTGTATGAATCCCTCAACCGCAGGTTTATGTGCACAACGACAGATCTATGTGGCTTAAAGACGCCAAAATACGTCTCTACCCTGAAAAAAAATTTACCTACAATCTATGCCAAGGAAAGTTCTCTGATACCACTTGTAATATACCAGATATAAAGAGTATGCAGAACAAAAATAAAATGCTAGAAATGGCAGAATAACAACAATATAACTAGAATAATCACCACAACAACACTGAAATGATATAAGAATAACAACAGAAATAACACTTTGATTCCGAGAGCAATCTTCACGGGCCTCTTTGAGGGGGCAACCTCCAGTCGAGCAGTTCTCTATTACAATAATCTCCAAGATAGGGTTATCATACCCTCGACTCCTATTTATATGAAATATGTCTATCAAAAGAAGCATTTGGAGGAAGATCCTTCTAGAAGTAGAAGTTTCTATTAGGTCTTCTTACATTCGGTTTATTCTATTTTATTGCAAGGCCTTATTAATATTGACCTTTATTACATCCGAATATATTGTTCTACCTATGTGCGGATTAGGACCCTAACAAATATGATTATGAGATCATTTACAAGAAAGGCAAAGATAATGTGGTTGCAGATGCACTTTCCCAAAAATATGATGATGAAGGGTCCCTTTTTTCTCTCTTTTTCATTGTACTAGATTGGCTCCAAGTCGTTCACCAGGAATGGCTACACGATTCTCCGTACCCTCAAAGATAATTTGGTCATGGGTCAGAATCGCATGAAGCAATAGGTAGATCAAGGTCGCTCTGAACGTCAATTTGCAGAAGGGGATCAGGTGTTTCTTTGGCTCCAACGTTACAAGCAAAATTCCCTCAAGGCTGACCATTATCAGAAACTGGCACCCAAATTTTATGGTCCTTATACCATTCTCAAGCGTGTGGGACAAGTGTCCTATCAGTTAGCTTTGACTAGTCATTCTAAGCTACATCCTATTTTTCATGTTTCCTGTTTAAAGAAGTTGATTGGCACTAATTGCCAAACTCAAACCAACCTTCCCGAGTTGGACGAAGAAGTCTCCATTTGGATACATCCAAAAGCAGTTTTGGACCAGCGTGAGTATCTCCTGCATCAGGGAACCATCAAGGAAGTGTTAGTCCGGTGGAAAGATACAACCGCAGCAGATGCCACTTGGGAACTACCATTATGCAACAATTTCCACATCCCAAGCCTTGAGGACAAGGTTGTTTTTAAGGGGGACAATATGTTAGGGATCTAACCCCTCACGCAGGTAGAATAATATATTCCGATGTAATAAAGGTCAATATTAATAAGGCCTAGCAATAAGGAAGAATAAGTCGAATGTAAGAAGACCTAATAGAATCTTCCGCTTCTAGAAGGATCTTCCTCTAGATGGTTTTTTTGATAGACATATTTAGTATAAATAGGAGTCAAGCGTATGAGAACTTTTGTCTTGGATATTATTGTAATAGAGATCTGTTGAACTAGAGGTTTCCCCCTCAAAGAGGCAAGTGAACATTTCTCCGAGAATAAAAGTTCTCTTTCTGGTGTTATTCCGATATCTTTTCCGTATTATTGTGGTGTTTTTCTAGTTATATTGTTGTTTATCTACCATTGCTAGCATTTTATTTCTGTTCTGCATAATTTTTATATCTGGAATATTACATAAACACAGAGATAGGAAGAATAACACAAATATTCAGTGAACACTATCTTCTATTAAATAATGAAATACGCTGAAACTGTAAAAATATAGAACTGAAACTTGCTCAAATGGTGGTAGCTATCTTTGAGAAGAGATGTGGCTGCTACATGCATCCTTCTGAGAAAAATAGATTACAATGAGGCTCCATAGGATCTTTTCATATTACTCGTGAATTCCAAAACCCTAGACATCCAAAAACCTAACCCTAGAAGGTGAAATGCCAGAAGTCACGTGGGCCCTATGGGTAAGTTGGTGTAATTTGGTACCTCAACTTCCCAGGGTCATAACTTTTGCATACGAACTCCATTTTAGGCACGTGATAGCCCATTGGAAAGGTCTTTCAGAGAAATACACATTTTTTCATCACACTTTGACTCCATCTACAGTCTGACTGTGGCGAGTCAAAAAAACAATGTTTAGGGCCTCAAAACACCTCTAAAAGTATAATAAGATGTGTTGACATGAAAACATACAAAA
The DNA here is from genome assembly GCA_009831015.1 of Picea engelmannii. Classification (NCBI taxonomy): domain Eukaryota; kingdom Viridiplantae; phylum Streptophyta; class Pinopsida; order Pinales; family Pinaceae; genus Picea; species Picea engelmannii. The sequence goes on along the minus strand of ML788864.1, from coordinate 552,039 downwards.
TAGGCTAGTTGGATTAGGTGAGAGGCCACCAGTATCCACCTGGAGAATGTGTGAGGATTCAGACAACCCTAGAAGTGTATAACTCACAATTATAAATCAGTACATAAAGACGTGTTGAAAAAATATGGACACAAGGATCTAGTTGGAATAGGTGGCTGGCCACCAATATCCATCTGGATCAATCCTCCCCCATTATGAGGCAATGGCCTCCATTTCATTGATTTTCCCCATCAGGTGAGAAAACTTATGCTAGATTTGGCCCTGGGTGTGCCACTTTCCTTGCTATAGGAGTTTCCCTTCCTTGACAACCCAATAAAGCTGGATCTACTATTGGCGAGTGCCCTTGACCTATGTGTCCACTATCTAATCGGTGGATACTTGTTCCCTACAGTCAGGGTTGATCTCTGTTGGTTTTAGTTGTTTCGCGATCTCAGAGGTGTCCAAAAATGGTGGAAAATATGGCTAAAGGAGGTCCACATTGAATACTGGGTGCAGACCAAGGAAGGGTGGAGTGTTGAGCTCAAAAAAATTGCTACCCACAACCTTGGTGATAGTGTAAGGATAATAACGAAGTGGTCGAAGCTTCCAATAGGGCCCAGTGAGATTCTCCTTCTACAAATGTAACCAGACTTTATCGCCAACCTGAAGCTGGTGTGGTACCCTATGTTTATCATGGCGTTGATTGTACTTAGCATTGGATTTATGCAAAATCTCCTAGACCTATTGGTAGATGTGTTGAATCCACTCAATGAATTTGGTGGCTTTGTCGACCGCAGATTGATCAGGGGAAGAGTCTATCTTTGGAGTGGCAAGAGGAAGTGCAACATCAATGGGTCCCAAGGGTTGGAATCCCAGACCCACCTGAAATGGAATATGGTCGATGGAACTATGGAGAGCCATGTTGTAACTATGTTGGACATATGGTAGACTCTCGTCCCATGTATGGGGTTTCTTAGAATTGTACATGCACATGATGTGCACAATAATCCGATGAAGACCTCGGTTTGGCCGTTGGTTTGGGGGTGGAAAGAAGTGGATTTTGTGAGCTTGGTGTCCAACAAAGACCAGAGACTCGACCAAAAGGTGTTGAGGAAATGGTTGTCTCAATCAAATATAATGGTCTATGGTATCCCAAAGTGAACCCAAACTTGTTCGAAGAAGAGCTTGGAAATATCAGCTGCTGTGAAAGTCTTCTTACAGGCTGTGAGGATGGCCATCTTCGAAAATCAATCAACAACCACAAACACATAGTCATTTTTGTGCTTGGTGGATGAAAAACCAGACATGTAATCCATGGGTATGGACTCCCACGACTTCTTAGGAATAGGCATAGGGGTGTATAATCCTTGCTTCTTGATGGTCGGCTTGGAAATGGCGCAAGTAGTGCAAGATATGATATACTTGTTGACGTCCAGTCGAAGTTTTGGCCAATAAAAATGTTTCTAAATGACGACCATAGTTTTCTCTATGCTAAAATGTCCTACCACCCGACTGTAGTGGGCTTCCCAAATTAGCTTTGCATGCTCATTTGTAGGAACACAGATATGGCCCAGGTGGCATAAAACTCTGTCCTGAATGTGAAAATCAGTGACAGTGGCGCCTGTACCCAAGAGATGATATGTGGTGGTGAAGTCTGGATATTCCTGGTAAATTTGGGGCCACTCTAATGTTTCATGTCCACATGAATGCAGCACAGTTGTTAGTGCACCCACAGGAGACCGACTGAGGCAGTCAACGAAGCGATTGGAGATACCTGTCTTATACTTGATGTTGAGATGGAATTGTTTCAGGTAGGTGGACCACTTATGATGGTGGTCGTTCTGTAATTTCTCCTATGTCTGTATGAACTGTAGAGGCTTGTGATAAGTTTGTATGATCATCTCTATCCCCGGAATGTAATGTTTCCATTGACGGTAGGCTTGTACAATGGAATACATTTCCTTGTCATAGGTGGGGTATTTACGGACAATATCAGAGAGTGTCTAACTATGGTATGCCATCAGATGCCCGTGTCAAGTAAGAAATGCACCCACAACATAGTGAGATGCATCAGTCTCAATATCAAATGGTTGTTGTAGATCAGGCAAGGAAAGTACTTGAGTTGAGCACAAACGATGTTTCAGATCTTCGAATTCTCATTGTTTCTCCTTCCCCCACACGAACTTGGCCCTACCACTTCCCTTGGTCACCTGGCTGAGGACCCAACAAATATGGGAGAATCCCAACATGAGCCATCGGTAAAAATTGACAAGTTCTAAGAATCTCTGAAGCTCGGTCAGTGTGGTCGGGGTTGGCTAGTCACAAATGAATTGGATATTAGCTAGATCAACATGTACCCCATGCTCATAAATAATGTATCCCAGGTATTGGACCATGTTCATGCCAAAAGAGCATTTTTCCATGTTGGCATAAAGCTTGTGCTGCCATAGAGTGCTCAAAATCTGTTGAATATGCCGCATGTGATCCTCCCACATTCTACTGAAGATGAGGATGTAATCCAAATATACTACCAAAAAGGAGTTGGTGAAGGGTCTTAATACATCGTCCATCAACCTGATGAAAGTGGCTAATGCATTTGTTAAGCCAAAGGGCACGACTAGCCATTCATAGAGACCTTCCTTAGACTTGAAGGTTGTCTTCAAGACATCCACTGGTTCGATGGGAACCTGGTGGTATCCAGACTTCAAGTCAATCTTGCTAATGAAATTTCCCCCCTTGAGTTGGTCAAGAAGGTCATCAATCCTAGTAATGGGATAGCGGTTCCTGACTGTGATTTGCTTTAAGGCTTTGTAATCAATGCAGAGTCGCCAAGTCCCGTCCTTCTTCTGCACCAGTACAATCAGGTTTCTTCAAGGGGAGGAGTTGGGTTTGATGTGCCCCTTTTGAAGAAGCTCTTGGATCTGATGCATGATTTCATCATTCTCCATTATCGAGCATCGATAGATTGGTCCATTAGGTAGAGGTGCATCAGGGGTCAGATCAATTAGATGCTTGACTTGGCAGTGTGATGGTACCCCTGTAGGTGAGACGAATATGTATCTGTATTCTTCCACGATCCTGTCCACTTGCTTCTGTTGTAAAGAGAGGTGTTGTGTAGAGGCCATGGATGTGGCGGTGACCTTCTGCTTACTGTGAGAATGGATCATAAAGAAGACGAACTTCCTAGTCTGTGAAATGACCTTACTGCATTTCTTAGTAGAGATTAAAGAAATAATAGTAGGCGGTGCCACCTTTGGGATCCTGTAAAATTTTCTACCCAAAGTAATAATAACACTACGGGGTCTAGACTCATACACAACATGACGCTTCCACAAATATGGTTGTCCTAAAAGAACATCACAAAATTCAAGGGGAGAAGTATCACACAATACCTCATATTTGAATGGTTCGATGCCGTAGGACAGACAACATTGTTGGCTGATATAGAGATCTCTTCCTTGACGAATCCAGTCGATGGTGTAGGGTTGCGGGTGTGGTGTCGTTGGCAGGTTTAGTCGCTTAACGACCTCTACTGAAATCAGGTTCTTCTGACTACTGTTGTTGACAATGAAGTGAATCAGAGCCCCCTTGACCCACATCCGCGAGCGAAAGAGGTGTTCCCCTTCCTTTGGTTCTTCTAGTTCGCTTAGTCGGACTTTGGTGGTAGCGACCGCGGCACTAGGTTCAACATCGATAATTCGCTTCCCTCCTTCAGGATTTGACTCAGAATAAGAATCGGCCTCTGACTTAGAAGTCTTCAGCTCGTCCACGAGGGACTTCTTGGAGCGACATTCGTTGGTGTTGTGCCAAGGAATTTTATGGTACTCACACCATTTTCCCGTGTCCTTCTTTGACTATTCATTTCCCTTCTTATGTTGTGGATTGGATGGATTGTCCTAAGGGTGACCATCGTGACTTGGTCCCCTGCTGTGTGGCTTGGGGTTGTCTTTTCCCTACTTCGACTGTGAGGGGTTTGCAAATCCAAACTCTCATCGCTTTTGCTTACTTCTTGATCTTAACAGCGTATCTATAAGATGTGCCCAATGAGGCAATGTTCAAGAACTCCATTTTTGTTTGAATGTATCTATGCAAACAACTGCGGTATTTGAGCACTAGATGACGCTCAAAATATTTGATACCCAATTTGGTGTGGAGGGTATGGAAAATATTGGTGAAGTATGGTACTATTTGGTCCCTTTCTTGACGTAGGGTGGTCCATCTGGTGTACTAGTCCTCGTAGATTTCAACAAGGTAGTATTGTTCTTTAATGGCATCCCAGAAGGAATCCCATGTAGGTGCCACCACAAAAATTGCAGATTCCTCCATGACCCTTTGTTCAAAGTAGGTATCCCACAAGTCTTTAACATGGAGAACCGCCTTGAGAAGTGAAAAAGTTATCGTTTCCTAATTGGAAAAATTGTGGATCGAAAAATATCTTTCGAGCAGATTTGACCATTTATCTACAACATCCGCATCTATCAGTCCTTCAAATAATAGAATACCAAAATTTACCTATACCTTGAAGGGGGTTGCATGGCCGCTTGATGAAGATGCTTCTCCTGTGGGAAACCGTTGAAGGATTTGTGTGAAGTTGTCCATCATTTCGTTCCTTTGTCATGCAAGGGCTTCCTTGAGCAACATTTTAATACGATCTCCTGGTCCATCATCTTTCTTTTTGTCTCCCATGGGTTGTTGTCGGGCTCGGTGTAGCTGATCTAGTAATGGCTCGATTGTTTCGAGTCCCAACTTCTTGTACCCAGACCTTGTTGTGGACATGCATGAAGAAAAATAAATGAAGAGAAGGTTGCTCTGATACCACTGATCCATATTTAGGAGCGGAACAAACTGATTACAGACTGAATACCATAAACATAGAGATAGGAAGAATAACACAAATATTCAGTGAACAATATCTTCTATAAAATAATGAAATAGGCTGAAACTGTAAAACTGAAGAACTGAAACTTGCTCGAATGGTGGTAGTTATCTCTAAGAAAAGATGTGGCTGCTACATGCATTCGTCTGAGCATAATGGATTACAATGAGGCTCTATAGGCCCTTTTCATATTACTCATGAATGCAAAAACCCTAGACATCCAAAAACCTAACCCTAGAAGGTGAAACACGAGAAGTCTTGTGGGCCCTATGGGTAAGTTGGTGTAAATTGGTGCCTCAAATTCCTAGGGTCATAAATTTTGCATACAACTTTCATTTTAGGCACGTGATAGCCTGTTGGAAAGGTCTTTTAGAGAAATACACATTCCGTTGTCAGAATCTGAGTCCGTTTACAGTCTCACTGTAGCGAGTCAAAAAAACAATGTTTAGGGCCTCAAAACAACCTTGAAAGTACAACAAGATGTGCTGACATGAAAAAATACAAAATAGGCGAGTTGGATTAGGCGAGAGGCCACCTGTATCCACCTGGAGAATGTGTGAGGCTTCAGGCAGGCCCAAAAGTGTAGAACTCACAATTATAAAGCAATACAGAAAGAAGTACTGAACAAAAATAGACACGAGGAGCCAGTTGGAATAGGTGAGTGGCCACCAATATCCATATGGATCAATTACACATATCCCTCATACTAAACTATAGAAATTGTCTTTCTAGTCAATAAATGATATATACTATTTAATAATTTTGTTTTGTAAGTTAGAAAACTTTATATTACCTTAGATGAATCTATAAACTAATACAAATAGTTTTCTGAAATCAAAGTTGCTTTGATAATAAACCAACCTAGTTCTCTTTAAAATAAGAGGAGCCCATGAAGTAAAAAATTATAACATTTAAAGCTTGGAGATGTAGTCTCTATCAAAAGATGGAAAGATGGAATGATCAAAACTACAACACTATTCAAGACTTGATCTAAGAAACTGCGATAAAAACTAATTAAAAAAAAATGAATGATACCTAGAGGCTATCAAAAGATGGAAAGATGGAATGATCAAAACTACAACACTATTCAAGACTTGATCTAAGAAACTGTGATAAAAACTAATTAAAAAAAAATGAATGATACCTAGAGGCCAGAGTTCGCTGTCTAATATTTAATAATTATTGACTTTAATAAAAAAATTAATATTTTTTTAAGTGAGAAATAAAACATTAAAACATATTACTCATTAACATAAAATTAATCTATATTAATAATATTATAATTAATTAAATAACTTTTTAAACAAAAGTCAATTTTATATATATATATATATATATATATATATATATATATATATATATAATTCAAATATTTTATACAAGGTGGACTATTTTATATGAGGTGGATATTGAAATATTTTATTCATTGTTAATAATGGAATTTTTTTGTTATTAATATTTTTTCAACCCCAAGAAATTACATATATTCCTCATACTAAACTATAGAAAGTGTCTTTCTAATCAATAAATAATATATAATATTTAATAATTTTGTTTTGTAAGTTAGAAAACTTTATACTACCTTCGATGAATCTATAAAATAAAATAAATCAACCCATTTCTCTTTAAAATAAAATAAGAGCAGTCGATGAAGTACAAAAATATAACATTTAAATCTTAGAGATGTAGTCTCCATGAAAAGATGGAATGATCAAAACTACAACACTATTTAAGCGATCTAAGAAAATGTAATAAAAACTAATTAAAAAAAATGAATGACACAGTTAGCCCTCTAATATTTAATAATTGTTGACTTGAATAAAAAATCAATATTTGTATTTTTAAAGTGAGAAATAAAACATTAAACATATTACTGATTAACATAAAATTAACCTATATTAATAATATTATAATTAATTAAATAATTTTTTAAACAAAATTAAGTGATATATATACTATCACAACCTCAAAGTTGCTCGTACTCTGCTTTAAAACCCTACTCCATCATAAAAAAAAAAAATTACCATTCACACTTCAAAAGTAGAATGAGGCGGTTCACATTCTAACACTTTAATCCGTGGTTTAATCATGTAAAAGTGACAATAAAAACTTTCATAGATATTAATTTTTGTTAATCATCTAAACATGGCAATCATATGATCTTACTGTAATTTCTTAATATGATTAGATAAATGTGAAAAAGTAAATAAGTTAAATGATGTATTCATAAATGCAAGGAAATTATGAACAATGAATCATATTCAGATTTGAGAGGACTACTAAAAATATGCTAGCATCTTTTATGGCTAACCATCAAATTAGGTTTTTATTAGGTTTTTAAATTAAAAGATCATTAATTGTGCACATTGTCAATAAAGCCTATCTTGACATAATGAATAATTCAAAAGATAAATGTTTTCTCTAAAATTGTGCTGTTGTAACTTAAATGTTTTCTCTAAAATTGTGCTGTTGTCACTTAAACAAGATGGAGAATGCTTAACGCATAGACATATTCAGGCAGAGCTATCGAACTCGTCTCTGCATAGTGGGCACAGAAGTCGACGATAACACCATTGAAAGATGCAGTGGTCATGAAAAATATGCTTACAGGGCAACTTTTTAGCAGGCTCCCCAATGGGAAGGGGTTCCTGACAAATAACACAGATAAGACCTTCACGATTATCTTTTCCGACGATCTCCTTCGAAATGAAAACCGTTGGTGATGACTCAACAGCCGAAATAGTAGCAGCCATTGGATGAGCGTGATGGCGATAAATAAATTGCCTTCTCAACTCAAGGTGAAGATCAAAATGTTCACTTCTGACTTGTATAGAAGAAGGGGAATTGCTATTGGCCTCATCAAAGAGTTGAACAAGCCGCTGACATTCTGTGAAACTGCCACTCCATACAACTCGTTGGCTCCATACATTTCCGTCCTCCCTGCTCCAATCCACTATGGTTCTCAGCAAAACAAAATTAGGGTTTTCGATCATTGCAGTCCTGACGTCGATGTCTTCACCGTCGTCGTCCGATTGATCAATAAGCAATACATAGTTTCCGGCGAATGGGATGTCGTCAAAGGGACGTATGTCCACGTTATCCCAAATATCATCCAATTCCCACTCATCTCAGTCATCTTGTCTAATACATCTGAAGACTACGCTAGAGATCAAGTGTTGAACATTCTCCCTGGTAGGTTCTGAAGCATGACTTGCTACTGACTCTACTAGTGTTTTCCATACTGTGCCTCGAGCTCGCTCGGCTTCTAAATGCCTATTAACGCGGTCAAAAATTTTGTTTGCATAATCCATAATAATATCATTCTCCGGGTTTGGATAGCTTCCATTTCAAGTTTCCTCCATTGTGTTCGTTTTATTTCTTCTGAACTGGAGCGAAAATACATGATGCAATCGTTATATATACGACCTTCCATGGACAATCTTCAAGTGAAAATATAAGAGGGATTGCTTGGTATGAAATTGGTCCCACAATCGACGCAAAGCATTGGTTTTCTTCACACGCTGACGCAATATGCACCTCGGTATGAAATTGGGCCAAGGATTTATTTGGTTTATTTCAATCACAGTACATTGAAATGGGCAATCTTTATCTTACCATTGTGCTTGACCAAATAAACAGAGCATATGGCTTAATACTCATGTGTGTTTTGTGCGTATTTTATGAGTATTGGGTTATAAAGTGATTTTTTTCTCCAATATCCATGTCGTGATGTCATAATGTTTTTTAAAAGGTGTTTAGGATTGGGTGGTAGGTAACACGGCTTGTGGGTGCAAGTTGGGGGTTGAGTTCCAAAGGGAATGAAAGGGAAAGTGTAAGCACTCGTCTTAAGAGTGCATGATTAGTCTTTATGATCGTCTTAAGAGTGCATGATTAGTCTTTATGATTTGGTACTCTTGGTAACTGTTTTACGATGATTTGTAAGATGATTAAGAAGATGTAATGGTGTGTAGGCTAGAAGGACTATGGATGTCTTGTTTATTAGGGATGAATTAGGTGAATTGGTAATGCGATAGATTGTGTGTCTTAGCTATGGCAAGGAAATAGTGTTAATAAGTGCATTGAAGATGTGTGAATGAAAACATGATCTTTATGGACTATTATGTTTTGGCCTAAGATTGATGACAAGTGGTCTCATGTTGGGTGTTGTTCAAGTATGTTTGACTCGTGGAGGTGGCATGGGTTGCCTATGGTTGGCTGGAAATGATGCAACATCACCTATGGTGAAACTAGCACTCTGACATTTCACATAGTTAAAGGTTCTTGGCTTGAGGTCGGTCAAGACATGTCGGTTAGGCACATTCCAAGTGATACAAGAGGTTGGTGGTCATGCCCAACTAGCAAGGTCGTGTTGGTGCCATGTAATGACTAAGCTTCTTGAGTGGCATGAGACACTCAAGAAAAATGAAAAGTCTAAAGCCATGACAAATGGTATCATAACACACTCATCACCACTTTCTTAAGGAAAGGTTGGTTCAAAGGAAACATAGAAGATTTTGGTTGGTCTTCACTGTGACTTGGAAGGAAGTAAGACGTTTCAATGACAAGTTGGGTAGATAGACATAAGTAGAATTGAATACTAACATTGCAGACTTAGTTCCTTGGCACAACAAGTAGCCAAGACACTTTGTCCCCATAGAATGATGAGTTCTCTTGTTGTTTTAGGAATGTTTGGTATCTATGTAGGCTTGAGGCAACGAGGTGAACCAAGTCTTTAAGGCTTGGACAAGATTTTCAGATCCGCCTAAAGGGTCAAACCATTTATAGAGTATGACGTGGAAAGCACATAGAAAGAGTTATGGAAAACTAAGATGGAGCTGTGACCATGTGCTTGGAACAGTGGGATCAAGAGATTTTTTAATAACTACACTAGGCACATGTGGCAAAGCTAGAGAAGACTAACACACGAGTAGAAGCTTGGGTTCATAAGGTGGAAAATTTGACCAACCAAGTAGCGAATTGGGAACTACATAAGTTGGGATTCTTCAGGAGGAATGATGCTCAAGATGACCAGAAAATTATAGCAAAGAAACAATCAAAATTTCCTAAGTCTAGAGGTAAGACTATTTCTTGATTCCTTTGTTACCAGAATCATTTTTCCATTAATTGTCCTTTGAAGACGAAGTTGGAAGAATTGGAACAAGTTTAAGTATAACCGAATTTGAAAGTGAAACTGATATCCTTAGGAGAAACCCTAGTACAATAAACTTCAAAGATAGTGTTGGTTGATAGGTTTAGGAAAGTTCATGGAAAAAGGTTATGAAAATGATTGGCAAGGTGAAGACATAAATGATATTTTTTTTTGTGAATGCAACCATGAGATGGTATCCTTGATAGACACCAATGCAACCCACAATGTTGCAAGTGAACATACCACTACATCACTTCATTGTAATCTTGAGAGAAACGTGGCCACATTCAAGGTGATGAGCTCAAAATTTAAGCCAATAACATGAGTAGTTCATTATGCACCTTTGAAGGTTGGGGAATGGTTTGGTAGTTTATACTTTTCAAAGAGATCTTATGAATCTTTAACTGGATTCATCATCAAGACCAATTGTCAAAAGTAAGAGCTCCATATTTCCACTTATAAATACAAGATGCATGAACCATTGTAACAAATAACAAAACTTGTTGGCTAAATTAAACACTAATTTAACACTTAACATAATACTCTATATCATAAACCCTAATTTAATATGTGTTAATTAATTGTATACAATAGATTATAATTATATTATGTTAAATTAGAAAATGGATTATAAAGTAATATGATAGTTAATAAAATTATATAATTAATATATCATAAACCTTAATAATATATTTTATTTAATATAACTTAATTAGTAAAATTAATATATGATAGAGCCTATAATATATATACATATATAAGAAATATTATTAATAAATATTGTAATGTTAAATTGTATTATAATGTATTTATAAATATCCTTATAGTTTCTATAGTAATATTCTATATTAATTACAAACCCTAAGTATTGAATAATAACTAATACATAATATATATCAAGTAGATATCAGTGTATTAGAACCTAGATATTAACCCTAAGTATTAATGAAGTAAGTAGTATATAACGTGAATTTATTTATGGTGAAATTATATAGGTTATATATTAGTAATGTGATATCATAATAAGAGTAAATGTAATAAGTATTATGTAATGTAAGTTTAATTTATTCTAAGAGAAATCCATAAGAGTAAATGTAATAAGTAGATCGTAAGTATTATGTAATGTAAGCTTAGTTTATCCTAAGAGAAATCCATAGCAAACAAAGTCAGTATTAGAATGAGTTTTTAATCATTTTATTGTTATTTTATGCTTAGTTTATTCTAAGTAAAATCCATAGTAAACAAAGTGAGTATTAGACTAGATTTTTTAACCAATTCATTTTTACTTTGATAAAGTAGTGGTACCTGCACAAGCTAGTCATGAGTTATGAAAATTTTATAATCTCCAATCTATTTATACCATAATCTCCACCATCATAGTTCTATGTAAAAAAACTAATTTTCCAAGGACACCTCAATACTCGTTTATGATTATCATGGCACCAATGTGATGTAAAAACTTGCAAATATATGCTAAGACTTGCAAATATCTGTTGGCTATCCCTCCTTAGCACGTAAGCAATCGAGCATGTAGAGATGAAGAACTCATCCAAATGACACTGTTGAAAATATTTACAAACCAGTCTAACTAAGAAGTTGTTTGCAAAACTTTGAATAGATTTGTGATTTCCCAGCTAAATGCAAACAAGTTAGCAAGGATGGATATTTTCCAATGGTAACGTGCCAATGCAGTTCAACATGCGTTTTTTAATAGTATACTAGCAAACCATCACTATCAATAACTTATTTGCCACACATATATGTTAGTATAATAAAAAATGAAATCATTAGATATGATTAATTAGATATGATTAATATAAGCTTCCTTCAACTTTTATAAACACTATCAAATAAATTAGCTTTGATAACAGGTTTGTACGTTTTTTATTATTTAAAAGACAACTTTTATAAGAATTTCAACTTTTATAAACACTTTAAAAAATCAGCTTTGATAACAAGTTTGAAAGTTTTTTATTATTTAAAAGAGAGGCTTCAAAAGCATGACGTGAATCCCTTTATTACCCCACATAAGAACAAACACATTAGAACAAACACGTGCATTAATATTCTTTAAAAAGCATTGAGAAGAGATTTTAACTTTGGTAAATTTAGTTGAAGCATCGAATAGCTTCAGAGTATAAAGTGATAATTTATTTTCTGTTAGTAAATTAACTGAATAACTTTGAATGCTGAATGAAGCAGGTATCCTCAAGAAAAATTCGATCGCCTCTGGTTAATAGATAATGAAACGATACATCATGTACGACCTGTAAGTATTCAAGAATCGATTTCAACGAACAATACCGAAGACCTTCCTCCAATGATTGTCATGCAAACGACGTGGGTTGCATAACCTTTTGCATCATCATCATATTAAGGGAGAAAATTATGGAAAAAGACCAAACCATTACTAAAGTTGTATTTTCCAGAGATCGAGATGTTGAATATGTCTGAATCTAGATCCTTTTACATCAGGATAAATAATGAAACGTTGTCTAAAAACATAAACTTGATACAAAATTATTCTTCCGTGGAGCAAGCATTCCAAGTAAATAACGTGTATATTTTTGACTTGGTGAAGGCCAAAAACTCCACCCGTCTTCCTATACTCAATGTTGTTGAGGTGTTTTATTTAGTTGATACGGAGCCGACAACACATTCACAAGATAGTAAGTACCCTTACCCAATTTCTTATACCCATATATTCATTGTGCAATCAACTAGTTACTGAATTGATATTATAATTCATTGTCTAACCAAGTAGTTCGTAAATCGCAGTTAAAGCTCTTGATGTTATCAAAACGCGGTTTAACATGAAAAATTGGATTTCGGATCCCTGCTATTTAATTCAATGGGATAACAAATCTTCGGAAGTAAGAATTTCATAAATGTAAGTTTCTTTCTTTGATTTGTTGAAAATTTAAAACTATATCTGAAATTGCAAAAGTGACAAGACCTAAAAGTAAAATTGTAAGAGCTTATGATAATCTTCGTGTTGACAACAATCTGTCGAGGAGAAATCTTACAATGCCGATACTGGAAGAAATTGGACACTTGATTGCATTAGTTAACGTGTAAGCATAATTATACTTTTCAATGTACATTCCCTTATCCATCTCTTGCAAGATATCCTCTCTTACAACAAATACAAAGGGTGATTACTCTTACAACAATTACAAAGGTTGATTATAAAAATTTTGCATGTCCTTTTGTTTGATATGGAAGATGGTTCAAAAGGTTGAGGACTTTTAATGAGAGCATTTTAAAAGTATTCGCGGACCATAAGTCTCCAGTACCAATCTTAATTTGTTATAGAAATTGATAATGTGGCTTATTAAAGGAACATCATTTGTTTTAGAAAATTACACTAGTAATGGTATTAACCCATTCATGTTGAAATTGTTGGGTCTCTTCAAAATAATCATCTAACAGGATCCTGGCCAAATTTAGGAGTCCAGTTTAACCATGTTGGAGAGACTAATTTTTTTCTATACGTAAAAATTTCAATGTCTTATAGTATTGAGCTTATCCATGATTCATCGTCACTTTGCAGAAAAACATGGCAGCCATTTACTTAGCTTTTTGTGCAAATATCTACAAAACAACAACCCGAGTGGCAGTGTTCCAGACTGGTTATCAGGACTCAAAAACCTCAAGAATGAAGATAGAATTGAT
>ML788864.1:484142-537741 GCA_009831015.1 Picea engelmannii | reverse complement strand
GGTGACTCTGATCTTTCACGGTACTTGCATCGATATGCACCATTGACGCTACCCACCCCCATTGACACTGCCCACCACCAGGACCGTTGTGCTCAGGGATCTGATAATGAAATGGCATAGAAAAAAGTGATCTCTTCTCCTTCTGGAGTGTATCTAGAGCCAACTACTCAAAATATCAATGAATTTTGGCCTCTGCACCAGCTGCACGGTATGATCCTGAATCATAACTGCTTCAGGTGGAAGGCTTTCATCCTTTTCCTGGAAGGCTACGATATTTCAATCTATTTGCAACATAGATGCTGTTAGTTGTGTTTTGGTCATGTGATAGTAATTGAATTTTGGTTGTGTTTTTGTTATACAACTACAAACAACTATAAATTTGTTGCATTTGATTGTCAGATTGCCCAATATGTTGTTTTCATTGTGTTACATGCCTCATTTACTGTTCTCATTATGTTACATGCCTCATTTACTGATAGTTCACAACAACTATAGAGGTTTGAGTGTAGAACTGATATTTACAGTGAGTGGTTATGATAACTGATGGTTCAAAAACATTCATTATTTAATCATTTGTAAAATAATTTCTAATTATTTACTATCCTTTATTTTTCCAGCATTGTATTTTTAGTTTTAATCACAAACATTATCATTGCAAAGCTAATGAGATAATACATAGATGGGAGGCAAACTTCCATCTAGGGGCTTTTTTTTTAATTCATCATGAATTAGTTTGAATTTGAATAATGATAGCCCCAACTTTCACATTAACATGAATATTTAATCTATACTACTATAGTATATAGACATTATATAAAATATGAGAATATGTTGTTTTTTTAGTTCAATTGTTTACCTTTTTCATTTGATATTTGCAAAGGAGTTGGGGATTGAAAGTACATAGGAATATCAATTCGGGTTATTTGTTGCCACTTTGCATTAAATTTATCTTTTTGCTTCCCATTGTCTTCTAGAGAGTCACCATGTAATTTGTTTTTGTGCTTTCCATGTTGAGGCAGAGTCGCCCTTAACGTAGTAAATCTCAAGGAGTAGGAGCATATCATGACTGATACAGAGACAAAGACCTCGTTCAAGTTTGAACAGATTCATATTCATTGAGAAGATTCATATCCATTGGTAGAGGACACAACAATAGCACAAACACAAACAAAGGCCGCAATAATAGCACAAACACAAACATAGGGTAGAATTAGGTTTGGTCATGCAGATTATTTGGAAAGTACAAAATGAACAAGAGATTTCACACTTTTGTTCAAGGTATCTAGTGTTTAGCCAAAGGAAGGAGACTAAACTCTTTGAAAGTGGAGAATATGTAGATCCAGACCATGGATAGATGTTATGTCCTACTTCTCTCTTCTCTCCATGCTCACCATACCCGAGTGTTATCCTCAGCCCTTGCATGCATGTTACTAGGTGTAAGTGGGCATGCATGTTACCAAGTGGAAGTGGCCTTAGCGACCTTGCATACCAAATGTTACTAGGTGGAAGTGGGCATGCATGTTAATAAAAAATGTGAGATAATGTGCAGAGTGCACCTTCAATCTAGCCACTAAATAAATTAGTTTTCTAAAAATAATTCGTATATCTTTTAAATACATAAAATAGTTTGCCACTAAATAAATTAGTTTTCTAAAAATAATTCGTATATCTTTTAAATACATAAAATAGTTTTCCTTCCACCAGAGCTAATTAAGTCTTTTCAAAATGTTTTGACCAATAAAAATTTAAATAAAGATAATTAGAAAAAAAAAAAAAATAGTTTTTCATTTTCTCAAAAATAAAGTTTAATAAATGATTTTCTAAAACCTTCGAGAAAAGATAAAAGTCACTTAAAAGTAGATTAAAAGTAAGTTGAAAACATACAAAACCCACTAGGTAGTATACAAAACAAACCAATTAATACGAAGTCAACAATAGTTGACTTGAAGGTGAAAGCTAGAGTCCCTGCTGCCGGCAGGGACTAATAAGTAGAGAATAGTATATTAGGACTTAAATACTAACCCTAAGTATAATAAAGTAAGTAATATACAAGGTGAAATTATATATGTTATTTATTAGTATACTAAGAGATTGTAAAGTAAAACTTAGGTAATAATATATAATATAAAATTACTTTAAATAAGCTAAAGATAATACTATAAATAACACTATAAAGTAAATTGCTAAATTTCTTAATAAGAAGGGGTTTATCTATATTTTATGGTAAGAAGAAGTGTAGGGAAAAAACAAAGAAAAGGAGGAAAGCAACAAACCTAATAGTTCAAACCTAATTGTTCTGACCTGATCTTCTTAGGCTCCTTAGTTTAGACTTAACAGTGGCTCCATTGGATGACCATATAGACATCTTGGGGTAGGACTTTCTCAAACTTTCGAAAGTAGTTTCCATTCCCCATTAGAATCGTAAATGATGTTCTCGGATGGGACCGAGACTTGTGGTGTCCCTATGATGACTAAAATAAGGCTAGGGAGGGTGCCAATAATGTCAACCATGAAGTTGATTGAGGCATCCATTGAATTTATAGGAAGGCCTTGTATCGTCACACATCAGCAAGAAGATATGGATTCAAGAAAAGGAGTTTTTCCTACCAAATATGGTGAATACCATGTAGAGAGCAGGTTGGTAGCATTAGAGATTTTTGTGGAGTCAATATTGAAAAAGACTAAACAATTGTGCACTTTGAGAAACCTAAAGTAAGACATTGGAGGAAATATTGAAATTGCACTAGCATTAGATGTGGAGGTCATTGGCAAAGGCACTCGCTAAGATGAAACGAGTTGCATGCAGAGTTGTGAAAAATAAAAGTCATTTTGGATGAATGCCGAATTTTATGTGGAAGAGACCGAAGTATTGGGTCTAATTAGTGCAAGGAGGCACTCACATGAAATGATTCTTAGTTGCAGGATTTTGAAATACTTGAAGCAAGGGTTGGTGGACTTGGGCCTTTCATTGTCACACTTTGACATTCTGAAGACTAGTAATTTGAGGACACCATTGACATTGTTTTAGATATATTGCAGGACTTACAAACAATGATATTATAGGTTGACCAATTATCCATTCAAAATAAGTGGTTGAGTAAGTATTCTAAGAGGTAAGCCAAGAAGAGACAACATGGGACAAAGGTGACCAAGGTACCTTTATTGAGAGTTGAATCAATTCAAGACTCATTGGATGCAAAAGTGGGAGATAAATATTTCCCTCACTATTATGTAGTTGACATCATTGAGAGCTTTGTAGATTAGCCATAGCAATTTATGATTTTCAATTGAGGGTAAACCGATATCAAGAATTGGGTTGTATATTGTCATAAAAGGAGGCAGTTCAAAGATACTTAAGCATGAAGCACATGTTAGACACTTTGGTTGGTAGCGGCCTTGGAAACCACTTGCCATCTCCTTTTCTCTAATAAGCTGCAAGGTGGGTCACTATATAGGAGTAGGTAGTGGAGCCTAAAGCATCGATGGAAAATGTGACTTGGAAAATTTTGCTTATAGATGACTTAGCAATATGAAGAAGAAGGTGGTGATATTTCCTTAGATCAAAGAAGTTTTACTAGATGACTAAAGTGTGGATGAAATTTATTATTTTAGGCATGAACATGTGGATTATCATGGTTTGCACTAATCACCTAACTAGTTTAAATCTTGAGGGATAATCTTGAGGGATAACAATGTTTAGAAGCATGGAAAAATTGGTTAAGTACGAAAGTAGTAGTATGTTGGAAAGTTTCAAGTGACCTTATTGGTGAAGGTTGAGTTGCAGAAACAACTATTTTGGGAGTGACCTTCTTGATGAAGGGTAGGTGGAAGCAACAACACCAATAATAGGTAGGGGCATTTAAGAAGCATGTTTGGTACAACTTCAGGAAATGACACATAAGTTCAGCATATGGTAGAAACGATGAGTGGAAGCTTGGTAAATCAAGAAATATCCTTGTGGTGTGGTTGAGTTGACTCAACCATGTATTAGTGCAATTCTTGTTGAAGACAAGTTTGAATAGTGGACTTGGTTCTCAAAGGCATTAACGAGGATGGGAACAACTTTGAGTGGGAGAGGTAAGGCCTCTAGCCCTAAGGATGACTTCGGGCACATCCACATGATCATTTCATCGGTATCTGACTGACATAGACAAATGAAACATATGGTGAAATTTTTATATGAGTTATCTTGGGAACTCTTACACAATGGAAAGACATGACATAGTGACATGGATATTAAATTACATGAAACGCAGATTAGGTGACCTTTCATGAAGGAAAGGTGCATCAAATACTTAGAGAAGCTAAGTGGTTATATGATTAGGAAGCCATAAGAACCCTTGCATGATCAGTTTGGCATGCATGACAAATTGGGTAGAGGCAGTAAAGTTAGACGTTGGATGGTAGACTTAGTGAAAAGTTGGCAATGTTGAAGAAAGCGGTGAATCATTTGGAAAAAGAATCATTTGGCTTGTATAGACTTGGATTTCCTTCCACGGAGACCACACTATGTGGACCCAAAGGGAAAAATTCTCCGAGCCTCATTTAGTTGTAAATTAATGAGAACGATGGTGTTGGAAACACGTTTTATTTGGGTAGAAGCAATTGAGGGGTGTGACTTACTTCAGACATAATCAATTGATGGGTGCACCAACCTTTGGGCATGATTAGTTGAAGTTAGGGCAATGTCACATTTGGGTCCACTTTGTACATGGAGTGCAATGGAAGGAACCTTGCATTAAGGAAATGGATGAACATCAACTCCTATATAAATAGGTTGTGACCAAAGTGTTAGGGAATTAATAAAATGGAAGTTCACAAGTGAAGATTGCAAGTTATTTCCAAGTGTTAATGCATGGTTGTTGGCACATAGACACTTGGGTGTTGGATACGTAAATAGTTAATAATATAGTACTTGGAGGACACAAGCTCTCATAGATTATTAAGGGGGTTGAGTGTGCAATTAGTGGTGGCGGTTAAGCAGTCTTACCTTGGGTCTGTTTAGGCAGTGTTTCCAAGGGTTTCTTCTATACTTTTGTAAATAAGTCCCAACTTGAAGGACATGTTCCATTGTGTATATTTGTACTTGTAAAATTCTTCATAATAAATAGCTAAGGTTCCCAACTTGTGCATTGTGGATGATTCATTTGAGTGAATGTTATTTTCCTTGATTTGATTTGTGTTGACTAAGTATTGAAGTATTGGCTAAGTATAAGTATTGTTGGGATGTTTTAAAGGACATGGTTAAAATTGTGCTTGTTGTTGGATGAACTTGGTTGACTAGGATTTAGTTGCATTTGGAAAATTGTAGCTTAAGGCAAAGTTATGGGAAGACATTAAGTGAAGAGATGTAGTTTGGTTGTAGTAGGTGTATACTAGCAAATCCCCTATGGTAGAGGCTAGGAAATGCTACCTCGGGTGTTGAAACAAACTTGGGTGAACTTTGAGTTATGAAGAAAAATTTGGGAAATATTGCAGGTTCATGAAAAATGGCATCAAAGTCATGTTTGAATGTGGAAATTATGGAAGTGTATCTTCACCACCAACACCCATTTTACTATAGGAGTCTATGGGGTTGTGTTGATGAGGAAATCAACACTTCAAGTGGGGAATAATGTAAGGACATAACTTAAGGTTCCATTGGAAATTGCATAACAGAGGGTGTCCTAGGTAAACATGAATAATGGTGCATGATGAGTCCACACGATTTGGTTCCTTGTGTTGGAAAGTTGGTTTGGACAATTGGTTGTCATTGATGCCAAACTTTAGAGATTGATGTCAACCCTTGGAGAGGTCTAGAGATTTTGTATAGTTGATTGAAATTTGTATGATCGATATTGATGGTGAGTTAGTTGGGTGCATTTGATGTACTCTACATGTATCCCTGGAGGTGTGGTTATGAGACCCGAAGTTGATTGCGGATTTTGGTCATGAAATATAGTGTAATTACAGGTAATACTATAATATATGGATATCACACATCATTCCATTTATGGTGATATGTGGAATTCCATGTGGTTCCTCACGGTTAGGGAGATATGTCCTTGTAAAGTTGGAAGCCCCAAAGAATGGTCAATAAGCCCTAGTTGGTTACAAGTCAATGAATGAAATAGTAACGTGGTTGCAACAAGAAATCTATAGAAGCCCTAAGTTTAATGGAATATGTTACATATAAAAAGTATAAATAACCCTCAAGGATTAATTCACACACTTACATTGAATATCTATCTTTTAAATGTTATGGTCTAGTATTGTGATCTTTTGGCTAGTTTGCGACGAAGAATTTTGAGGTAGCAAAGCTGGAGAAGTGTGAGATTCTTGGGATTATAGAGGAGAGAAGGAAAAAATTAGGAAACCCTAATTTATGTCATCCTCTCGGGTTGCACTATACGTTTCTAGTGAGGCCCTTACTTGTTTCACTACACTTGTCTAGTGAGGCATCCTTGCAGGTCATCTAGTGTCTGTCTAGCGAGGCACTTGTGGAATTGAGAAAGAATGTTGGTACTTGGTTTCTATGGTCAATGAATAAGCTACAGTTCTGTAGTTGGTGTTTTAGGTCATCTACTGGTTACATGTAAGCTTTAAAGGTTACTTGATTGGTTATGATATGTTATACACTTGAGAGGTATGTCTTATTGATGATGCACCTTGGAAAGGTTATGATACATTGATTAGAGGCATTAGTGGTTGGTTTGGTTACATGTTATGGTGCATACTTGAGGTTTGAGGTTGTATCTTGGTGATGTTGAGGAGCATGATTGAGGCATGTGTTTGAGGGCCTTGGTATATGACTTGAGGCACATTATTGGATGTATGGTGCATGTTGATTGAGGTCTACTTGTTAAGATACATTGGCACATGGTTTATGGTAGTTGGTTGAGGCATATCATGAGTGATATGACACTTTTTTGAAGTACATGGTTGGCATGTTGTATGGTTTATGATGATATTGGTATTGGTACATTGATAGATGCACTTGTTGGTGATCTTGATATATGCTTGGTACACATTTGGCACATGTTCTTGGCATATGGTTGAGGCACTTCATTGATGATATCTTATGGTATATGGTATGGTGTTGATGTACATGGTTGGCACATGGTATCGTAGAGGTGGTGATACAGGTTTGGTGCATGGTTGATGCACTTGTTGATGGTACATGTACATGTTGATGCATGGTTGGTGCATGGTACATGTTGGTACATGGTTGAGACACATATCTTGTGATGGTATATGGTGATGTTGGTACATGCTTGGTAGAGGCATGTGTTGGTGATGTTGAACATAAGTGTTTAGATATGTTCTTGGTGATCTTGGCATGAGGTGCATGTGGATGAGAGTGGATATGGTTTCATGGATGAGACAGTGACAAGTTGAACAAGTTGTTGTGACAGTGATAGTGACAATTACAGTGACAGTGATGTGATAGTGATAGTGGCAGTGGAAGTCGTAGTGACAGATTTTGTGGCAGTGATAGTGGCAGAGTCTGTGACAGTTGGCCTACACTTATATTTCATGGCAGCGGGATGGGACAAGGAAAGGGGGTTGTAGCCTCCTTTTGGTTGGAACCAGAGAATTAGGGAGTTGGAGCTTCTTTCAAGTTGTATCCTGAGAACTAGATGGTAGTAGCCACCTTCTGGTTGGAGATGGAGAACTTAGGGGGTTGTAGCCTCCTTCTGGTTGGAGCCAGAGAATTCAGGTAGTTGTATCTTCCTTTAGGTTGGAGCCTGAGAATAGGGGGTGGGAGCCTCCTTTCAGTTGCAGCTGGAGAATTTGGAAGTTGGTGCTTACTATGAATGAATTCTTGATATATATAAGAAAGCATTACATGGTTTTCTCCCATTTGGGTTTCCATGTGATTTATGAGATCATCAGGATGTTATACTAGTGAGTAGGATAGGGGTACCAATGATGTCTTGTCTAGTGGTGGTGGATGAAAAACAAGGTGTTTCCTAGAAGGTTTTGATAGAGTATGACATGACTTGGCAATGTCATCAATTGTGCATGTTATTCATGCCAAGGAAACAATGTTGATACATGCATTGAACGTGTGTGAATTTCTAGTGAACCGAAGACATGATCTCACTGGACTATCATCTGTTGGTCTAATATGGATGATAGCATGGTCTCATGATGGGTATTCAGTTGTTTAAATATTATTATCTCAAGAAAGGTGATAGTAGTTTTCATATGGTTGGGTGAAAATGATGCAACATTGCCTACATAAAACATACATTCTAGCATTCCATATTGTTAAAGGCCTCTGGCTTGGTTTTGGTTAGGAAATGCTGGTTAGGTGTATTCCAAGCGACACAAGTGATTGACGGTTGTGCCCAATTAGCAAGGTCACATTGGTGTTTCATTACAACTAGGGTTCTTGAGTGGTATGGGGTGGAATGAAAAGTCATGTCCCATGATGGGAAGTTACCTTTGTTGAGGGATATTTGTTGTAGAGAATCTGCAACAAGGGTGAGAAAAATTGCATCTCTAGAGATTTCACTATATCATAGACAAAAATGGGTAAAAATTATAGAAAAGATACCTTTATAAATAGATCCACATTCATTTAAATCTTACTTTACCGTGAAAGAAATTAAACAAAGAACATATCGAATGCAAAATGAAATAGAAAGACCTAATGAATGTGAATAATCTCTATACCCAATGGAAAGAATAATACAAATACACCCATGGAAAAACCTGTGAATACTGAAATCCTACAGTGGCCTCTCTGTGAAAAGGGGCCAAAAGATGAGTGGAAATTCCGGAAACACTTTGTTAATTTCATGTGAGGATCATATGGAAATGGATGGGATCTCTCTATTTTATAGGAAAAATGGTGGTTATTCTTGATAGGGTAAAAATAATAAAATATGTTAAGTGGGATTGATTGTGGGGAAAACTCCACAGTTAAGCGCGCTTGAGCCAGAGGCGTCTTGGGATGGGTGACCACGCGGGAAGTCCTAGTTACTAGGTGCAATCCCCAGAAGTGATGATTGACGTTATGCGATTAATTTCGCTGGTTTCAATCCCACTTCTTCACCCCTGTGAGCATCACTCGATGCAATGCGTGTTAAGTGGACTATTCAATCATGAGAATTATTGGTCAGTTGGGACTAATACTCATGGATATGGGTCATATATTAATGACTTACTCTACACAGTTAATCCCAAAAATGATAATAAAATATGTTATTTGAAAAATTTAATTCTAACCATTATTTTGAATTTTTCCTTTTATTTAAATAAAATAAAGAGGGGAAAAGTCATAAAAGGGATTTTGACTTTAATTAAGTGGAAATAACATTAGGAAAAGTGTTTTCATAAGATATTTGAGGGAAAATGAAGTGAAAGTGGGTATGGACATTGGATACATGTGATATGTATGGTGTACTCCAATAAGGCTTAGTTTTTTTAGGCCAGGTGAGCAATTTTATGGTGATATAATATGCCCCATAATGTGTGAGGTTAGGAGAAAATTGTATGACCAAAATATATTATAGTTTGATTTCACAAGGAAAATGATTTAGTCAAAGAGAGAAAAAATTCCATGGGAAAGAGAGATTCCCAATCATTGAAGAGGCCATAGAAAATCACTTGTCAACAAGAGGATCACAAGGTGGTGAGGTATATGATCTCAATAGGATGAGGGAGGCATACCCATACTCATTGAGATAACTCATGATATCAACAGTGAGACAATAAAGAAGTCTCAAATACAATATGGTGCTAGAAAAACATGGCCATACTATATGAATATGACATAATTAGTCTCATATACATATATTTAAATAAGAATAGATGAAGTAAATCCCAACTATGAAAAAATTTATTACATAAGAACTGAGGCACCCATGTTGAAGGAAGGGGATGAAATAAACCTAAGAATCCTTATTGAATAGGAATGGAGCTCCACAAATTTTTCATGAGCTTACTAAAGGAAATCTCAATCCAAGGGCTCTGAGGATGGTGGAATAGAGCCAAACAAATCTAAGGAACTACATATGAGGTTGGCTCATAGACATATGTATGAATCTCAATGATGTGATGAGACACTGAACTCAAGCACATGATATCCTACCAATTTTGAGAGCAATGATAGATCACTCATCTTGGTCCAAGGTGACCCATCAAGAGAGTGGATAGGTACCAAGGTACATAGGACTATCCCCTAGAATAGTGGTGTTGATTTCAATAGGGGAACACACATCTTATCCCAAGGATGAAGGAGTTTTTGTAGGCCCAGTATCGAAAGAACAACATCTGAAGTCATATCTATGGAAGTAATTGTTGAAGCTAGAACATGTGGGGGAATTCTTGAAGGGAAACCCCCTCCCAAGGACTGATACATCTTACACATGTTTGGGATGATGGCATAAGTAACTGGATCATTATACCATCAAGTGTATGAGTCTCAAATGGTAAATATGAATACAAGGGACACAATCCTCTAATCCAAACACTTAGAATACAAGTGCTAAAGTCGAGAGGGGGGCAACTGGAACTAAGGAAAAGGAGTCTCCTTGGGACCAACACAAGGTGACAATCATAATGTGACCAATAGGTACTGACACTAGGGATGAACAAAAGGAAACGAGAAGTGGACTCGAGACTTCCCTTGTTCAGAGCATAAATGCAAGGCTGACCTATAAACAACTGAAAACATTCCAAATAGAATGGTGGATGACTAGGCATAATGTTGGTCAAAAACATTAGTGGGGTAGATAGAGGTCAATAATTGGTCAACATGTGATCGGTATGACTCATGGAGGGGATGAAAAAATGAAATAGGACATAATGTGACATTGAAGAGACTCCATGATACATAAGGGTGACTCATCTCAGATGCTCTGAAATAGGGAAACATTGGAATGTTTCCAAATATAAAGGATGGTATGTGAGATGTACAATGCTTCCCACCTATGTGTTGAAAAACATAGTGGCCAATACAAATATTGGTGAAGGAATCCAATAAAAAATGGGATAGCTCTCCTAAAAATGTCAATGAGGCTATTCAAGGGGGGATAAAAAGGGGAAGATTCCTCATGAAAATTTCAATGATACTAGCCATGAGGAGAAGGAAGTAGGGAGCTTCCTCCTGAGAATTCCAATGAGGTTGGTTAGGAGGAGATGAAAAGAAAATATATCTCCTAAGAATTCCAATGAGGCTGGTCGAGAAAGAAATATAAATAAGTGAGGGAACCCTCTTTAAAGTGTCGTTGGGACTAGTCAACATGGGAAAATGAAAAATTCCTCCTCACAATTACAATGAGTTTGGTCAGGAGAGAAGAAAAAATAAAGATCCCTCCTAAAAATTTCAATGAATATACTCAGGAGGGGGATAAGGGAAAAATCCCTCCTGAAAATGCTAATGAGGATGGTCAGAAGGGAGTAAGGAAATATTGCTTCTGACAATTCCCATGAAATTGGTCGAGAGAAAAAAGGAAAAGGAAGGGCCCTTATGAGAATTCCATTGAGAATGGTCAGAAGAATGTAAAAGGGAAGGAACCTTTGGAGAATTCCAATGAGGCTAGTCAAGAGGGAAGTTACCAAGACTACCCCTCCTGATAATTCCCATGAGGATTTTTACAAAGGGAGTTACCAAGACTTCCCCCTCGTAATAATTTATATGAGGTTGGTTAGGAGGGGAGTTACCAAGATTTGTCCCTCCTAATAATTCCCGTGAGGCTGGTTAGGAGGGGATTTACAAAGACTATCCTCTAGATAATTCCCATGAGGGTGGTTAGGAGGGGAGGTACTAAGACTTCCCCTCCTAATAATCCCCATGAGACTGGTAAAGTCAGTATTTTCAAAAGGGAATTTCCCTTCTGAGAATGTCAAAGAAGCTATTCAAAAGGGAGGAAATGAAGGAAACTTCCTGATCATGTCAATGAGACTGGTCAAGAGTAAAAAAAGAAAGGTACCCTCCAAATAATTCCAATGATTATGGTCATGAAGGGAGAAAAAATAAATATCCCTCTTAAGAATTCCCATGAGGCTAGTTAGGAGGGAGGAAAATAAAGATATCATGTAACAACCCCGGCAACCCATGTCGGGCCATGCTACTACATAAAACTCTTTCATTCTCTAATACCATGATGTAACATACCCAACATCCAACTGAGCTATGCGACATAAATTTTTTGAACTGCATGCAATTAAAACATATACACACAGAACTCTTGCGGAATTATATATATAAAATGTAAACAGACAAATACATTCGGTACATGCACAGATTCATACTGAAATAAAAGCAAAAATATACATGGAGCATATACAGGAATACCCATAAATATAAAGACAATTATAAACCACACATAGGATAAACCCATAAAAATAAACACGTAAATAATAATGGAGCATGTAAATTTATCACACAATTGACACTTATCTTGGTAAGGATATCACCAACAACGTGCAGACCTTCCACAAACCTCCCAGCCTTAGACCACACTACTCATCACTCTCAACAGTGGGTCACCCTCGAGCTGGGACTAAACTCCACCCAAGTAAAGGGATTCCTCATCACACTAATGGATCATAGACAACAGGAAAGACTCCATCATAGGTGCCAACTCAAACTAACAACCTACAGTCCCTCATTCCCCACATGCCTATCCCACCCCAGGAAGTGTTCCCCTTCTCTACTCAACAGTCCTTTGGCTTCCCCACTTCCATTCTAGGCTTCAACAATAGGTCAGAAAAGAAGTCTCAGAGCCCTGTAGTTGTATTTTAGCACCTTCAGAAAATCAATTCCCAACAATTTTCTCACCCAGAGAGAAATTGCTCATGGGATTGACAACCTGCCTCTTCAATATCCCACGGGCCTGACAACTCACTTCTTCAGTCCAACCCCCAAGCTAACCAGGTACACCTACAGGCTCAGGTATAGTGACATGAAGGTATGAAGGATAGCTCAATGAGTGTGTGAATGATGATGGAGTGATTGACTGAATGACTGAATGATGGAAGGAATGATGAGAAATGAATTAAGTCCAAACTATATGTATGCATGTCCCCAACTTGACACTTGTCATGTTGGGAGCTACTTTGGCCCACTTGTCCCCTTCCTTAGAACTTAGGATAAAATAGTTATCCATACTTTATGATTTAAGAAATATTAATATAATATTCCTTTTTGGCTTAAGCTCCCTAGCATATCCCTTTTCTTAACTTTTTGCCCCCCACCTTTCCCTAACTAGTGGAGTTTAGTCCCCCATACTCTTTTATCATGGTCGGTCTGCGCAGAATGATGTATTTTATATTAACGATGAGACATATACAAAAATAAGCTCTTTGGCCTTTAAAATCTAGGCTCTCCGGCCTAATTATCACAAAACTGGCTCACCAGCCTATAAAACAAAGCATATACACAAAGGCTCCCTGGCCTCAAAATCACGCACACTTAAGTTGTTGCACGCGATATCCTGGAATGTGAAAACTTCATCATTTTACTGTGCAGTGCATGCGTGCACTATACCATGGAAGGTGCATACAAAAATGATGTCAAACAACTCATCAACTTAAGTACATTTGCATTTTACATTTACAATTGGGTTCCGCTTAGGGGTATTACAATCCCCTCCCCTTATTTATGCATTGTTCTCAGTGCATTATGTACACATATACAACAAAAGTTTTAAAAATCCTCAAAAAGATGCAAGTATTCTGCCCACATTGCATCCTCATGCTCCCAAGTACCGTCCTCAAGACCATACCAGGTCCATTGGACCTTTACAAACCCTATGGCTCGATTCAAGAGCTGTTTGATTTTCCAGTCCAGAATGCGTACCGGATGCACTTGGAAGAGCCTTCTTGCTCCATCGAAATCAAATTCCAATCAATAACATGATTAACATCAGGTATATATTTCTTGAGCAATGACACATGGAATACATTATGAACAAACATAGATGCAGACAATGCAATCATATAAGCTACTGGGCCAATCCTCTCTAGGATTTCAAATGGCCCACAATAGCGAGATGCCAACTTTAAATAATTTCCCAACTTCATGGAACTTATGTTGGCTTTCACTTTCAAGAATACATGGTTGCCAACTTTAAATTCCCTATGAGTTCTTCCCTTATCAACGCATATTTTATGTCTGTCTTGGGAAACCTTTAAATTTGTTTTATTTTCAACATTTGCTCCTCCATTTCCCTAATAAAATATGGACCAACCACTCCTCTATCTGTTGGGTTATCCTAGCTTACTGGTGTGTTGCACTTTCTGCCATAAAGTTCCTCAAATGGGCTCATCTTTAGAGATGTTTGGTACCCATTTTTATAAGAAAACTCTACTAAGTGTAGGTAGTCTTCTCATTTTGATGGTTTATCCATCACATAAATCCTCAACATATCCTCAATCACTTGATTCACCCTCTCTGTTTGTCCATCTGATTCTGGATGATAAATTGTACTAAAATTCAAATTTGTTCCAAATCCATTAAATAATCCCTTCCAAAAATTTGAGGTAAATTTTGGATCTCTGTTAGACACAATTGTCTTGGGTATACCATTTAATCTAGCAATTTCTTTCATATAAACATCAACAATGTTGGTTACCTTGTGAGTGAGCTTAATTGAAATAAAATGGACAACTTTAGTAAGCTTATCCACCACTACCATGATAGAATCATGTTGCTTGTTTGTTATGGGCAACTTGGTGATGAAATTCATTGTTACAACTTCCCATTTCCACTCAAGAATGGGTAATGGTTGTCGAAAACCGGCTAGGTGTCTATGCTTAGCCTTTACCTTTTGACATTCCAAACATTTGACAATAAAATCAATAACCTCTTTCTTCATTCCTAGCCAATAATATTGTCTCTTGATAGCTACAATAGTTTTCTGATAACCTGGGTACCCAACATAAGGCACATTATGCATTTATCTCAATAACATATTTTTCAATTCATGGGAATTTGGTACATAAATTATGCCCTTGTACATGAGAATTTCATCATTATCTAGCTTGTATTCTTCAATTTTCTGTTGCAAATTACCTTGCTGTAATTTTCCCACTAATTCCTTGTATTGCAAATATGATTTGGTAGCCTCTATAATTATATCTTTCAAATTTTATTGGTACATGATAATGGTTATAACATGCAATTTGTGCACTCTTTTGTTGAGTGCATCGATCACCTTGTTCTCTTTCCCCTTGATATGCTTTATATTAAAGTCATATTCACTGATAAATTCTAACCATTTGCTTTGCCTAGAATTTAGAGTTGGTTGATCAAATAAATATTTCAGACCATTATGGTCTGTCCTTAGCTCAAACCTTTTCTCCATGAGGTAGTGTCTCCATTTCCTCAAGGCATGCACTATGGTTTCCAACTCCAAATCATGAGTGGCATAGTGTCTTTCATGCTCCTTCAACTTCTTTGATTCATAACATATAGCAAACCCATTTTGACTGAGAACTCCACCAAGTCCTTTTTTACATGCATCTGTTCATACAATGAATTCTTCATTTGGGTCTACAATCCTTAGTATTGGAGAACTTGTTAATAATTGTTTCAAGTCTTGGAAACTCTTCTCACAATCCAATCTCCACTGAAAATTCACACCCTTATTTTGCAAGGAAGTGATCGGATGTGCAATCTTTGAGGATCCTTCAATAAATATCCTATAGTAGCCTGCAAGGCCCATGAATGATCTGACTTCTGTCACATTCTTTGGCGTTGACCATTCTCTAATGGATTCTATCTTCTCGGGATCCACAACTATCCCATCCTTTAAAATGATATGTCCCAAATAATGAATTTGCTTATGATAAAATGAGCACTTGCTCAATTTGGCATACAACTGATGCTCCCTTAATAGTTGCAACACCATTCTCAAATTATGCTCATGCTCTTCTTCTGTCTTGGAATATACAAGGATGTCATCCAAAAAGACAATGACAAACTTGTCTAAATATTCTTGGAAAACACCATTCATTAAGCACATGAAAATAGTTGGTGCATTTGACAACCCAAATGGCACCACTATGAACTCATAATGACCATACCTTGTCCTGAAGGCAGTCTTGATGATATCTTCCTCTTTAATCCTTACCTGATGGTATCCTAACCTGAGATCTATCTTTGAAAATATCTTTTCATCCTTCAATTGATCAAAGAGATCATCAATCCTTGGAAGAGGATACTTATTCTTTACAGTCACTTTATTCAACTGTCTGAAATCAATGCACAATCTTAATGTCTCATCTTTCTTCTTCACGAACAAGACTAGGGCACCCCAAGGTGATACACTTTGGCATATATACCCCTTTTTCAAAAATTCTTCAAGATACATTTGCAACTCCTTCAGCTCTGGTGTACTCATTCTATAAGAATTATTTGACACTGGAGCTGCTACATGAATTAAATTTATAGATAAATCAATATCTCTCTTTGGGGCTAGTCCTGGTACCTCCTTGAACACATCCTCAAAATCTTCCAGGACTGCATGATCTTCCAAATTTGGCACCTTATCTTTAGGTGTATCTTCCATATGAGCTGCAAATATTTGACACCCTTTTCTATAACATTTCTTCAGTTGCAATGCCGAAACTTCTCTGATGGTTACTGCCCTAGGAATTCCCTGCACTTTCCTTAGGCTCCCTTCCTCATCCAAGCAAGTAAATGCCTTGTTATGACAGTCTATGATAGCATGATGTTGGTCCAACCAATCCATCCCAATTATAAAGTTATAGGAACCTAAAGGAAAGATGTCCAAATCTGCCATGGTGTTCAGTCCATTCATTTCCATAAGACATGACTTAACCATCTCATTAACTTTTCTTTTGGCTCCGGTAGCCAACTACACCAACCAAGATTTTTCATGCTTGCTTCTTGGAAAATGAAAAATTTCCACCATCTTAGGATCTATATAACTATGACTAACTCTTGCATCAATTAAAATAGTAATGGTTTGGTTGTTGATCATACCTTCCACTTCAATCATATGTGGATGATACTCTGCTTGCTTATTGTCCAGGGCTGCATAAATCCTTGGTACATTTCTTCCCATGTCCTCCATTATTTCAGTTTGTTGTACATTGTGAACAGTCCTCACTTTTTCACCTCTGTGAGGACAATCTCTGAACATATGATCTCCTTTACAAACCCAATATTGAATAGGTGGTTTCCTTGGTCTTTGACCCCTTGCCTCAATTGTTCTGGGTTCTCTAGAAGTTTGTTGTCCCTGAGGATTATTTCTGAAGAATGGTGTCTTAGTTCCTTTCTTCCCCTGATCCACCTTGAATTTATTTTTGTCTTCCCAATATTTTTGAAAAGTTGGCCTTGCTTTTTGTTGATCATATAGGAATTTAGCTCACCTTATGGTTGTTATAATATAAGTGGATTTGCTCATTTTACCATTGACAATACCCTTGTCACCCAATCATAGGCCGAAGCCACCCTCCAAGCACCTTAACCTTGACAAAGAATCACTCTATAAGAAAACCCTAGGCTAGATAGCCAAACAAAGGGTAGCTCACCTTTCCCCAAGGATAGTGCATCAACAAGAGCTAATCAGATAGTCCAAACCCTAGCCAAGAGATAGTCCAAGCGTAACTGCTAGCTGTAGCAGCTGCAACGACAACTCTCCTCCAAAATTGCACAAAAACTAGGTAACTACAGTGTGCACAAGTATTGCTCTGCAATTTTGAGAATTCCTGCCAGAATGAGAACTGGCCTCCTGTATTTATACTAATTTTGGCTAACTTCTTGGGCTGACTTCTCATTCTGGGTATCTGTCTGTTCAGTATATATTATTATTTATGGCCGACTTCTTCTCTTGGAGGCTAATAACCTAATATAAATTATCTTCTTGAGTCGACAAGTCTTCTAGGGTTATTATCCAACTCATTAGGGTTTCTTCTTGCTTCCCAGAGTATTCTATCCTTGTCAGGTTTACACGTGGAGGTAAATACCTCTCGCAGCTACCATAATATTAGCACTCCCTCCTAGCTAGGGAGGTATTATAGGTAATGGTCTTGAACACAAAACATACCATTCACCCGGTAGCATCAACATAGTTATATAGACTAGATCATGAGCACCATCATCATCATCAACTACATTATCTCTTGAAACCATGCTCTATCTGAGTAATCAGACATGATGCTCACTCCACAGAGTGATACAAGAGCCATTCTTCTAATCTAGAAGAGTAAATGTTCTGAACCATTTTCTATCTAGAAAATCTCTGTTCATTATTCATTTGGCTGATAATTATTTCCAATAAACTGTTGATAGTCTTCAAGGCAATCAGAACAAAAATAGAACACAACTATGTTTATCCATAGTAGTAAATAACAACAATCCAGTGGTACACTACCACACCAAGTAACACACAAGTACTTGATCAGCAACGTATAGTCATGAACAGTGGAACACATCCACCACAATAGTATACATCTACTGTCATATAGCCTTCATAACAATCATCTGATAGAAACCTGCACAGAAACAATGTTATGATATAAATTGAATCATCTGGGCCAATATTTCACTCACATCTGTGAGATCTGAAGGAATATCTTCCCTCAGAGTAGAACAATGAGATATCTGGACTATTCTTCTCAAGCAAGGAAGAATAATTGTCATGTAGTTTCTTATAGATTCCATGCCTTAAATATCCCACTTCTTCCTTTCATTATAGAATCATGGATGTGGATGGACAACCATGGATACTTTAAGGATTCTCTTTGAAGAATACGTACCATTTTTCATGGCTGCTATCATGGATATATACTTCATCATCTTCAATGGATCATAGGATTGGCTCCCTCCTAATTCTTACTTCATGTATGAGTGCATATAATCGGCTCCCTCTGTCTAACAGAGTCCATGCTTCCATCTACAACCTTATTGTCTTCTACAATATATAATTGGCTCTCTTGTCTAATATATTCCATGCTTCCGTCTTTTTGTCTTCTACAAAACGTCATAAGTCTTTTTCCAATTTCCTCTCGATTGCTCATTGCTTTCTGTCTTTGCTTCTTCTAAGTCTCTTCATGATTGATTTGACTTATCTTGCAATATCTTCCACATGATTTGTATTTCATCCTTTCATGTGTATTATCTAATGATATCCATTCTTATCTTGTTGTTCTTCCATAGGTATAGTTCTTCTTGGAACACATTATCTTCCAAGAGATAGATATACAAGATATGTATAGAGACAATGCAAACAAGATATGTACAAGAAATAAGAAGAGTTTTGTTACCTTTAGAATAAGAAGTCTCTTCCATCCTGCTTAGTCTTCTTTGTAGGTTCCTTTTCTTTGGCAATCGATGCTTCGTGTTTCTCCTTCCTTTTAGCTCGGGATAATGATTCTTGTAGTGACCATACTTTCGATAGTTGAAGCATTGTACTTCTAAAATGTCTTTCTCTTGATTTGGCTTCCTCCTTGAACCAAACTTCCTTTTGTTCCTAAAGTTCTTGAATATTGCTGTGAAGGCTTGATCATCATACTTCTTTTGGGGTTTCTCTTTTGCACTAATCCTTGATTCTTTTTTATCACAACAAGTCCAAAGTTCTTCAAATGTCGGATACTCCTTTCTTGTGTTCATGCTTATGGCAAATGCATCCCACGTCTTAGGAAGACCATTGAGTACTATGTTTACCAACTCCTTCTCTGAGATGATCTCTTCAATAGATTGTAGTTGATCTCTTAACTGAGAGATTCTCAGAAAGTATGATGTTATGTTGTCGTCATCATTCATCTTCATGTCACGGAGCTCATTCTTCAAACTCATTACTTGTCCAATGTTTTTGACTGAGAAGAGATTTGTTAGGGCATCGTACATCTTCTTTGATGAGTCAAGATGGGAGATGTAGGGTATCAAGTGGTTTTTTTATAGATTTCACTATGATACTGATAGCATTGATATCACTTTCTTTGAAATTCTCCATAGCTGCAACGTTCTGCGGTTCCTTCTCTTTTCCTTCTTCAAACTCTGGCTTCACGATATTTCCTTTCATGATATCCATCACTTTATTCTTGGCAAGGATGAGGTCAATCCTTGTCTTCCATGCTCTGAAGTTAGAGGCTCCATCTAACTTGTTCTCTGACTTCATAGAATATGTCATGGCTACTTTGACTTGGTCAAACCCTAGATTTGACCATAAAATCAAACTTCACGTCTTGGCTTGTTGAGAGTATCAGGAGATGCGCTAGGCTAGAGTGCAATGATATTTCTGGAGATTAGGTCAATCCATTCACTTAAGGTGCCTCAACAAGAGGATTAGGGTTTCTATAACTGCTCCTGCTAGTAACCCTAGTGGCATTGTCTTGGAAGTTGCTTCTGCTAGTAACCCATGCGACAGTTCCTCAATAAGCTCAATATCCTAGCGGTTATGTTTCCTTTCAACGTTTAGACTGAATGAAGGAGGTGTGGGCCCATAACTTGTTAGAATATAAGTGGATGTGCTCGTTTTACCATTGAAAATACCCTTGTCACCCAACCATAGGCCGAAGCCACCCTCCGAGCACCTTAACCTTGACAGAGAATCACTCTGGAAGAAAACCCTAGGCTAGATAGCCAAACAAAGGGTAGCGCACATTTCCCCAAGGATAGTGCATCAACAAGAGTTGATCAGATATTCAAAACCCTAGCCAAGAGATAGTCCAAGCATAATTGCTAGCTGCAACAGCTGCAATGACAACTCTCCTCCAAAACTGCGCAAAAACTGGGCAACTGCAGTGTGCACAAGTGCTGCTCTGCAATTTTGAGACTGCCTGCCAGAATGAGAACTGGCCTCCTGTATTTATACTAATTCTGGCTAACTTCTTGGGCCGACTTCCATTCTGGGCATCTATCTATTCAATATATATTATTATTTCTGGCCGACTTCTTCTCTTGGAGGCTAATAACCTAATATAAATTATCTTCTTGAGTCGACAAGTCTTCTAGGGTTATTAGCCAACTCATTAGGGTTTCTTCTTGCTTTCCAGAGTATTCTATCCTTGTCAGGTTTACACATGGAGGTAAATACCTCCCGCAGCTACCATAATATTAACAATGGTCTCCTCCAATGTCTCAGGATCATCATACTGGATTTTGTCACTGATCAATGATGGAAATCCACTCAAATACCTCTGAATATTAACTGTCTCATCCTTGATGAAAGAGACATACTTTAGCAGTTCTAAAAACCTTATCTCATATTCATCTATGGTCATACTCCCAAGCTTGAGTTCAAAGAACTCTTTCATTTTCTTGTCATAGTATCTCTTAGTCAAGTATTTCTTCTCAAAATACTTATTGAATTCCCTCCAAGTGACATATTTCTCTTTAATGTGTTGTACCTTCATAAGATGATCCCACCACATGGATGTCTTTCCCTTGAGTTGATAGATGGAAATTCTACCTTTTGCATGAGAAGAATAATTATGCAATTGAAAATACGTCCTCATGCCCAACAACCATGTCTCTGCATCTTCATCATTCTTGTGCTCACCATCAAATGTAGGAGGTTTGGTTTTGTTCATTTTTCCTTGTAACTCATCCACCCCATAACTCTTATGCTTCCTAATAGGGGGTGGACTTGAGATGCTATGTGCTCTCTTATTGGAATGCCTCTGGGAGTGACGGTGATGTCTGCTAAGACTTCTAGTTCTTCTTTTCTCATCAGGAGACCTGCGACTTCTTGATTTGCTTGAGCCACTCTCCTTATCCAATTTATTTTCTATTTTGATCAAGCTCTGCATTAAATTCATGTTGAAGTCCTCATGTTGCTCCTTGGATATCATAATCCTTTCATTACCGTATTAATGGACTTGGGCATCCTTTTGAAAAATTTTAATGGTCTCTACCATATTCATGTTTTCATCCCTTCATTTTCCATGTCCATTGGAGTTTGTTCCTTCAATGCCCAAATGGACATCCATCCCTTTGATATCATATTATTGGTTGTAAGTTCCTTGTGCATCCTCCATTACTATGGACTCTACATTGATCTTGATCTGATACAGTTGTTTTTAACTCTGCAAAATGTGCATCCAACAAAACTTTGTCAGGCTAACTAACTCAACAATTTCATAAAAATATATGAACCATTCTGGTTCAATAATATATCAGAATTATTTCTTCTGATTTCATGAAAAATTGAATGCCCAGATAAATTTTTTGGGTCAATATTTATATTCTACTGTCCAACACCTTTCCAACGCCTACTCCCATGCTCAATTCTGAGTCTTGAGCAGAAAGTTATGGTTATTTGAAAATTGCCCATTAATTTTTCTGACTTGGTGCAACTCTACATTGTAATTATTCATTTTTGCACCTACTCCATTGGATTTTTCGTAGGATCTCAATTGGGTTTTTTCATATACATATTTTAGATAGTCTTTCCAAGTTTCATCTCTTTCTGGGTTCTGGGAAAGTTCTAGGCCAATTTGTGTTTTTGGTCTCGAATGCTACATGTACCTTCTTTTCCATATTAGACATTTTTAACATGCCCAGAAATTTAATTCAGCTCTGGGAATGTCTTCTATGGTTCAATATCTTTCCATTGACTTCTTCTCCACCCCAATTTGATTCCGTAGCATAAATTTATGGCTCTTTGAAGTTAGTTGGGTCTTAAAATTTACCATCCACTGTTTGTGTTGTAACTTTCTCATAAAATCTATGTTTGACGAATGGTTTACACCATTAGAAAGCTCTCTCCGAGCTCTTTTACTTGAGTTGTAGATACATAGTGTACCTTGGTATACTTTGTTCTCATGGTTTTTGAGTAGTTAAAAGTGTTGTTAAGGGCCAAAAAAATGTGCTGCAAAAAGATGACGTTCAAATAGTATAAAACTTCGCAAAAAAATCATTGGTTTTTTGTTGTTGTTCACCCTCCAAACGACTTTGTGCACACAAATTTCAACTTTTATACCCATATTTAGTATGCACAGCAACACCACAAGGTAATTCATGCTCTATGAACATATAACAACTGTGCATCACTTCTCTGTCGCGCCAATAACTGACGCGGACTACTTTTATGTCGCACGCCAATATCCACAGTGCAAAATTTTGGTTCTTTCACTATTACCTGTTGCACGCAATTTATGTATCGTGTGCTAATATTCTGTGCTCATTTCATTCTATTCGCTGCACCATGCCAAATTTTAGTGCACCACTACTCCGTGCGCACCATTAATTAAATTGTCGCGCGACAACATATACCCATATTATGCACGCAACAACAAAGTTTCTCTGCGCTATGCCAATACTGCACACACCACGGGCGCCATTATTATGTGTGTTCACACCTCACACCTTATTATGAGTATGCACACCGTGCACTAGTATTACACATGTGTCACTCAATCTGCACCGCGCAATGCTAAATTTAGCATGCGCACCCGCACACCGACATTTTTTCGTGCGGCGCCAAAATTTTTGAGCGCGAACCCGCACGCCAACATTTTTCCGCGCGGTGCCAAAATTTAGTGCGTCCACCCACACACCAACATTTTTCCACGCGGTGCCAAAATTTAGCGCGCGCACCCGCACAAAAATATTTTTCCGTGCGACACCAAAATTTATTGCGCGCGCCCGCACGCCAATATTTTTCCGTGCAAAGCCAAATTTTATATATCACAAGATTTTCACTGCGCATCATGCATTTTTAGTGCACACGTTCATTTTTATGCACATCAATTCCTTGTGAATTCCGCTGCAGAAATTTGGGGCTTTTGCTTAAATTTTTCCCCAATTTTTACCATAAACATTCTGCAACTACGAAATTTGGTCAATTTCACCCAGTTAACACCAATTCGACCTCTGCAACAACAAATCATTGTAGGTTGAAATTTCTAGAACGAATGTTTCCCACACTCAATTCACGATTTGAGAATTTTAATCAACTAATTTCTCTCTATCTGTCATGTCTTCACTGTAACTTCAAATTCGACCAATTTCGGGTCTGGATTTGCTAGAACAAATATTAAATCAAGAATATCTCACCACATGGCCAAATTTATTAATTTTCCCATGAATTTAACAACGGAAATTGGGGATTTTTCCCAATTCCACACAATTGTTGTTACTTTTTACCATGGATGCTCTGCAACTTGAAATTTTGCCACTTCGAAATCAATCCTCTGTGAAATTTCGCTTCAACTCAACTTGCTCGACCCATCCAGGCTCAATGTTGAAAACTAAATCTATGATACCATATTGTAACATCCCTGGCCACCCATGTCGGGCCATGCTACTCCATAAAACTCTTTCATTCTCTGATACTATGTTGTAACATACCCAACATCCAACTGAGCTATACCACATAAATTTTTTGAACTGCATGCAATTAAAAAATATACACACAGAACTCTTGCAGAATTTATATATAAAACATAAACAGACAAATACATTCGATACATGCACGGATTCATACTAGAATAATAGTAAACATATACAAGAATACCCATAAATATTAAGACATTTATAAGCCACACATAGGATAAACCCATAAAAATAAACACGCAAATAATAATGCAACATCTAAATTTATCACACAATTGACACTTATCTTGGTAATAATATCACCAACTGCGTGCAGACCTTCCACAAACCTCCCAGCCTTAGATCACACTGCTCATCACTCTCAGCAGTGGGTCACCCTCGAGCTGGGAATAAACTCCACCCGGGTAAAGGGATTCCTAACCAGGCTAATGGATCATAGACAACAGGAAAGACTTAGTCACAGGTGCCAACTCAAACTAAAAACCTACAGTAACTCATTCCCCACATGCCTGTCCCACCCCAAGAAGTGTTCCTCTTCTCTGCTCAATTGTCCTTCGACTGCCCCATTTCCTTTCCAGGCTTCAACAACAGGCCGGACAGGAAGTCTTAGAGCCCTATAGTTGTAGTTTAGCACCTTCAGGAAATAAATTCCCAACAATTCTCTCACCTAGAGAGAAATATATCACGAGCCTGACAAAATTGCCTCTTCAATATCCCATGGGCCTGACAACCCGCCTCTTCAATATCCCACGGGCCTGACAACCCTCTTCTTCAGTCCAGCTCCCAAGTTAACCAGGTACACCTATAGGTACGGATACGGATACAGGCTCATGTACAATGACATGAAGGTATAGAGGATAACTCAATGAGTGTTTGAATGATGATGGAGTGATTGATTGAATGACAGAATGATGGAAAATGAACTAAGTCCAAACTATATGTATGCATGTCCCCAACTTGACACTTGTCATATTGGGAGCTACTTTGGCCCACTTGTCCCCATCCTTAGAACTTAGGATAAAATAATTATCCATACTTTATGATTTAGGAAATATTAATATAATATTCCTTTTTGGCTTAAGCTTCCTAGCTTATCCATTTTATTAACTTTTAGCCCCCCCCCCCATTCCCTAACTAGTGGAGTTTAGTCCCCCATACTCTTTTATCGTGGTCGGTCTGTGCGCAACGATGTATTTTATATTAATGATGAGACATATACAAAAATAATCTCTCTGGCCTTTAACATCTAGGCTCTCCGGCCTAATTTTTCACAAAAATGGCTCAGCAACCTATAAAACAAAGAATATACACAAAGGCTCCCTAGCCTAAAAATCGTGTGCACTTAAGTTGTTGCACACGGTATCCTAGAATGTGCAAACTTCATCATTTTACTATGCAGTGCATGCGCACACTATACCATGGAAGGTGCATACAAAAATGACGTCAAACAACTCACCAACTTAAGTACATTTTCATTTTACATTTACAATTGGGTTCCGCCTAGGGGTATTACATATCCCTCTTGAGAATTCCCACGCGGATGGTCAGGATGGGGGAAAAGAGGAATATCGCTCCTGAGAATTCCCATGAGGCTAGTCAGGAGGGAGGAAGACACAAAGGAAGCATCTTGAGAATTATCATTAGGTTGGTTAGGATAGGACCCAAGGAATTGAATCCTCTTGACAATGTCAAGGGGGATGATCGCAAGAGGAATGCATAATGCCCCCAACTAAGGGTGCAGGTGGTATGCTAGAAGCATGCCCCAACTAGGGACAAACATTGGTGAGCCACAAATGATAATGATGATCTGTGGGAAATTCTATCTTAATGGTTAGAAATAGAAAAAGAACAATGGTGATTAAGTAATGAGACCAAATGAAAATGATTTATATGATGAAAGATGGATAAATTTGACATTTAGTGGAAGAAAAATGGCTTTTGAATAAAGTGGAAATTTTCAAGAAAATAAAAGCACCCATTTGAAGAGCTCAAAAATAAAATTCTAATCATGGAAATGGTTTTTCAATTAGATTCTCTATGAGCCCATAGTAGTAAAAATAAAAAATGTGAATTTTCCATTAAAATGGTTTCCCTCCAATTTTCCAGGTCATTATTACCATTGGTGGAGGATGAACATGGAAAGGAGAAGGAAGCCCTAAATCTTGTTGATATTACCGTGGGAGATTCGACCATTGAAAATCGGTGGCATGACTGTTAGGTTTGTGGTCTAAATGTTCTCTTCAAATTTTGTGGACTACTTTTCTATACTAGGGGATTTTTAGGAGTTGTGGCACTCTAGCAAAAATGTGCGGTCCAATGCACTTTTTGGGGAAAAATGAATTGAAAACCATAGGAAAGACCCTTAATATCTGCATTGGCCAATGCAACTAATGGGGGGGAATTTGCGTTGGCCAATTTTGAGCTAGTGGTCCCAAAAGTGCCAGGAAGGACCCTGGTTGAGGGTGGGGTGGATAAGAAACTTAACGTGTGAGTTATTATGCTTAAATGGCCTAACAAAAAATGGATTTGTGCAGGTATGTCCACATTTAAAGTGATTTGGAGATAACTGGAATTTGAGTAAATATGTTGCTATTTACATGATCCAAGTGGATATTGGTGGCCACCCACCTATTCCACTAATTCATAATGGTTCCACATCTTGGCAAATTGTCTATAGTTTTTCAAGTTCCAAACTTCTGGGGTCATTTTGAGGCCCTAAACGACATTTTTTGGGCACGGAAGCACCTAACATGTAGAAAAATGTCATTGTTAGGATGAAAGAAATGTGTACTCCTCGGCTATACCTTTTCGATGGGGTACCCAACACCCCAAATGAAGATCAAATAAAAAACATTCACCCCCGGGAAGTTGACATATCAACTAATCACATCAAGTCCCATAAACCTTTTGGTGTTTCATATTCTCGGGTTAGGTTTTTTATGTTTATGTTTTTCTCATTGATGATTTATGTTAAAAGGTGTTTTTCGCCTCTTTTTAATCAGATTCTTGTGAATGAGCATAACTGACACATCCCTCTCTTTAGAAATAATATACCACCATTCTAGCTAGCTTGTGTTCTTTCCATTTTACAATATTTTGTATTCCAGGTAGTCACTAATAGAATCTAAGTTTAACTGTATTATTGTATTTCTTGCAACATCTCTATGTGTTTCCCTATTATATCTCTACCTTTATGTCATTCTCAATATAATATAGATCATTGGTATCATCACAATCTTCTCTTTGTTGTTTCCCTATGCATGTCCCCGACGAGGTGAGACTACCGAGAGTTGGGTCTCATACTAATTGAGATTGGGAAAGACAAATCTTGTTGACCCAAGACACCTCCAATGGTAGAATAAAATGGATCTGACATAAAATAATATCCTATCAAATTGTTGCTCGAGGAATCCCTTGTGCGATAGAGGAACAAGATGATGGATAATTTCTCCCAGATCCTTTGACGGTTGCCAACAACAATGGAGGCACCTTCAACCAACAGTCACTTCGGAGGTGTGACGCCCTTTAAGGTACAAGTTAAATTCAATATTGCTTTATTTGAAGGCCATATAGACGAAGACACTTTGGAAAAATGTTTAAGTCTACTAGAGGGTTATTTCTCTATCTAAATTTTTTCCAACAATGAAAAAATCACCTTCACACTCCTTAAAGCCCTTCCCCATGTCAAATATTGGTGGGAGACTTACTATGAACAAAATTTCGAAGATGATTCTACATTTTTCAGGCCAGGACCTATTTGGGAGGCTTTTGTTTATGCCCTCAAGGAGAAATACTACCATTTTGGAAACTATGATGATCAGTACAAAAGATGGAAAACTCTACATTAGGATATAGACTAGAATTTTTCTGAGTACATCAACACCTTCCACACCTTGCACACAAATCTAGGTATTAAATACTCCGAGTGAAACCTAGTCATGAATTATTTTAGTGGACTACATAGGTACATCCAAGAATATATGGAGTTCCTAGACATATCCTCAATAGGAGCCTCTTACCAATATGTTATCAAGATTGAGAAGAAGTTCAAGAAAAAGAATAAGTGGGATTTCAATTCTATAAACCCATTGTAGAAAAATTAACGTAAAGGTGGCTCTAACTCCCAAAGAAAAGGATAGAGAAAGGATGATTATCCCTAGGACAAATATTCCAAGCCATAATCAAAGAAGGGTAACAAGAATTCAAAGGACACTAGAAAGTGGTGTAAGTTCCACAAAATCCATTGGAGCAACATTGATTAATGTCACTCTAGACAATCATTGTTGGCTAAGATGAAATTCTTAGAGTCAGATGCCAACTCAAACTTTGATTTCGAATCGGATAAGGGAAAATGGATCATTGATATGGAACCCAATGTCACCGTTTCTACCACAAAATTTTGTGCAGAGGAACTAGAGGATATTGAAGAAGGGGAGCGCCTTTTCCACACATAGATGTGGGTGAAGGGGAACCCCCTCCATTTCATTGTTTATAGAGGTAGCCAAAAGAACCTAATATCAACAGATGTCATAAAGAAGTTGAACCTAACAACAAAATTTCATCCTCATCCATACACCATCAATTGGCTCAGCCAGGGATGAGACATCCATGTAAGCCACCAATGTTTCC
Organism: Picea engelmannii; assembly: GCA_009831015.1. NCBI lineage: Eukaryota > Viridiplantae > Streptophyta > Pinopsida > Pinales > Pinaceae > Picea > Picea engelmannii. Next base: position 508,868 of record ML788864.1, on the reverse strand, counting down.
TACAATATGGAATTAAACCCTTCAAAGATGAGGTATTGTGTGACATTTCCCCCCTTGAAGTTTTTGATGTTATTTTAGGACAAACATGTATGTGAAAACATCATGTTGTTTATGAATCTAGGTCTCACAGTGTCGTTATTACTTTGGTATTTAAACACTACAAGGTACCATAGGTAGTCCCCACTATTGTGGGCTCTTTGATCTCTATGAAGCAGTGTAGAAAGGTTTTCTCTCAGACCAATATATTTTTCCTTTTATGGTCCAGTCAGGAGGTGAAAAAAAGGTCATTGTAACATCCAAAACCTTTTCACGAGGTATCTCTACACAGTAGCAGCAGGTGGACACAATATTGGAAGAGCACAAAGAAATATTTTCCTCACCTACTGGGGTGCCTTTGCATTGTCAGGTAAATAACTCAATTTATTTGATACCCATTTCTCCTCTGCCTAATGGCCCTATATATAGGTGTTTTTTTATGGAGAATGAAGAAATCAAACACCAGAGCCAACTATTTCTGAAGGGCCACATTAGACCAAGCTCCTCCCCTTACAAGAGCCCAATTGTTCTAGTACATAAGAAGGATGGGACATGGAGACTTTGTATTGATTATAGAGCCCTGAAAAATATCATAGTTAAGAAATGGTACCCAATCCCATAGATTGATGATCTTCTTGATCATATCAAGGTAGATAAATTTTCAGTAGGATTGATCTAAAGTCAAGCTACCACTAGGTGTCGATTGAGTAAAATGATGTATGGAAGACAACCTTCAAGTTTAAATAAGGTCTCTCTGAATGGTTTCTCATGAATTTTGGCTTTTCTAATGCCTCGGTCACATTCATGCAAATGATGGATGATATATTGTATCCATTAATAAACTCCTTTTTTTTATCATTTAGGTTTCTGTGGTGAGAGATCTGTTTAGAAATTGTCGGAAGAACCACAGTGTTTTTGTATATCTAGATAACATCATCATCTTTACCAAAACTTGGGAGGAACATTTGAGGCACATTCAACAGGTCTTGGAAACCTTACGACAACACAAGTTATATTCCAATTTGGAGAAGTGTTCCTTCAACATGCAAAGAATACATTATTTAGGATACATCATGGATGAGTGGGGTGTGCATGTGGATCTAGGAAATATCCAAGTCATCCATGATTGGTCAACCCCAAATACACTAACCGAGCTCCACATATTTTTGGGCCTCGCCAACTTCTACCATAGGTTTGTGTTGGGGTTATCTCGTACCACTTGGGCCCTAAGCCAAGTGACCAAGGGTGGAGGGAAGGCCAAGTTTGTTTGGGTTTCATCCCAAAAGAAAGAATTCAAGGATTTGAAATTCCTCCTCTACTCAGCACCAATCTTATTCTTTTAGACCTGCAAAAACCATTTGATATTGATAAAGTGTTCCATATTGTGCTATCAGTGCAATCCTCACTCAACATGGGCATCTAGTGGCTTATCACAATGAAACACTAATTGATGTTGTCTGTATATACCCCACCTATGACAAAGAGATGTAATTAATTGTGGAGGCATGTCGATAATGGAACCATTATGTTATGGGAAAGGAAATGATAATCCACACTAAGCAACCATTAGAAGTGGTCCACATGCCTACAAAAATTACACTTGAAAATCAAGTATAAGAAGGGTATCACCAACCATGTAGAATACCTCCTCAATCGACCCCTAGTTGTGGAACTAACAAAAATTCCTAACTCTTGTGGGCATGAGATGTATGGGTGGCCACAATTATACAACAATGACTCTAACTTTGATGCTACCTATCAAACATTAAGTGTAGGAAAAATAGTCCCGGACTTTCATCTCTTAGATGGAATTCTATGCCATCTAAGTCATTTGCATGTTCCTTCAAGTGAGTATGGAAATATGATTTGGGAAGCTCGTTATAGTCAGGTGGAGGTACACTTTTGTGTGGAAAAAATAGTGGTAGTACTACAAAATAATTTTTATTGGTCGAAGCTTCGACAAAATGTCCGCAAGTACATGAAATATTGCATTGCTTGCATCATTTCCAAATATGCCATCAAGAAATAGGGGCTATACACCCCTATTCCTAGTATGGATAATACTTGGGAGTCCATCTCCATGGATTACATGTTGGTATGCCTTCAACTGAGCATGGGAATGACTGTGTCTTTTTGTTCATTGATCGATTCTCTAAGATAGTAGTTTTGTCACCTTTCAAGAAGATCATCACAACCAAGGTCACCACTAAAATATTCATTGAATGTGTTTAGGTTCATTTTAGGCTCCCACAGTCCATTATTTCAGATTGAGACAATAGATTCCTAAGTAATTTTTGGTCCAACCTATTGTTGATGATCAACACCAAGTTGACCAAATCAACTACCTTCCACCCAAAAATTGATGGAAAAACAGAGGTTGTCAACAGGATGATTGTCCATATATTGAGGATGTACAATTCCAAACATCCACTCACATAGGATGAGACCCTTTATTATGTTCAACATAGCTACAACAGAGCCCTCCATATCTCTATTGTCCACAAACATTTTCAGGTGTTCTTGGGGTTCCAACCATTAGCCCCCATTGATGTAGATATTCCCATTACAACTGCATAAGAAGAGTCCTCCCATAATTAGACCGAGTTTGATCGAGAAACAAAATGTTTTGAAAACATCCAACACATCCAGCAACAAGTTCATGATATTTTGCAGAAAGCCAATGCCAAGTACAAGTAGCAACACAATCAACATTGGGTACCACACAAGTTTCATGTGGGAGATAAGGTATGGTTGCGTTTACAGAAAGAGAACCTCATATGATCTCATTAAAAGCTCCTCCCACTCTGATATAGGCCTTACACCATCACCAAGGTTGTGGGTGAGAATGATTTTGAATTATGTATTCCCCCTTTCCTTGGCTTGCACCTAGTATTTAATGTGGAACTGCTTCGACCATATTTTCCACCTCTCCTAGACACTTTAGATGCATCTGAGACTTGGCCCCAACATAAATCAATCCTAAATGCATTGAAAAAGAGATAGTTAATTAGATCATGGACACCAATACAAAGGGAACCAACCAATAGAACATCCAACTCTATCAGGTCATCAAAGTATAGAAACTTATTTACCAGGGAAAGTGGTTCACCAAGAGTTAGATTCAGCAGAAGTTTCCCCATCTGATAGAGGAAATTGATGCAATGGGGACCATTGATTCATAAGGGGGGAGGGTTGATCTAGGTGTATACTAGTGGCCACCCATTTTTTCCACTAATTCATAATGGTTCCACATCTTGGCTAAGTAGTGCTTTGTCCTATGGCGGGTAGGAGCCACGTGGAAAGTGGTATGCGACCTCACATAAACTAACATGATTATCTTGGCATGGATTGCTTGATATGACGAGGATGAGTAGAAATGGGTGTAGATGCACCCAGTTTTGGTACTTATTTAACATGTCATGCACATGTCAACTACATAGCAGAGTAGTGGACTCAAACTAATACAACGATGTGCATTAGTTTTGGGTTTTTCAAAGACATAATATGTTGATGGACATATATATGTGTGTGTGTGTGTTTGATGATAAATGAAAGTTTAAAATGGATGGTATGTACTAATGTGTATGTATGATAGTGTAGAAGTAAATGCAAATAGTTATCTTCTTGTAAATGCAAGTAATAAATACCAGTCTAGGATATTATTTGAAATATTGTGTACAAAGTTATTGTGACTTCTAGAATGTGATGGATTCAAATGAGTGCACCAGGAGTCAAACTCAAAGATGTTTCCTAAACATGTATGGGTGGCATACATGATACACACCATTCAACTACGTTATGAGCAGTTGGGAATATAAACAAACATGAAGGTAAAAAATACAATGATCAAGGGAATCAACTAGTAAATCTATCGATACATCATATTTATCCTAGTTATTGGTGGAATATACAATGCATACACAAATATAATTAACAAGGGTAATTGTGGGGGTTGTTAGCAATATTTCTTGTAAGGGGGGTGTTTCTCTCTGAATTTCAAGCCCTTGGTGTAAAATGCGGAGAAATGGGGTTTAAAAACCCCATTTGTGTTTTATTCAAAGGGCGCAGTCATGAGCGCCAAGCGCAACACAGAGAAGAATTCCTTTTTCAGGCTTAAAATCAAGTGAGCGGGCATTTTGTTTTCAATGGCAAGGATCCATCAACGAAGCAGAGCAATGGTCGGTGGGTAATTGCAGTCAACCGAGTCGCACCAAGTATAGCGCAGAAGTTTTCAAGGAAGCGAACGGTCGGAATTCTCCGTGGAGAACTCGCGAAGTTACAAGGGTCGTTGATCGCGATTAGTTTGAGCATGGGATTATTTATTGAACTCGGGGTTCGTGGGTTTGGAGGGTGGAACATATCCTTTGGTTGCGCGAGATTGTAAGTCACGAGAATTGTGGAAAGGAAAGGAGCCATCGCCTCTTGGGATTTCGCGAAGGGAGAGTGCCAAGGTTCGACACTCCAACTCATGAGGTCGCGAGTTGCGAGAGGCACTAGTACTTAAGAATTGGTCGATGGTTATGTGTGGAGGGCGCTAACAATAAAAAGAGCTATACCCGTATCGCCATATCGCATCTCGGGACTTCGTAAAAGGGGAGCACGAAAGCTCTACCCTCCAACTCGCAAAATTGCGAGTTACGAGAAGTGTTCAAAGGGGAGTCAACCATCGCTGACCATTGCGTCTTGGGACTTCGCAAGGGGAGAATGCCAAAGTTCGACACTCCAACTCGCGAGATTGTGAGTTACGAGAAGTGTTCAAAGGAGAGTCAACCATCACTGACCATCACATCTCGGGACTTCGCAAGGGGAGAATGCCAAAGTTCGACACTCCAACTTGCGAGGTCGCGAGTTGCGAGAGGCACTAGCACTTAACCCCTAGCTAACGGTTACATCTAGAGGGAAATGACAAGGAAAGGATCCAGACCCGTATCACCATCTCGGGTATCGAGAGTTTCGAAAAGAGGAGCCGAGGGTCTTTGACCCACGAACTCGCGAGTCGCAAAATGAAAAAGAGCCTTTAATGTTGGGCCCACGATCCCAGCGCCAAGGTTGTATGAAGTATGACTAAAGAAAGTGAGCGCACAGGGCCAGAGTTGTTCAAATGGAGAAACAATCGTGGCCCTCAGTCTTTAAAAGCCAATCCAACTATTGATCACGAAGCAGTCTCAGCGGTCCATTAGGGAAGACTCTCGGTGCACTAAATTAAGGAGTGGGCAGATCTAGGCAGCTAGGATTTACGTGCCTAGATCTACGATCCAGAATGTAGTGGTTTTCAGCACAACCCCCTTTGCTCCCGTGGCGCCTCCTAAGCCCGTTGGTCCCCACCTCTTTCCATGTCTCCATTGCCCACTTCACCACCTTTCACCATATGTCCTCCACTGTACCTCTCTCACCCACCTATACCCCGTGCTCCTTGACACTTCCACCTATTCCCTATCCATACTCCATGGCATTTCTCATCTGGTGTCACCGCACCACCTCATCCTCCTCACCCGGGTCTCATCCACAAATCCACCATTTGGGTCCCCTCGCAACAGTTCAACGAAGCAGCAGAAGCCAAACTGCCATATCCTGCAGATGCATAGTTGACTAGGCCATTCCAAGAAAAGTAGTTATTAAGGTAGTTGGTGGTGGTTAGACATCATCTCCTTCCATAAATAGAAGGACGGGAAAGGACCAAGCACAGAGGCAAACTGTCAGTCCATCCTGACAGAGATTTCGTCTGACAAACGACTGCATGGGCAATTTGCCCAACGTCTGCATGCGCCTCCTAACAGAGAACCTCCTTGACGTCAAGCATTGAACTCATGATGTGATCATGTTGTCAGCGCTGAAGTCAGTTCCAAGTATATGTAGGCATTTTTGCCATTTTTTGTAGGTATCAATGGTAGAGAAAAGCTCCCGATTGTAAAGTTTTAATATACGCTCTAGTTCTCTGGTTATGTATCTGTATGTGAGATTTCTTGTTTTATAACAAACAGCTTTATTATTCCATCTAGTTCCATCTCATACTGAGAGAGTTCATGATCGACTGATTCGCATGAATTACTGTGACTGTGTTAAGATAAAGGATTTATTGTAACATCGTTATATTCTCCAGTGTTGCCTACATTTTAGCGTAAGAAGTTCTTACGTTCAAGTTTTTCTTCTACAGGTTGTTAGAAGCTCGATGCCTGCAGTAGCCCTCAACTTTTCCTTACAGAAGTCTTCCTCTTACTCACCCTTACAACAACTCACTTTCTGAAGTTTAACTAAGACCTCACCTACCTGTGCATGTCCAACCTAGTTTCGGAGTTAGAATGATATTGTTCCGAGTTTTCTTCCACTTGATCACCCTCTATAAACAAATCGTGACATAAAATGATGGGCGTCGGGCTCTGCTCCTCCTGCAATCCAAAAGTGACTTCCAATGCCAACATTTCTGGCGCCGTTGTTGGGGACGAAGTTGAAAATTTTCCCCGATATTGAATGACATTGAGCCTCTGATTCTGAAGGTGCATCAGGCATTAGAGCCCTTGACGATTGCTACTGTGCACATGGTGACTCCATTGGGACGACTCCACTGGAGTGAACCTGTGGTTTTAGTTGTGGCTTCTAGAGGCAGACACACATGGTCCCATCCATAGCTGCCTCTAGCTACACCTGAAGCTAATCCAGAGGTGATTTTCAGAAAAGGAAAGGTCTTTGAAGAAGAAACTTCCACCGTCGAACCAGGTAATTTGTCGTCTCCTTCTGTAGAAACTCCTTTTTCTTCTCCTTAGCTTCGTAACAAACCATTTTCTGAAGTTTCCCGTTTCCTGAATTTCGGGAGTGTTCTTGCTGAGCTTTCCTGTCCTGGTCTGGGATTGGAGGGAGAAATCCTTGTCACTCCCCCCTCCCCTGAAGCTGTACCTTGGCATGGACCTAGGACCACAGAAGATTTCCCCACTCCTATATTTACCATTCCTCTTATTATTGTTGCCACTTCTGCACTGAGAGAAGCATATGTTGACTCAAGCCCATTAGCCTTCTCCCTAAATCCCCCATTGTTTCCCCTTCCACCTGGAAGCTCATTCCCAGTATCCCCTTTTCGAGCTCCTTCTCCTCTGATTTCTCCTCCACCTAATATCCCTATGGCAGGAGCAAATCCCCCTATGATCAGAATGGAGGCTATTATAGCTGCTAGGCATGTTCCCGTTGTGTTACCTCAACCTCTCAATGCCCTTCCAGCAGATGGTTACCTCAAGCAGCTACCCAAGTTTACAGGCGAAGGGGACTTAGCTGCAGAAGAACACCTTGAAGCCTTCTACAGTTTTACAGACGATCATGTTATCATGCATGCAGATGTGTGGATGAGGATTTTCGTCCATAGTCTTAAAGGCAAGGCTAGAAAATGGTTTAGGGCCCTGCCTCCTAGATATATTAATGGGATTGAGGCTTTGGATAGTGCCTTTTTGAGACAATGGGGAGACAAAAAGTACTTCATGTATTACATGACTGAGTTTGGGTCTTTTAAGAGAAAGGAAGGAGAGTTTGTCTCTGACTTCTCCAAAATATTTAATAAAATGTACAATAAGATCCCCACTGAGATAAAGCCCTCCAAATCCTTTACAAAGATCACTTATGCCAGCGCTTTTGATCCTGATTTTTGCCTCCTGCTGAGGGAAAGGACAACCACCACTTTGGCTCACATGCAGGACGCAGCCGTGGAAATAGAATCTAACATATTGGTTGTTGACCGACTCATGAATACGGGCGACAGAGACATATCCAGGAGGAGAACAGAGGCCTCCCCATCCCATCCCTCTCCCCTTCCCCTTCAGATGGATGAGGTAACTAAAGTACTAAAATCCCTTTCGACTAGGATGGAGAGGTGGGAGTTAGAGGGGAAGCCCACGTACAGAAACCCCTAGAAAACTGATAACAAAAGTTTCAGGAGGCCTGGTAACAATATGCCACAGACCTTTCCAAAGGAACAAAGAGGCAGAGACAGGGATGATCAGAGGATTCAGACCCCTCTCTAGAATGGCCTAGTTGCTCATGAGGAAGGGGGGGAGGTGGATGAACTCGACCCTGAGATCCACTGCATTGAGGACACTTCCCCTTTTCCTCATTTCACACAATCTACATATGAGGAATCCCTTATCAACACCCAAATCAACGAGTTGAGTAAAGGGGAAAAGGCCAACAACACTCCTAACAGATACAATCTCAGGTCAAAAAAGAAAGATGGGAATTTTGATAGCCAACATCAGCCCCTCATAGCGGAAAGGCCTACTAAAGCTACAACAACCACTACTAACGAAAAGAAAACTCAGAATGCTTCACCAACAGCCAAGGAACCTGTCTCTGAGGTAAGGGAAGCTCCCAAGTCTCTCTCCTCCTTTAGTTTTGAGCACGAGATTCAGAAGATTAGAATTCTTATACCCCTCTCTGAACTAGTTAAAAATGAAGATTCCAAAAAATCCCTCTCCAAGCTGCTACAATCTGAGCCCCCCCAGCTTTCCACGGACTCAATAAACCTCCAAGATGAAAATCTCGCAGTCGTCCTAGGTCCCATGGTAGAAGATAGAGATGACTCATCCCCTCCTTTCTACACATCCCTAAACATACATGATAAAGTGCTGCATAACTGCCTCATGGATTTAGGGGCTTCCCATAACCTTATGCCCAAAATCTCGTCCTTAGTGACATCTCCTTAGCCAGCAGAAGTTTTGGCTCTAGGAGGTGAAGATCCAACACATCGAGACTTTTAGACCCAGTTCAAGAGAGAAACCCAGCAACAGAAGAAGAGGAAGGAGCAGAAGCAACAGGAGAGGCACAGGCAACAAAGACAAAGGCAGGGGAGGCAACAATTGCGATTGTGAAATCCCTTTGTATTTTATCTAGATCATTGTTCCTCGCATCGGGCATTTTATCGAAGGAGGGTGAAATGTATTGAGTCATCAAAGACTTGGTGGTATCTTTATTTTAGCTGCCAATGAAGAGTGTGGTCATGGACATTGTGGTAGTTGATGTTCCCCCCAAGTTTGGCATGTTGTTGTCTAGGTCTTGGATTAAAAGACTTGGAGGAAAATTACAGATGGATCTCACATATGCCACCATTCTAGTCTTTGGAGGGGAACACAGGAGGTTGTACAGAGAATCCCAGCTAGCCTATATTGTCAGTGATGAAGTAAACCCCACCAATCATCCCATCTTTGCACTTGACACTAATTTGGGGACTACTTTATTGCAGATCACTAATGCTCCTGAAGCCCCTTTCCAAATCAGAAAGCAACCCTTATTTTATCATGGGACACCTCCTCCAAACACCTCCATTTGGAAAATGTTTCTCAACGGAGCTTCTTCTAGCGAAGGCACTAGCGCTAGAGTGGTTTTCATATCACCTTCTCAAGAGACCATATCCCTGTCATACAAGCTGGAATTTGAAACCACCAACAATGTGGCAGAGTATGAAGCTCTTATTCTGGGTATGAGGGCTACAAAAGAAATGGGAATAAGGGAGATGGCAGTGTTCGGAGATGTTGAATTGATAATCCAACAAGTCAGGAATGTCTATCGGGCCAAGCATCCTTGGTTCAGAAGTTACAGGAACGAGGTATGGGACTTGATTGATAATTTCTTCTCGACTTTCAACATTTCTTTTGTCCCAAGGGAGGATAATGCTTCGGTCGATTCCTTAGTTGTCTCAGCTAGTCTTTTTCGGATCCCTCTGCCACCGAAGATCCTATGTGGGGTCGAAATAAGATATAGGCCATCCATCCCGGACAATGTAAAGCATTGGAAGGTATTCGAAGATGATCTTGAAATCGAAAATTTTCTTCAGTTCGTTGATGAGTTTTCTGCATTGCACATTGAGTAAGACCCTGATCCCGAAGGCGACCCTCACTCTGAGGTATTCTTAAATAAAATTTTTAATCACCATATTGTTCAGTTTCCCAGCAATCACATTCCAAGGGGACTAGTCCCTTTAGAAAGACTGTTCGATGGGAATGATGTGGCAGTAAAAGATAAGATTTTAGGAGGAAATACTCATACATCAGAGTGCAACATTGGCACACAAGAGGAGCCTAAGTTCGTCAAGTTGTCAAGCAGCCTGACCCAAGAACAGAGGGTCGAATACACTGAACTATCAAGAGAATTTGTCGATGTGTTTGCATGGACCTATGAAGACCTCAAGACATATGACACATCTGTCATTGAACACAAGATCCCACTGAAGGAAGAGGCTAAACCATTTAGGCAAAATCTAAGACAGATAAACCCTATGTTGTTGCATGTCATGGAAAGAGAAGTGAAGAAGTTGTTAGATGCCCAAATCATTGTCCCCTTGAGATATTCCGAATGGGTGGTCAATTTGGTCCCGGTAAGAAATAAAAGTGGAGAAATCAGGCTCTGTGTTGATTTCAGGAACCTAAATAGGAGCTCAAAGAAAGACAATTATCCCCTGCCCAACATGGAACACATATTGCAGAGGGTAACTGGTGCATCCAGGATATCCATGATCGATGGTTTTTCTAGTTATAACTAGATATCAGTCATACCCGAGGACAGAAAAAAAATGGCCTTCACCACTCCTTAGGGCACATTCATGTATGCCAAAATTCCCTTTGGATTGATGAATGCAGGAGCAACATTTCAGTGGGCCATGGATATAGCCTTCATTGGGGAAAAAGATCAGTTTGTGGTGATCTATCTGGATGACATCACAGTCTTCTCCAGGTCGGACTTAGAGCACTGTTGTCACCTAAGAAAAGTGTTCTTGAAGTGTCAGAGGTTTGGCCTATCCTTAAACCCCAAAAAATATTTGTTTGCTATGAAGGAGGGGAAATTGTTAGGTCATATAGTATCAACAGAAGGGGTAAGGATTGATCCCAGAAGGGTAGAGGCAATTCAGACCCTGTCACTTCCCTGATCTAGAAAGGAAGTTCAGGCTTTTTTAGGGAAAATTAACTTACTGAGGAGGTTCATCCCAAATTTCGCTAAGATGGTGAAACACATCACATCCATGCTCAGGAAAAGAAAAGAAGTAAAATGGATTGTTGAACCCAGGGAATCTTTTATCCAAATAAAGAAGGCATTGACTGAGGTACCTGTGCTGATCAGTCCCGATTATTCCAAGGAATTCTTGATTTTTTCTTTTGCTTATTTTGATATAGTAGCAGCGGTCTTATTGCATAAAAATGAGGAAGGACGAGAACAACCCATTTCGTTCTTTAGCAATACATTAAGAGATGCAGAAGTCTGGTACGAGATCATGGAGAAGCAAGCCTATGCCTTGGTGAAAGCTCTCAAAAATTTTAGAGTCTATGTCTTGCACTCAAAAGTGAATGCATACATTCCTTCAGCCTCTGTGAAGGACATCCTTATACAGCCTGACATAGATGGGAGAAGAGGTAAATGGATTTCCAAGATCCTGGAGTTTGATTTGGAGATTAAGCCCACCAAGTTAATAAAGGGGCAGGGTTTAGCCAAGCTGTTCGATGAATCCAATTGCAAAGCCTTGGGGGTTAGCTTCATTCATGCTTGTTCAAAAAATCAGCAAGTTGAGTCGTCCAACAAAGGTTCTCAGAGTGACCTATCGCTAGCAGAATGCACCTGGTATAGAGATATTTTATATTTTCTGCAAGAGTTGAAGCCTCCTGATGGAATGGGAAAGAGTAAGGCGAGAGATTTAAAGCTCAAGGCGGTCAAATATTGCCTCATTGATCAAGCCTTGTACTGGAAAGACCCTCAAGGGGTATTTTTAAGGTGCCTAAATCCACAAGAAGCCCAGAAAGTTATGTTTGATTTCCATAATGGCCTTTGTGGGGGGAATCATTTCTGGAAGACCACAACTCACAAAATCCTCAGGGTTGGGTATTACTGGCCCACTTTATTCGTTGATGTCTGTAGAGAAATCAGAGCTTGCATCAAATGCCAAAAGTTCTCAGGAAAGAAGCATCTTAGACCACTGCCACTGAACCCTGTTATAGCTTCAGCACCTTTTCAACAGTGGGGGCTGGACTTCATCGAGGAAATACATCCTCCCTCAAGTGGCCAACAAAGATGGATCCTGACTGCAACAAACTATTTCACCAAGTGGATAGAAGCTTCTCCCACCAGAAGTGCATCACACAAAGTAATTATTAGTTTCCTGGAGGATATCATAGCTAGATTTGGTTGTCCCAGCAAGATTGTCACTGATAATGTTGCTTCGTTCAAATCTGAGCCTCTGATTAAGTTCTGTGAACAATTCAAGATCTCGCTAATTCACTCCACCCCCTATTATCCTCAAGGAAATGGACTGGCAAAATCTTCCAATAAAAGCCTAATCAAGCTCATTAAAAGATTATTGGAAGACAATAAGAAGGCTTGGGATTCGAAGCTCAAATTCTCTCTATGGGCCGATCAAGTGACAATGAAGAAGTCCTTGGACACCTCGCCTTTTCAGCTGGTCTACAAAACAGAGGTGGTTTTTCCCACTCAGCTCGCCTTACCTGTAGCAAAGTTATTTCAAGATTATGAAGGAGAGCCAGATCATATGGTCAAAAGGATTCATCAGATGGTGGAAGTACAACAGATTAGGGAATAGGTGATGGACGCAACTCATAGTCATCAACAGAAGGTCAAACATGCCTTTGACAGGAAGGTCAGGAAGAAGGAGTTTGAAATCGGGGATTTGGTGCTTAAGTGGGATGCACCCAGACAGGATAAGGGAAAACACAAGAAGTTTGATGCCCTATGGATCAGACCCTTCAAAATCTCTAAGGTTTTCTCAAATAACACGTACAGGTTGCAAGATTTGGAGGGTGAGGAGGTTTTTGACAGCCCAGTAAATGGGCATTTTCTGAAGAAATGTTTTGTTTGAGCCTTAGATGACTCCTTTGTTTGTAAATATTGTCCTTTTGGTTCTTTGTTTATTTTTTATTTTTTATTTTTTGGCTTAGTAAATGACTCCATAGCCCAACAGTAGGCAGCTAGAACTACAAAATGAGTCCTTAGAGCATCATAGGGAGGACTCTATCCCCCATGGAGCCTATGTTAGCAATATTTCTTGTAAGGGGGGTGTTTCTCTTTGATTTTCAGACCCTTGGTGTAAAATGCGGAGAAATGGGGTTTAAAAACCCCATTTGCGTTTTATTCAAAGGGCGCAGTCATGAGCACCAAGCACAGCACACAGACGAAGTCCTTTTTTGGGCTTAAAATCAAGCGAGCGGGCATTTTGTTTTCAATGGCAAGGATCCATCGATGGAGCAAAACAATGGTCGATGGGTAATTGCAGTCAACCGAGTCGTACCAAGTATAGTGCAGAAGTTTTCAAGGAAGTGAACGATCGGAATTCTCTGTGGAGAAATCGCGAAGTTACGAGGGTCATTGATCGCGATCAGTTCAAGCATGGGATTATTTATTGAATTCGGGGTTCGTGGGTTCGGAGGGCAGACCATATCCTTTGGTTGCGCGAGATCGCGAGTCGCGAGAATTGTGTAAAGGAAAAGAGCCATCACCTCTCAGGATTTCGCGAAGGGAGAGTGCCAAGGTTCGACACTCCAACTCGCGACGTCGCGAGTTGCAAGAGGTGCTAGTACTTAAGAACTGGCCGACAGTTACATGTGGAGGGCGCAGACAATAAAAAGTGGTGTACCCGTATCACCATATCGCGTCTCGGGACTTCGTAAAAGGGGAGCACGAAGGCTCTACCCTCCAACTTGCGAGATTGCGAGTTACGAGAAGTGTTCAAAGGGGAGTCAACCATCGTTGACCATCGCGTCTCGGGACTTCACAAGGGGAGAATGCCAAAGTTCGACACTCCAACTCGCGAGATTGCGAGTTACGAGAAGTGTTCAAAGGGGAGTCAACCATCGCTAACCATCGCGTCTCGGGACTTCGCAAGGGGAGAATGCCAAAGTTCGACACTCCAACTCGCGAGGTCGTGAGTTGCGAGAGGTGCTAGCACATAACCCCTAGCCAACGGTTACGTGTGGAGGGCGCTGACAAGGAAAGGAGCCAGACCCGTATCGCCATCTCAGGTATCGGGAGTTTGGAAAAGAGGAGCCAAGGGTCTTCGACCCACGAACTCTTGAGTCACGAAATGAAAAAGTGCCTTTAATGTTGGGCCCACGATCCCAACGCCAGGGTTGTATGAAGTATGACTAAAGAAAGTGAGCACGCAGGGCCAGATTTGTTCAAATGGTGAAATAATCATGGCCGTCAGTCTTTAAAAGCCAATCCAATCGTTGATCACGGAGCAGTCTCAGTCGTCCATTAGGGAAGACTCTCAGTGCACAAAATTAAGGAGCGGGCGGATTTAGGCAGCCAAGATTTGCGCGCCCAGATCTACGGTCTGGAATGCAATGGTTTTCAGCACAACCCCCTTTGCTCCCGTGGCACCTCCTGAGCCCGTTGGTCCCCACCTCTTGCCATGTCTCCATCGCCCACTTCACCACCTTCGGCCATATGTCCTCCACTGTACCTCTCTCACCCACCTGTACCCCGCGCTCCTTGACACTTCCACCTGTGCCCTATCCATACCCCATGGCATTTCTCATCTGGTGTCACCGCACCACCTCATCCCCCTCGCCCGGGTCTCATCTACAAATCCGGCATTTGGGTCCCCTCACAATAGTTCAATGAAGCAGCAGAAGCCAGACTACCACGTCCTGCAGATGCATAGTTGACCAGGCCATTCCGATAAAAGCAATTATTAAGGTAGTTGGTGGTGGTTAGACATCATCTCCTTCCATAAATAGAAGGTCGGGAAAGGACCAAGCACAGAGGCAGACTGTCAGTCCATCCTGACAGAGATTTCATCTAACAAACGATTGCATGGGTAGTCTACCCAATGTCTGCATGCACCTCCTAATAGAGAATCTCCTCGATGTCAAGCATTGAACTCATGATGTGATCATGTTTTCAGCGCCGAAGTCAGTTCCAAGTATATGTAGGCATTTTTGCCATTTTTTGTAGGTATCAATGGTAGACCAAAGCTCCCGATTGTAAAGTTTTAATATACGCTCTAGTTCTCTGGCTATGTATCTGTATGTGAGATTTCTTGTTTTATAACAGACAGCTTTCTTATTCCATCTAGTTCCATCTCATACTGAGAGAGTTCATGATCGACTGATTCGCGTGAATTATTGTGACTGTGTTAAGATAAAGGATTTATTGTAACACCGTTATATTCTCCAGTGTTGCCTACATTTGAGTGTAAGAAGTTCTTACGTTCAATTTTTTCTTCTACAGGTTGTTAGAAGCTCGATGCCTACAACAGCCCTCAGCTTTTCCTTACAGAAGTCTTCCTCCTACTCACCCTTACTACAACTCACTGTCTAAAGTTTAACTAAGACCTCACCTACCTGTGCATGTCCAGCCTAGTTTTGGAGTTAGAACAATATTGTTCTGAGTTTTCTTCCACTTGATCACCCTCTATAAACAAATCGTGACATAAACTGATGGGCGTCGGTCTCTGCTCCTGCTTCAATCCAAGAGTGACTTCCATTGCCAACATGGGTAAACAAGGCCCAAGTTGTAGAGGCTAGATTCCAAGAATGATGACTCGCACGATCGGCATAACCAATGTAGTAGGAAGCCAAAGGGTCCATATCAAAGGTGGAAGAATATAACCAGTGAGATGCAACATATGCAAGGTGGATGCAACCAAAATATATAAACTATATACATTATACACAACTAAGAAAAGGAAATGATCACAAGTGGCTGTGAGGGGCATCTCTGAATAAAATGGCACTAGAATTCCTAAGGTGAGATTAGGTAGGTTTACGGTAACCATAGTTGTGGTACTAGCGATCCTAGGTGATGGGAATGGGAAAGGAACCTAGACAGAGGGATATTTTGGATGTTTTTATTATATTCCCGGTGGAGGAAATGATGGTGTTGGAATGGAGGATATAGAAGAGGGTTGTGAGTGAGGTTCTAGCTCGGTCTATGACCAGAGGAGATCATGGAGACATTGGAAATACCAGGTTGGGTGACTATAGGAGGAGGTCCATAATATGCACCCAATAAAGTGGAGTATGCATAGACTCTAGGGATAATGTCGAAAAGGGAAGTAATGGTTTGGTCCCCTCCTAAAGAAGAAACCACATTGTTAGGATGAGGCTGGGAATGAGGGTCATGGTAATTCAAATTGTATATGGTGATGATTATTTTGTTGTGAAGGAAGATCATATTTTGAAATATGGAAGAGGCCACAACCTTCATGGCATACATGAAGCTTTTTCCTAAAAAGAGGTTGTAATTTAGAGGAGCATCAATAACCTCAACATCAAACAAACTTCTTCTCCCCCTAGATAGATGGGGAAGTTATAGTAAAGGAATTAAGGTTGGGAAGGTTGACCATCATGCATCTTGAAGAGAGATTTTACATGGAAAAGGGTAGGGGAATCCATTTGTTTCTAGACCTGGTAAAACATGATGCATGTGAATGCGCCCTCGTCAACAATGCATTGGTGGATGGTGTATTGTTTAATGGAAACTAGGATTTAGAAAGATACAAAAGGTGGAAATACAAAGGGCTTAGTCTGGTCACTAGTGAAGGTAATAATATGATCATCCAAGGGGTCAAAAATTCCCAAAGTGGTGAGCAAATCCTTCTTTTATGCATGGAATTTATGAAGGACTTCAAGGGTAGACATGGTAGCGGGTTACCTTCTATGAAGGTGTGTATCATTCCACCTTAGTGGAACCTTGGGGACCTTTACAAGGATATTCATGGTAGGGATAGGAATCTGGAGGGGACCACTAGTGGAAGAAGGAGGATTAGAGGGTGCAATTGGTTGTTTCTATGAAGGCATATCGTATTGGATGTATCAAGTAGCTAGGTTGATGTCGACTGAATCCAAAAAGATAATTTGTTTGTTTCCATTAACAAAAGGGTGGGGGATGGGGGAAGGACCATAAGGAGGAGGATGGGAAGTGGATACCATCCCATGGGTTGGGAAATGGTTCTGTAACATAACAGATTGTAGTGAGGATGAAGGGGAAGGATGATAATGGGATTTATGAGAAGCCTCAGTTGATTCCCATGCTCAACAAATCATAAGTAGGAGGGGACAGTCATTAGTGTAATGTCCATAGATGCCACAACAATCACAAGGTTTGTTAGTGTGAAGGTGTTGGTTCTTCCCCTATTTGGGTGTTGGGTTTCTTCCTTGGATTTGGTTAGGATCAAGTTGCTTTCCCATGGGATTGGGGGAGATATTCTAGTTTCCTTAGGGCCTTGGGTTATAGATATTTTTCTTCCCTTTCCTTCTATTGTAATTATTTTTTTTTTTGCGGGGGGAGGGGAGCATTATGTTGCACATACACTTGACTGGGGGGAGGAATTTTAGGAGGAATAGGATAGGGAGGAAAAACTATGGGTGGATAAAAAGTAACTACTAATGGACTAGGAAAAGGGTAGTAAGGGCTGGTGGAAACTGGTGGGCCTTGGAATAGAAAAAATCATGCTACTTCCTCCTTGGCATGTTACTTTAAATGTTAACCTAGGGTTCATGCAAACTTGAGAGATGTTGTGCAAAGTATATGAAGAGTGCATTGATAACAATCTAGGTTTGAAATTGATCAAGGGGCTAAATGCATGAAATTTGAGTCTAAGTTGTGCATAGAATCTAAAGTGCATAAAAGACTTTAAGCTACTTATACGAGAAAAATCACACCAAATTAAAGATTAGATGATTTATATTCAGTAAGAATTTTTAGTCTAATGGAATGAAAGTAAACACACTGAGTTATAGGCAAGAACCAAACTGATTACAAAGCAAGGAACCCAATTATGTTGCATAAAAGGAAATTTCAAGGGAGAAAATATGAACTATTGCATGGAGTAAATGAACCTAATTATAACTAACCTTGGATCCAACTTCAATCTATGTGTTATCTTATTAACTAATACTAACCTCATGAGAATATGAGTAAGAAATTCAAGGAACTTTAGCTAAAACTGTCATATAGGAAGTTCCTATAGGAACTATAATAGTTCTATAGGAACTGTAATAGTCCTATAGGAAACTTATATAGGATGACTAAAAGAGTCCTAAGAAGCTTGTAAATTCCTTCCAAAGCATAAAAAAAGCTAGAATAAATTACAATGATATGTAAATGAATTTTTTAGCCTTGAGAAGATACCCTTGAGTACCTCAATAGGATTCCAACCCTTCCTATAGGAAAACTGACTGAAAATTATAGTTTTATTAATAGTCTAAATGGAAGTTAGAGATTTTTTTGCATGACTATCTAATATTTTAAGAGAAATAAAGAAACTAAATTATAACACACTAACATGAATGAAAAAAAAGAAATTACAACAGGGTCATTGATCCCTCTTGAGTGGACCCTACCCAACAGCACAAGGAAACTTTAAAATTCTAATAAGATAAGAACAAAATAATATTTATTGATCAAAATTAGTTGTACATCAAAAGAAGAGCTCCAAGTCTCAACAAAAATCTTTGTCGAAAAAACTTAACAGAATATTCATTTTCTATCTCCCTTCCCCTACACTAGAGGCCTATTTATACACTTTGAAACTCAACCTCTACCCTTGGATCAAGGAGGAAATAGGGGAACAATGCATCTGTTCTTCCTCTCTGTAACCGCATTCTACTGAGGGTTATAAGGAATGGTGTACTCCCTCTTGATACCTGCCTCAATATAGAAATCACTGAAATCCCTGCAGGTGCACTCTCTTCCATTATCTGATCTCAACACTTTGATCTTCCTCTCGATCTGGTTCTCAACTTGAGCTCTAAACTCTTGAAATCTCCCAAGGACTCCATCCTTGGTCTTCAAGAAGTAAATCCACGTATTTTGAGAGTGATCATCGATGAAGACAACCTAGTACAAGTATCCTCTCAAGGAAGAAACAGACATAGGTCCACAAACATTTATATGTATCAAGTCCAAGATCCCCTTGGATCTATTGTCACTTCTCGGAAAGGACCCCTTGACATTCTTGCCAAGAGCACAACCTCTGCAAACTCCATAATGCTCAATATGTATCTCTAGAAGGCATGCCACCATCTTCCTCAGAGCGAGAAGGGATCTATAATGTAAATGAGCAAGTCTCCTATGCCATAGCTTGCTCAAGCTGATAGTATCATGTAATAAGGCCTACACTGGTCGGATAGTCGATCTGTACAAACTATTTTTTCGAACACCAATTACCCAAGTAGAATCCATGTGTGAGTTCTTGTGCCATGCAAGAACTTTTCCTTCAGAGAAAATAACCTTGTAGCCTTTATCCTCTAAGGTAGAAACAAAGACAAGTTTCCTTTTCATCCCAGGTACATAGAGTACCTCACTTAATTGAAGTGGCATGCTAGAATCTAGTTGGAAGGAAGAAGATACAACTCCCTTCACAGTATATCTGGCATTATCACCAAGTACAACATGCAGACAAGACTCTTTCTCTACAAGATCTATAAGATGTTCTCTATATCCAGTCATGTGGCACCACTTTCAATCAACCAAATATCACTATCAGTAGGAACTGTACCTAACAGTGTTGAAATGAAGAAGAACGCCTCATCCTTTATGCCTTCATCTCTCTAAGGTGGTTCTGAATCAACATCGACAGTGGAGGCATGTTGTTTTCTTCCTGGTAGGAAAATTTCTCGCAATGTGTCCATACTTGTCACACCTGAAACAATGAATCTTTGATATGTCTTTTCTTTGTTCATGACCTGGAGCTGCTGAAGTTTTCTTGTCATCAAATTCTTTGCTGAAACTTATTCTATTTCTTTTTCCTTTATTTGCATGAGAATCAAGGGATTGATTGTCATTATGATGGGAGTCTTTCACACCTCTGGCTATAAGTTTGGTTTCCTCCTGAGTGCAGTCTGCCCATAGATGATCAAACTGAGGTAAATTTTCTCTTCAATTGATACTTTGAACGAATGGTTCCCAATGGCTTGGAAGAGCATTGAGAGTAATCATGACAAGTTCTTTGTTTGTTATGGTTTCTCCAATGGCACCTAACTGATCTCTGATCTCTGAAATCTTCATGAAGAAGGTAGTAGTGGTGTCATCTTTTGTCATCTTGAGATTTTGAAATTGGTGTTTCAATGTAAGAGCTATGTTAGTGTTGTTTCTCTCAAACATGTTCTTCAATGCATCATACATTAGATAAGTTGTCTTCAAGGTAGAAATGTGAGGTAGTAGATTATCTTATATTGAGTAGATGATTATCTTTCTAGCTTTGACATCATCTGTCTTCCATTCAGCCTTCTCTTCATCAGTTGTTGTTGCTGGTAGAGTTCCATCTATCAACTTCAATAGTTCAATCTCTTCTAGAGTGATGTGTAATCTTGACTTCCAGGAGCTGAAGTTTCTTGATCCATCAAGCCTATCTTCTACCAAAGTTATGTTCCTCATGGCTTGCAGATTCTTCACAAACCCTAATGACTAGGCTAGAAACCCTAGCGTTTTTCAAGAGGAAGTCTCTAGGAGGTTCGTTGGACTTATGACTACCCAAAAGAAGCCCTAGAGTGTCAAAAGAACCCCAACGAGCTGCAAAAATTCACAAACGACCTGCAGAAAGCCTAGAAATCAAAATCTGTAGAAACCCTAGGGCCGAAAATCCAAACTTCTTCAATTTCCAATTTGAAAGTTACAGGTGATGCGTTGGACTAGGTCGTACTTGTTTGTGAATAATTTGGGCCCAACGCTCAAGGGAAAGTGCTAAAACTAGTTTGACAAGGAAAAGGGTAAGGGTCGTTTTTGCAGTTGCAGCAAGAAGGTGACGACTAGCTTGGAAAGGTGTTGGAGTAGCTTGTGCAATGGCTCTTTTAGGAACATTGCTCTGATACCATGTTGAATTTTTAATGGTTACTCAAGAACATGTAGTTTCTTTTCAATTTACCATGAACTTGAACCATACATAATGAAACAATACAATAGTTGCTGTAAATGAAGATCGCAAGAAGAATAAGCATGCAGAAGACAAAAGAAGTTATCCTGGGAAAACCGTTCTTAAACAAGGGAAAAACCAAACAACCATTTTTTATATTTCCAAGAGAACAACCCCTCTCCACCGAAAATAGAGGTACCAACAAAGATGGCCCTCAAGACAAAACCCTTGTGCACACAAGAGGGTGCTCTATGACCAAGAAAACTAGCGCATAGAAAAGTGCGCACTAAATTTCAACTCACCAAGTATGCGTTGAGTGAAAGAGATATGATCATCAATGGGCATTTATCTCTCTAATATATACATGACCTAACTCATCAAATAGATGTGTCTATGGGCACAATAGGGCTGACTTGTACAACTCAATAATACAATTTGTATTTTACATAATGTTAATTGTCTTTACACAATAGGGTTGACTTGTACCATTCACAATACAAATTAGAGTTTTACAATAGTCTTACTCTTTGACAATATAGCAAGGGGTCTCACACACATCCTCTAGTGCTCTGCCACTAGGGTAAGGGTCATTTTTGCAGTTGCAGCAAGAAGGTGGTGGCTAGATTGGAAAGGTGTTGGAGTAGCTTGTGCAATGGCTCTTTTAGGAACATTGCTCTGATACCATGCTGAATTTTTAATGGTTACTCAAGAACATGTAGTTTCTTTTCAATTTACCATGAAATTGAACCATACAAAATGCAACAATACAATAGATGCAGTAAACCAAGATCACAAGAAGAATAACCATGCACACGACACAAGAAGTTATTCTGGGAAAACCATTCTTAAACAAGGGAAAAACCCAACAACCCTTTGTTATATTTCCAAGAGAAGAACCTGTCTCCATCGAAAATAGAGGTACCAACAAAGGTGCCCCTCAAGACAAAACCCTAGTGCACACAAGAGGGTGATCTATGACCAAGAAAACTAGCGCATAGAAAAGTGCGCACTAAATTTCAACTCACCAAGTATGCATTGAGTGAAGGAGATATGATCCTCAATGGGCATGTATCTCTCTAATATATACATGACCTAACTCATCAAATATATGTGTCTATTGGCACAACAGGGCCGACTTGTACAACTCAATAATACAATTTGTCTTTTACATAATATTAATTGTCTTTACACAGTAGGGTTGACTTGTACCCTTCACAATACAAATTAGTGTTTTACAATAGTCTTACTCTTTGACAATATAGCAAGGGGTCTCACACACATCCTCTAGTGCTCTGCCACTAGGGTAAGGGTCGTTTTTGCAGTTGCAGGAAGAAGGTGATGGCTAGCTTGGAAAGGTGTTGGAGTAGCTTGTACAATGGCTCTTTTAGAAACACTGATCTGATACCATATTGAATTTTTAATGGTTACTCAAGCACATGTAGTTTCTTTTCAATTTACCATGAACTTGAACCATACATAATGCAACAATACAATAGCTGCAGTAAACCAAGATCAAAAGAAGAATAACCATGCACAAGACACAAGAAGTTATCCCGGGAAAACCATTCTTAAACAATGGAAAAACCCAACAACCCTTTTTTATATTGCCAAGAGAAGAACCCATGTCCACCAAAAATGGAGGTACCAACAAAGGTGGCCCTCAAGACAAAACCCCAGTGCACACAAGAGGGTGCTCTATGACCAAGAAAGCTAGCGCATAGTAAAGTGCACACTCAATTTCAACTCACCAAGTATGCGTTGAGTGACGGAGTTATGATCCTCAATGGGCATGCATATCTCTAATATATACATGACCTAACTCATCAAATAGATGTGTCTATTGGCACAACAGGACCAACTTAGTGTTTTCTTGACACTTGCACGTTTTGAATCTTAGCAAATTAATCATTCAAACCTAGAACCTGGAGTTTTGTTCTCAAGAAGTGTGTGTTGCTTTTCTTCCAAGTCTCCTTCACTCAAGATGACAAGTGATTTCTTCAACCTATCTTCTGTACTCGGATGACCAATTACCTTTTAAGGGGATTCCCACACTATTACATACTGGTCATTCTGAGAAAGATGAACAGACACCTTTTTCAGTGGATCCATACTTGTTTCAAGATTGTCCCACTTTTCCCTTGACAGGGGAAGACACGGATTGGGGTGATTATCCCGATGATGCCTCTGATACCTTGGAATATTCAGATGAAGATGGCTATCTAGTAATTTCGTTGAGTGGAACGAAGATGTTTTCAAAGACATAGAATTTCCAAGCGCCATCATTATGGATGAAAATCCTTGGTGTTTTCAATGCAGTGAAGCACATTGGGAACATGAGTGTCCTTATAGTAGTGGTGGCCATCAACAAGTAAACAATATAGACTACTTCATAGAAGGCCCTCAAATAAATATCACCATTGAGGAGCATCAAGAGGCCATGAAAGAAGCAGCCAGGTCAGCCAGGATGGCGGTAATAAACAAACAAGACTAGGAATCAAAAGAAAAGCTAAAGAAACAAGAGTTCCAGGTGTATAGAAGAAAGAAGTTGGACCAACCTTCCACTGACCAAACAAAAAACCCACTTGTGGATGTAATATTTCCTAAAACATCCAATACTGAAAGGGTTAACATGAATTTTGACCTTGAAGGGGCATTATCCAAGATGTTTGTAACCATCCCTTTGAGAGAAGTCATCAAGGTACCATCTATCAAAGAGCGATTTGAAAACTTTTTCCAAGGATCGGATGGACCATTGAAAGATGGAACTATTGGTCATATCCAGAATGTACCTGTAACTACAACTTATGTGCAAAAGCCCAGTGATTCCATCAAAGATGACAAAGCATGTGACAAAACCGGGCCGACTCTTCATAAATATTCTCCAGAAGATACGCCTTTTCCAAAGGAGGAAAATTCGAATCAGATTAAATGGCCCTGTTGATCGCCTATTCAGCTAGGGGGTCAACTCATGTGCCATGAAGTATGCATCATCAGATGCAATTATGTTGAAGACAATATTGGTTCTACTTTGGCATTTTATGCTCCAACACAAAATTTTGTAAACGAAATTTCCACACCCCTGCGTGGGTTAATAATGTAATAGGTCTGCATGGATCATAGTTAGGTTAGGTACCTTGGGATGTTTTCCTTGGGAGATTTCTTTTCACCGAGGGTTTTTTATCCTCAGGTTGTCAACTGAGCTTTTTAGCCTGGTTGATTTCCCATGAGTTTTTCCCTCACACATGCAATAATTCCTCCAAAGTGGTGAACGAAATTCTAATGGTCTCATCCTTTGGTAGCTATTGTTTAGGAATGATGTAAATGACCATGCTAGACATTGTATAAAGTTTCGCGGAATTTCATTGAGTTTATATAGGTTTTTTTTAATTAATTAAATTTAATTAATTTTCCTAAGGTTGGAATTTTAATTATTTAATTAATTAAATGTTTTTGAGCAAGTATTGTAAAAACTGGGTCTTTGGGATTTTGATAGGGGTATTTGTGCTCAAAAAAATGGAATGGCACCCCCCACACCCATAGACCAAGTTTCAGCGCATTCGGACAAAGTTTGCTATGCATTTGTCCACCCGGAGTCAAAGTCAGTCAAAACAACAATTTTAATTGTTAAGTCATTTTTGTAATTTTTATAAAAAAGAGTTAATTGGTTAGTTTGAATGTGGAAAATAGCAATATTAGACTTTACCTAACCCTCCCAAACTTTTCCAACCTATTCTAACCCCTTACCCACCTTCTACACTCAAAAATCATGGCCCCCTAGGGGGATTGACGTTTTTCCTTGGTGGAGGTTGTTGTGACTTATTTGGGGCCCCCTCTCATAAGTTATGACTCCCTTTGACCCC
>ML788864.1:440169-454261 GCA_009831015.1 Picea engelmannii | reverse complement strand
AGCTTCCACATGATTTGTATTTCATCCTTTCATGTGTATTATCTAATGATATCCATTCTTATCTTGTTGTTCTTCCATAGGTATAGTTCTTCTTGGAATACATTATCTTCCAAGAGATAGATATACAAGATATGTACAGAGACAATATAGACAAGATATGTACAAGAAATAAGAAGAGTTTTGTTACCTTTCAAAGAAGAAGTCTCTTCCATCCTGCTTAGTCTTCTTTGTGGGTTCCTTTTCTTCAGCAATCGATGCTTCGTGTTTCTCCTTCCTTTTCTTTAGCTCGAGACAATATTCTTGTAGTGACCATACTTTCAACAGTTGAAGCATTGTACTTCTGAAATGTCTTTCTCTTGATTTTGCTTCCTCCTTGAACCAAACTTCCTTTTGTTCCTGAAGTTCTTGAATCTTGCTGTGAAGGCTTGATCATCGTACTTCTTTTAGGGTTTCTCTTTTGCATTGATCCTTGATTCTTCTTGAGCACAACAAGTCCAAAGTTCTTCAAATGTCGGATACTCCTTTCTTGTGTTCATGCTTGCAGTAAATGCATCCCACGTCTTGGGAAGACCATTGAGTACTATGTTTACCAATTATTTCTTTGAGATGATCTCTTCAATAGCTTGTAGTTGATATCTTAACTGAGAGATTCTCACAAAGTATGATGTTATGCTATCGTCGTCATTCATCTTCATGTCTCAGAGCTCATTCTTCAAACTCATTACTTGTCCAATGTTTCTGACTGAGAAGAGATTTGATAGGGCATCGTACATCTTCCTCGATGAGTCAAGATGGGAGATGTAGGGTATCAAGTGGTCTTTTATAGATTCCACTATGATACTCATAGCATTGATATCACTGTCTTTGAACTTCTCCATAGCTACAACATTTTGTGGTTCCTTTTCTTTTCCTTCTTCAAACTTCGGCTTCATGATCTTTCCTTTCATGATATCTAGCACTTTATTCTTGCCAAGGATGAGGTCAATCCTTGTCTTCCATGCTCTGAAGTTAGAGGCTCCATCTAACTTGTTCTCTGACTTCATAGAATAAGTCAGTTCCTCAACAAGCTCAATATCCTAGCGGATATGTTTCCTTCCAACGTTTAGACTAAGTGAAGGAGGGGTGGGCCCATAACCTGTTAGAATATGAAAGATGTGTGCTCGTTTTACCATTGAAAATACCCTTTTCACCCAACCATAGGCCGAAGCCACCCTCTGAGAACCTTAACCTTGACATAGAATCACTTCGGAAGCAAACCCTAGGCTAGATAGCCAAACAAAGGGTAGCGTACCTTTCCCTAAGGATAGCGCATCAACAGAGGCTGATCAGATGTTCCAAACCCTAGCCAAGAGATAGTCCAAGCCAAAACGTAACTGCTAGCTGCAACAACTGGACCAAAAACTCTCCTCCAAACCTGCACACAAGACTGCAACTGCACTACGTAGAACTGGCTCTCTACAACTGCTGAGATGTGTCAAATGAGACACTGGCACCCTGTATTTATAGTGGTTATGGTAGACTTACTGGGGCCGACTTCTCCTTCTGGGTACCTGTCTTTTCAGTATATATTAATTCTTCTAGCCGACTTCTTCTCTTGGAGGCTAATAACCTAATATAAATTATCTTCTTGAGCCAACAAGTCTTCTAGGGTTATTAGCCAACTCATTAGGTTTCTCTTGCTTCCCGGAGTCTTCTATTCTCGTCAGGTTTACACATGGAGGTAAATACCTCCCGCAGCTACCATAATATCAACACAATGGACTTAGACTAGTAATAGACCAAGTATGGATACCAGTCTCGTCCCTTTGTTGTATTAGCAAAGCACCAAATGCAATGCATGAGTGAGATGAGACCAAACCAAGGTTGTCAAGAGTGCCCCCGCTCCCAAGCTCCAAAGCACGCTATGAGCAAGAGCATCCAGGGAGCTCATTGCAAGGCGCTCTCAAACAATCCCTATAATTCGGGAGTTCCATGCTCCCTGGGATGCTCCCAAAGCCTGGAAGCGCACTCCCAAGGTGCTCCCTGAAAACTCCCTAGACGCTCCCTAATGGTAATGTTAAATTCTTAACATTACCATTAATTGTGTCAGGATGTTTTAGAGAGGTTCCAACCTCATCGAACTTCATATGGAGAAAGTAGAATTTCATATCCCATTCAAAATTTAGAAAACTTAACAATTTTCAGGATTGATGGGATTGCATCATTTTCATTGGATTATATCACATATGAGGGTATGTGATTGTCATTTATCAAGAGCACCAAACCTTTTATGTATCCTAATGTTGGTGGTTTTGATTGTTAAACTCCTTTGTCATGGCCTTTGCAAAAATGTTCCCTTCACTCAAACCAAAATCATTGATAAGGCTTGTTAGGCTTTTTCTACCATATTTTAAGGCTAGGATTAGGTAGTTTCATCAAAATTGGGTGGTGTCAACTAATGTCCCCAGAGGATCAAGGTAGAAGCAAAGGATAGACAAGAGGCAAAGGATGAAGGATGATACTAATGATGTGGATCCCAATATAAGCAATGGTGGAACATTGCTTGTCATTTAAATGTTCTTGTTTGTTTATTCATGATGCTTTCTTTCAAATTTTCAATATAATCATTAATATACTATGGTTGGAATTTCTAACTATTGAGATTTGGGTACCTTGGAAAAGGGTCCCCTTGAGTTATTGAGTGTCTAACTCAAAAGGGGGAAATATTTGACCCTCGCCACT
This sequence comes from Picea engelmannii, assembly GCA_009831015.1. Taxonomy (NCBI): domain Eukaryota; kingdom Viridiplantae; phylum Streptophyta; class Pinopsida; order Pinales; family Pinaceae; genus Picea; species Picea engelmannii. Next base: position 451,540 of record ML788864.1, on the reverse strand, counting down.
TTATTTTCTGTTATAAAGTCAAAGTGACTTTATTTCACTTAAATCAAGCGACTTTTATAATATAAAGTGACTTAGGAAACTTGAGTCATTTTTGGAGATTTTTGGAGGTTTGGCCTAAGATCTAATCTTGGCCATTGGTTTTCTAGGTTAGCCTAAGGATGAGGCTAAAGGAGGGAAAATGGGTAAATGGGCATTCATTAATTCACTTGGAGATTAGAGTGAAGAGAGGAGAGGAGAACAAGAGGGTTTGGAGAAGAAGGGCACACTCTTGAGAGGAGAGGGCGCAAGGAGGCTTGAAGCTTGGTTTCTTCAGTGTGGGTGCATTGTGAGAGGCAAGGGCGCACTAGAGCTTGAGGGGCGCACATCCTTGAGAAGAGGAAGGGGTGCACAAGAAGAAATGGGTTGGGAGATGTGAGAGGAGGCAAAGGGAACACAAGCTAAGGCAAAGGGTGCGCAAGTTTCTTGGGCACATTGTCCAACGATAGCAGAAATACCAAGCAAGGGGTGCATTCATCCTAGAGGGGCGCAAATCCCAAGGAAGGTGCATTTACCAAGGAACTCCAAAGCCAAGCTCAAGAAGGGGTTGGCTATTGTATTAGGTTCCTTTGTTATTGTTTCTTGTTGCTATATTAGCTTGAGATCTCCATAATAAAATTTCTCTTCCCATTGGCTTTCCCCATGGGGTGTTTTTCCAAGGTCATGTTGACCAAAAATACTTGTGTAAAGATCTTGTGGTTTGCATTCTTTTATTTCAGCAAGTAGGTGTAAAGATCCTAGAGGAGTATTTTATGTCATGATGCATGTTGAAGAGATAATTTGGACAACAAAACTATTATAACTAAAACCTTAACAAAGAGGCATCAAAAGAGCATGAAATCACAAGCTTAAGGGTAGATTTAGTGGGCATAATTTTCAGACTTGGTGGCTGTCCTAAAATAGCAAGAAAACAGTTTGAAAACCCTTGAACTTAGTGCCCAGCAAGAGGTCAAAAGACAGGCCTGTTGGGCAGCCTTAGGAACCTCAAGATTCTTCACTAACTTCATAATAATATATTATTCATCTACAAGTAGCAGAATATGCATGTTTTCATATATTCTACAACTAATTTGTCTTTCTGCATATATATATATATATATATATATATATATATATATATATATATATTACAGACACTCCCGGGAAGCTTTGCTCTCGAGGATTTTGGATGATGACGCTCTTGATGCTCCCACTCCGCTCCACACTCTAGCAACCTTGGACCAAACACTATCTCAAGACAGAAGGGCGAGCACCAAAACTTTGCGAGGACGATGGGCTGAGGAACTACCTATTTGCATCTGATGATGCAACAAAGGAAGATGATTTGCACTCTCTCTGTTGAAGACCAATTAGACTCTAGAAAACCAGGTCCCCAAACCTCAAAACCATACAGAATTGTGGGATGAACAAGAGTTTCATGAGAGACATATTGGATGATATGTCCTAAAAATGGATTCGAAAACATTGCCTCTCATAAAGGGCCAAGGAACAATATCCGTTGCTAACTTGGGCTGAAGTGAATGCTGCAAACTAAAGTGAGGTCTTGTGAATAGTGCCCCCATATAAGTATATGTCTTGGTGATCTCAATATCCTCTCCTCTGAAAAATAAATGTTGATCAAAGAGGGTCTTCTTCAACCCTTTGAAGATAATGACCTTGGTTTTACCTAGGTTGACTGTCAACTAACAAAAGTCACAAATGAGGGCCAAGGCTTCTAGTTGTCTCTGCAACCCTTCGGGGGATGAAGCTAGAAGGATCACATCATCCGTAAACAATAGGATCACAATTAGGACTCGGTGGAGAAGGCCCCCATCTTCATCCCGGATGTGCACATGCAGGAAGGTCTCCATCTCATCAATGTAGATCCCAAACAATGTGGCAGACAAGGGGAAACCTTGTTTGACGCCAATGGTACTACTAACAAAATATATCCAATTTGTTGTGCATAGGAAACCAAGTACCAACTCGTATAAGTGCATGATGGTTGACAATAAAGTCTCTAATATGCCAATGTCTTTGAGACTCTTGAACAAAGCCTCCCTGGGGAAGGAATCAAAAGCTTTCCGAAAATCCACAAAACAACAGTAAACTTTTGAAGAGCGATGTCGCGCCTCCTAAATGATGGCCCTGAGTGTGAGGATGTGATCAATAATCTGGTGCTCAGGCCAAGAAATGGGACTTAGATGGGATCATCTAGCAGAGATGAGAAGTAAATATGTCTGGATCACCCTCATCAAAGGAAAAGTTGGTCCGAGGTGGACCAGGAAGGGGGGGGAGCGGGGTGTTAGATTTTGAACACACCTGGGTCTGGTCTAGGTTCTCAATAGTGTACACAAAAATCACACAATATGAACTATGAACATAAACACATTGAGATGTATAAAAACTTACCACAGTAGAAAATAAAACTCTAGCCATTAAATCACACAAAATTTTTCATTAAATCATTGCCCAAAATTTGGGCTTCCGTACCAGGGAAAATGGCCCTTTCTTACACCAAAATACAATGGTACACTTACAAAAAAAACCTTGTCCACTGCAAAAACCCTCCTTGGTTTCTATGCACAAATTCTACTTAATACACTAAGGTCAAATCACATCCTTTACATAGGTCAAGACCTCTCTCTCCTTGTTGGTCAGTCCTCCACCTAGGTAGGCCTTCTCTGTCCCTTCAAGACAACTGTACCAACACCCAAAATTCTACTAGAACCTGATTGTATCATCCCATCGAACCTATTATACCATCCCTCCAAACCTGTTGTACCAGTCATCAAATTTGTGGCTAGGTTGATTGTATCATCCCACCAAACCTATTGTACTATCCCCCCAAACCTATAGTACCAGCCATCAAGTATGCGGTTGTGACAACCCTCCTTGGTTTCTATGCACAAATTCTACTTAATGAACTGAGGTAAAATCACATCCTTTACATAGGTCAAGACCTCTCTATCCTTGTTGGTCAGTCCTCCACCTAGGTAGGCCTTCTCTGTCCCTTCAAGACAACTATACCAACACCCAAAATTCTACTAGAATCTGATTGTATCATCCCATCGAACCTATTGTACCATCCCTCCAAACTTGTTGTACCAGTCGTCAAGTTTGTGGCTAGGTTGACTGTATCATCCCACCAAACCTATTGTACCATCTCCCCAAACCTATAGTACCAGCCCTCAAGTATGCAGTTGTGACATCCCTCGACGGTTGCCACAAAACTCTGCGACTGAGCTCCTAAAGTTGTAGGCTACCTCAGGCCTAAGACAGACTATCCAAACTCCCACTAAACAGCAAAACAGACCCAGCGATAGCCCAAAACACTTATGAATAGTAAAAATGAGGAGTACTCGGCCCTCTCCTCTCCAACAACTCGCTAGACTGAGGTCTACTCAGCCATCTCCATGGTTGACTAAGGTTTTCACAACCTAAGTCCAAGAATGAATCTCTCACTTTTCTTATCTTTCACCTTTACAAATGATGTCCCTTTATACAACTCTAAGGGTTAGGTTAGAAGCCCCTAAATCAACTTAGGTGCCCTCTCCAAAAACTCAACAATAAATTAGACTTGTTTAATCTGTCAATGTGTGCAAAGGCCCATCAACAAGCCCACAAAGCCCCACACTTCACACAAAGGATTTTTACAAGGAAAAATCACAATGTGAGTGTCAAGAATGGCTCCCACATGCCTGACACCTACGTTAATGTGGGAATACCTCCCGATGCTACAAAAACCTCAACAAGTGGCTGTCAACCTAAAGAAAGAAAGATAGAAAAGCGTGGTCAACTAGGGTGATGGGAGTCACTGAGAAATGGTGGATAAAGGGGAGAAGATTTTAACTAGACATGACAATCTACTACACTCGCACCTACACCATGAGGTCGACAAGTGAAGAAGCGAGACTCGAGGAAGCAAGAAATATCGTTTAGGATCCATAGTTCATGGTATTCACCAAGCTACAAAAGGTGCCTACCATATTCTGTGAGAGGCCCAAAAACATCATCAAATGACCGGTTAAGTCCTATTGTATCTGGATTTGTTTCCTGAATGCAAAACACGTCCTCTGAATGATCATGTAGAGGAATTTGAACAGATCTGGTATGTGCATTGAAGTCACCTAGCAGGATGACATCCCCCATTTTTTATTACTGAATGATGCCAGCAGCCAGTGTATAACTATAGGGGTCTCTGTTTGAGTCATTGTGCATAGAAAATAGAGATGAAATAGGGGTTAGTAATAAACTGCCATGTAGATGCCTCTGGGGAGGAAGGTAAACCCATTGAGTCGACTCCACATGAACCAAGAAAACTAGTCTGAAGCCAATAAAGAGGCCCTATCCCTAAGGGATTCCCTGGTTAGATAGGACACTCCACCTAAACCTCTAACACCACCTGAAAATCTAGTCACTTGTCGATAAGATGAAAACCAGTGATTGCCTGCTATGTCTGGGAGTGGTTGGAAAGGACTCGCGCTGGTCCCTGTGATAAAGAGGATATCAAATGTACCAAGAGCATCAAAGATAATGACCGGAGAGGACTAGAAAGATCCATTGTTGTTCCAACAACCTATTGAGAAACCTAAACCTTGTCACCTCCCCCAATGTGACCTTCAATTAAAGATCTCAAGCCGAGAGTAACCTAGGGGAGGGGAATCATGAATGATGGCCCAAAGGTTACAAACAAGCGCCTATTTCCCTTCCTAACATACTGCTACAACCTACTACCTAGAGTGCTTTAGCTCTGCAACTTGGGATTGAGTGAGATTCTCATCTAAAAATATCTTGTTGGAAAGAAAAAATAGCCTACACTCACGAGGTACCCAAAGCTGATCAATAATTGATCTAAACTAGATGAAGTGTGTAGAGTCGGCTCCAAACCAGGAACTCTCAAGAGTAAGGTTCGAGATCTGAAGGTTATCCCAGAGGAACATGGTGCCCATCTGCATGGGTTCTGGGGAAGTAGAGGATAAGGGAAGCCCCATGATCTTTGGATTCAATTCCTAAGCCCTCCTAGTGCGCTCTTCCCTTAGATTGGCCTAAACAACTCCCTCGACCTCAGCAAGAGGCAGGGGGGTTCTTGTCCTTGCCCCTAACAACCTATGCCCATGAATTAATATGGGTCTTTATTTCCTGTTTAAAAGTGGCCTACTGATTCCAGATTTCTTCTTGTTGATTTTTTAGATTGAGAATCTCTACATGTAGAGCATCATTATGTGGTTGTAGGGTGTCCTGCACTTTGTTTTCGATTAATATGTTCTCTAACTCCACCTCCAAAACTCTAGATGACATAATGCTCACTTATGCTTGTAGCTACTTGAAAATTTTCATAAACGTGCAAAACTAAGCCGCTAGAAGAACATGATTTGTAGAGGAGGATGACAGTGGGATGAGTTGTAAATGCCTCTTTGCTCTGACAACCTGCCCTTATGCTAGTATGTGTGCCACTCACTACATAATCCGACATCCTACCATGAATTCCCTATGCTTCTGCGCCTATCATCATAGGAGTTTGTGCCTGCTAATCCAAAACAGGAGGGAATGTGTGAGCTCAAGGAGGGGGGGATAATGGTGTGAAAGAAATGTGAGAGATGGTGGGGGGTGCTAAGAGGAAGGGAGGGGGGTGACAGAGAGAGGATGAAGAAGGGGCGAGGGAGAGGAGGAGGGAGGGGTGGAAGAAGAAGGGTTTTGGTCTCAACCAAAATTATAAAGATAGGACAAGATAGAAGTTTTAGATACACATGAGAAGTTGAGCAGATTGAGCAATCGAGAGAGAGAGAGGGGATGATTCGGGCAAAGTTGAATACAAGCAGCTTTCAACAAGCTGCAGTACATATCTATATAGTGGTACCAATTTGTATAGTCTGTACAGTTCTACATGCAGTCAATACAGTCGTATGAACAATCCATACAGTCTGTATAGTCCTGCAGTAGGTTGTTCCACTCAGTTCAGGGTGATTTTGATAACCATGCAGTGTTTTTTTTTATGAAATCTTGTGGAGGTTTCCTTGTAAGTTTTTCAAAGGAATGAAAAGCTTATTTGAAGGAGTAATTACCTGTTTATGTGTGGAAATGATTTTATGCTTCTACCATTTAATTTCCATCTATTGTCTTATTATCGCTCAGTTTGTAGTTCAGGTCAAGTAGCTGAAAGGTAAGGGTCAAACTGGCATAACAAGAGCTTCCCCACCCACTGTCACCTCGATGGAGGGATCTTTCTATTTAGGGTGGCTAAATCCAAGGGATACGTCCCTGGAAATCTAGGGTTTTGAAAGGTAAAGGCTTAAGGATTAAGGCAAGTTTTCCCTTCACAGATTACCGCCAAAAAAATAGTCAGATGAAGAAGAACCACAGAAGAGGCACCTGCTTGCGAGACAAGACAATAATGATGCTAGTACATGCAACAGCGGTTAGTACTTCATTAATCAATGACTATCAATGTTTAATGTACATGAGCATAAATAACAGTAAATATTGACGAAGTCAATGTTTGCAATAATGGCAATGGCAAATTAAAGTCACTTGTCAATAAATAACAGAATGATATAGCATCCAATGAAAATGATCAATCCCTAAATTAACTCAATGCATTAAACATCATCAAATGCTCATATACATGCAGTTGTTGCGTCAAGTATACTAAAGGTGATGTCATCTTTCTTCTAGGGTTAGTATAATAGACAAGCAGGTCAACGTTTTGTTATTTAGCCAATGAAAACTATCAATACATCAATGTCTATTATGGGATGACCTAGCCGAGTATTTTCTATCAACTCAAAGCTTAATAAAGGCATGACGTCATCATTTTTTGCTAGGTTAGCAGACGTTAGGGTTAGTTAGGGTTTCAAATTTGATAGTTTTGAAAGATTGTTTTGGCATAACAAGCTCAGCGTTGGAGAGATAAACCAGTTCCTTAGGGTATTATGGAGTCAAAAGTAAGGGCAAGGTTTCGGGAGGATCAAAATCTAAAGACTAGAGGGTTAGGTTCTATGGTGCTGCAATGGCAGGGCCCTAGAATCAAAACACTAAGGGAAGGAGGCTCATTCTGGTGTTGCTTAAGCAAGGTCTCATGCTCCTTCCTCTTTCTTTAAATATGCTTGGCAAAACGGCTAGCTTTAAAACACAAATCTAAGGGTGAAAAGTGTTGCAAGAGCAAGGCCCTTCAAACCCTAAAAGTCAAAACCCTAGGTGTAGAATCAACTAGGCCTAGGACGTCTCCTTCCTTCAACTTATGTTTAAATGCTAGCCATTGATTAAGGAAGATATAGCCTAGTTGTTGCTACACTAATCATCCTTTTTCTGAGCTAGAATTTAAACATAAGTTGAAGGAAGGAGATGTCCTAGGCCTAGTTGATTCTACACCTAGGGTTTTGAATTTTAGGGTTTGAAGGGCCTTGCTCTTACAACACTTTTCACCCTTAGATTTGTGTTTTAAAGCTAGCCGTTTTGCCAAGAATATTTAAAGAAAGAGGAAGGAGAATGAGGCCTTGCTTAAGCAACACCATAATGAGCCTCCTTCCCTTAGGGTTTTGATTCTAGGGCCCTGCCATTGCAGCACCATAGAACCTAACCTTCTAGTCTTTAGATTTTGATCCTCCCAAGACCTTGCCCTTACTTTTGACTCCATAATACCCTAAGGCACTGGTTTATCTCTCCAACGCTGAGCTTGTTGTGCCAAAACAATCTTTAAAAACTCTCAAATTTGAAACCCTAACTAACCCTAACGTCTACTAACCTAGCAGAAAATGATGATGTCATGCCTTTATTAAGCTTTGGGTTGATAGAAAATACTATGGATTGGTCATCTAATGATAGACATTGATGTATTGATAAATTTCATTGGCTTATTTGCAAAACGTTGACCTCTTTGTCTATTATACTAACCCTAGAAGAAAGATGACATCACCTCTAGTATACTCGACGCAGCAACTGCATGTATATGAGCATTTGATGATATTTAATGCATTGAGTTAATTTAAGGATTGGTCATTTTCATTGGATGTTATATTATTCTGGTATTTATTGACAAGTGACTTTAATTTTCCATTGCCATTATTGCAAACATTGACTTCGTCAATATTTACCGCTATTTATTCTCATGTACATTAAATATTGATAGTCATTGATTAATGAAGTATTAACCACTGTTGCATGTACTAGTATCATTATTGTCTTGTCTCGCAAGCAGGTGCCTCTTCTGTGGTTCTTCTTCATCTGACTATCTTCTTGGCGGTAATCTGTGAAGGGAAAACTTGCCTTAATCCTTAAGCCTTTACCTTTCAAAACCCCAGATTGTCAGGGACGTCTCCCTTGGGTTTAGCCACCCTAAATAGAAAGAGCCCCCCCATCGAGGTGACAGTGGGTGGGGAAGCTCTTGTTACGCTAGTTTGACCCTTACCTTTCAGCTACTTGACCTAAACTATAAACTGAGCGATAACATTTTGGCATCGTTACCGGGGAACACTGAATCAATCTTCCTCAACGACAAATCCTTTGGTAAGCCTTGCCTCAAAGACCTTTCTCTTACAAGCTTACCTGGTGACTCCACTAGACTTTATTTCCCCTATTCTTTGATAGTTTCAGGAAAACTATCTGGCGACTCCACTAATGACGAAGCCAACTATGACTTCACAATGGGATCCAAGGAACTACAAGCCTTTGGACATGAGTAAAATCATGGGATATCCCAGAAAAATGCATCCTCTCTATAAGGACTTTCTCCCTCGATTTGTTGGCATCAATGGAGAGTGTCCTGAGTCTCACATGAGAAGATTTTGGGAGTTCTTTCAATACTTCCCTATCAGTGATGAGGCTGAAGACTTGGTGATGAAACTCTTTTCTGCCTCCCTGCTTGGAGGGGCCAGAAGATGGTATGATAACCTTCCAACTGCCATCATCACTTCTATGGACCTTTGGAAGAAGTTGTCCTTGCAAAGTGGACCATGAAAATAGAAGATATACAATCATTGCTGAAAGAGCTTGAAGGCATAAAACAAACAGAGTCTGAGATTGTCAGAGCTTTCAGGGCTAGGTTCCAGAAGTTGCTTTACCAGATTCCTCAAAGCCATCGTCCTGAAGACAAGTACCTCGTTTACCTCTATACTAATGGACTTCAAGGACATTTGAGCTTCCTTCTAAATAAGAAGAATCCAAAAACACTTGCAGAAGCTCACAACATGGCCATTCAAATTGAAAAGAGTCTTTTCTTGACTAGGACCAATGCCATGGACACTCTCAGCTTGATAAAACTAGTTTTCCTTGAAACCTTTGTTGAAGATCCACAGGAGAGAAGGGAACAAGTTTTCGACCAGCAGAATGAGGACGTGATTAAGGAGCAAGAACCTAAGCAAGATGATGAAGTATCCACCCGTGCTCCTCCCTCTGATGAAGTCATCCAAGAACCTATTTCTCCTGTACAACAAAGTGAAGATGAGGTTAGTTACTTTCCATTTCAAAATTTCGATGATACCATGTCCCTTGATTCAAAAGATGAAGAGGAAAAGAAAGCTTTGAACGAAGTTGATGGTCCTTGCTGTGCAATCAAAGAAATAGGCCTTCCAATTGAAGAAGAAGGAGTAATCCCCGAGGATGAGACCATAATGCATGCCGAAAACACTGAAGTCCTCGAGGTTCCTGAGCAACAAGAAACAGTGAGTTACCCTCCTCTCCTAGTTTTTGATGATGCTTTACCTTGTGATGAAGAGGAGGAGGAGGATGAATTTTCAAATGTTTCAAACCCTGCATGTTATGACACAGACAGTGACACTATTGATAATCTTGATGAGTTCATACATGTTGGGAGACGTAGGTGGGATATAGTTGGTTATGACTTGGATCCCATCTATGACAATGTGAGTCATTTCCAGTTGTTTCCCTTGCAATTGCCACAACAGATTACTTCCGACCAATGGCAACAAGGAGATGAGATTTTTACCTGTACTTTTCAAAAAACCAAGGATGACCTAGTACCTAATTCTCCTGATGATTTTCAGTCTTACCTTGAGATTTTTGATGAGTATCCTTCTGAGCACTTGGACTCTTTACATGAAGCTGATTGCCAACCACCACTGTGCTCAAATTTTGATACAAGTGAGAACATTGTTTGCCTAAGGAAAGTCTCTCATGAATTTTCACTCCAGCCACTTGTTGTTACTTTACCATGCCTGTCCATTAAGGGTGTGCTTGGGAAGTATATTTTTAATGTTGAGTTTCCTTTTAGGCAAACCTTGAACTCCAAGGGTTGGTTGGGTACTGTGCATTTCAGTCATTTTTTCAACTTTCCCTTTTTAGTTTGCCAGTCGTCTGCTAGATCTTGGTCGATCCCTTCTGTGACTTCAGAGCGTGAGGATGCCTTAGGTAGCCAGTTTATAGGCCCTTTTGGTCAGTTGTCTGAACCTTGCATTTTTCGTGACCCTTTCTTGAAGTGGATTGAGTTCTTTCCTCAGAGATGGACTTGGCAGGAGTTTACCCCTCCCACCCACCTCCATGAGTTAGATTCTGACTTTTTCGATGATATGATATACATTGTAACTCATGACATTTTTGTGCTTGATTTATCACTTTTCTGGTTTATGATGAAGCACAAAGGTAGGTATTGTGGGACATTATTGGATTGGCTTCACTGGTTGTTTGACTACACCAACATGCAGCCAACAGGTAAGTACAGGTGAGTGTTTCACTTTCTATTTGCATCTATTATTACTTTGTATACATGTATTATTTTGCAGGGTGGAAATACCACCCCACCTTTTGTCGCTGATGCTTTCTTGTCAAGTATGAGTAGGTCTGCAGGTTTATGCCATAGATGCTGAGGTTATCATGCGCTCTACGGTGAGCACATGTCCCCGAGTTGGAGACAGATGTTATCCCTGATCTCTACGGATAGCTAGGAGATCATGTCTCAAGGCCCACAGGTCCTAGACATGGAGTACCGAGAGTAGGATTGACCTGAGCATGGCCCTGGAGGGCCCATCCTTCTTCTTCTTCACCAGACTCATCCTGTCAGCAGCAACAGCTTCCATCACCATCGGCTTGGACTTGCATCAGAGGAGGCTCTTGCTCCATGAGGTAATTGGTCCGAGGTATCATGGTATGTGTCATGTTTGATCATTATAACCTTCTTATATATGCATCAGGTTCCTTACATTTCTGATGACTGCTTGGATCTTACACTAATCCACTTGAACATTGTTTGGGGGATTTACAGGGTGACCTAGCAAGTTTGTATTCATGGGTTTTGGTTAGCCACCAGGGGGGATTTGCAGAGCCATCGTCCGCTCCCACCATTCTATCATTTTACATCTTATCTCCCATACATCCATCCCATTCCCCTAGTCCGGCCATTAGG
>ML788864.1:424211-434560 GCA_009831015.1 Picea engelmannii | reverse complement strand
ATATCATTCTGGTATTTATTGACAAGTGACTTTATATTGCCATTGTCATTATTGCAAACATTGACTTCGTCAATATTTACTGTTATATATGTTCATATACATTGAAATATAGATAGTCATTGATCTATGAAGTACTAACCACTGCCGCATGTATTATTTTCATTGTTGCCTTGTCTCGCAAGCTGGTGCCTTCCTTGTGGTTATTCTTCATTTGACTATCTTCTTGGCAGTAATCTGTGAAGGGGAAACTAGCCTTAATCCCTTGAGCCTTTTCCTTTCAAACCCCAGATTGCCAGGGACGTCTCCCTTGGGCTTAGCCACCCTAAATAGAAAGGACCTCCCCATTGTGGTGACATTGGGTGGGGTAGGTCCCTGTTACACCAGTTTGGCCCTTATCCTATAGCCTTGTAACCTCAAATACAAACTGAGCGATAACATTTTGGAGCCGTTGCCGGGGAACACTGAGTCAATCTTCCTCAAACGACAAATCCTTTGGTAAGCCTTGCCTCAAAGACCTTTTCTTACAAGCTTACCTGGCGACTCCACTAAGACCTTTTCCCCCTATTCTTTGGTAGTTTCAGGAAAACTATCTGGCGACTCCACAAACCAAAAGGAGGTTTAATATCCCTCCTTTAACTTTCAAAAGGAAGCCTCCTGCTAATTCACCTGTTGTCAAGTCACTTTTTGGAAAGAGACTTCCTTTAAACATGACGACTCGTAGCGGAAAATTGTATTCAAATCCCGCTACTGTGACAACCACGACCATAACAATGAAATATTCTAAGTTGTAAATGTAGGGAAATCCTTCCAGTTCTAATGTTGGACTTTCGTGAAACAGTTTGCATGCTTCTGAGTTTATGGCTATAAGTGAAAATTTGATTGGACAGCGATGTGTTTATTGGATTTGTTGGATATCTAGTGGTTTTCTAGACCCTTATGCTCCCCAGTGATGTGCCAATGATCATAATTTAATATAGAACAAAACCCATAAAAATAATGACCAAACATTCATATTTTAATGGACACATTTCATCAAACCTTGGCTGTCTTTTATTGAATACAATTGCTGAATCGATAACAGTCAAATGGAGGTGGAAATACCTCTCATAATTGAAGGGGAAGACTATGGAATGAAACTTGGAAACCACAGATTACATACAGCCAAGAGAAACTGCCCAAAATTGCTCCCACGTATTGACAAAGGAAGTCGATTTATGAGTATGTTGTACTGCTGATTGAGGGAGTGTTGTGGCAGCTTCACGCTTGATGATAATCCTCTCTCCCTGCAGTGAAAAACCTTCTAATGGAGGTCGCCCATAGCAGCAATCTTTCTTGTCATTCCACACAACCCCACAAGGAACACGTAGCTACAGGCATGAACCCACACGCAGCCTTGAAGAATGGACACGACTAGCAGTTGATACGCAGCCCAGAAATGGTGAACAGCAGAAAGGACGCACCTTAGGTCACGCCCAACAATGACACTAGGCCTGGAAAGATAAACAAACTCAGCAGCTGAAGGTAAACGCAGCAATGGGATGGCAGTTCACCCAACTCAAGGGAAAGACGCCCAGCAATGAGGGAACTCATCCCACAAGAAGTAATACGACCCACCTTAATGCAACACACAACAAAGGTAAGAGGTGCACCTAGCTCAAAGAGATGATCCAACCACCAACACGTGCCAAGAGAACGTTGTCCCTTCTTTCCAAATCTCCAATTAAAATGCTTTCACCAATGGAGTTCTTCGAATCATGATACCAATCCCTGCAAATGAGAACCCTGAATGGCTTCTCCAATTCCTCGGCTTGGGCAGATGGTTTCACTGCCGAATCCGAGATTCCAAGGCTAGGGCAGATATTTTCACTGCCGAATCCGAGGTGCCGAATGGGTTTCCAACTGAAACCCTCGTTTTCTCACTGAGCTCTTCTCCAAAATCAATTTCTCCAAATGAATAGCCAATAAAAACTTTTCCCCTTCAATCATCCTTTTATTCATTCACTTGTCCTTTTCCTCCATTAAAATATTCATTTAATTATTAATTGGAGAGAAATACCCTCAAAGAGGGGTTTATTAATGATAAACTCACTTTTCCTAAGTTTCACTTTATAATTCGAAAGTGACTTTACCAGTATCGTTTCCCCAGCTCATCTGTCTAATGGTTTACGGGAAAATGTGTAAACCACCACGGTATTTCGACTGCCTAGGAAAAACGGGACATTATAGTCCTCCTTGCCCAAATTTGCTTGTCCTCAAGCAACTTCAAACATGGAAACTGCAACACCTGTTTGTTTTCCCAAGTAGCATCCTCCACAGGCAAACCCTGCCATTTTACCAAGTACTCCCTGACTGCCCTGTCATGGAATTTCCATCCTCGAACCTGGAGAATATCTTCGGGGCTTGTGGCCCACCGCCCCCCATCATCCCAATGGGGTAACTCCTGTGAAACAACCTCCTCAAAAGTGCCCTCCTTCATACCTGCTCCCATACATCTTCTGTTAACTTCGACCCACCCTCAAGTTCTCCTTCAGTGCTCTCAGAATGTCCTAGCTGTCTGGTAACCATCCTCGAACCTGAGGAGCTCTACAGTCACCGCATGCTATGTCTGCAAAGATCAAGACCTCATATCCATATCACGCCCGAAAAGGGGTCATACCGACAGACATGTGAAAGGTGGTGGGATAATAGTACTCCCCGAGATGTAACCATATCACCCAAGCACTCTGTTGTCCTGCGATGAAGTTCCGCAAATACCCTTCCACCCAAGTGTTCCCAAACTCAATCTGTCCGCCGATCGGTGGGTGGTAACTAGTACTCGAGGTGAGCTTGGTACACACCAACCTAGAAAACACCTGCCAGAAAATTCCCGTGAATCTGTCATCCCTGCTACTGACGATGGCTTTAGGCCACCCATGTAAATGGAACATCTCCCTAAGAGATAAATCGATCACCTGCGCTACTGAGTAGTCTAAAGGAATGGTGGAGAAGTAGGCAATCTTGGTGAGTCGATCCACCGTGACATATATGCAATCCTTCCCTTGCATCTTCAGTAACCTGGTGATGAAATCCTTGGGGATTCCTTCCCACCCCTGATCGTGAAAAGGTTGTAATGATCCGGATGGATGTATGTGCTCCACCTCATTCCCCTGGCGAACTCCGCACTCCTTGAGATGCCTCTCTAACTCGTCTCTATAGGCCCTGGGGTGCCTATATGAAGTGGTAATCATTGCTCGAGTAACCTCCTCTAACTCACTGATGTGCTTGAATCTCCGGTCTGGAGGCCTACCTGAAGGTACATTACCAAAGACATCATGCCCCTGAAACAAGTCCTGTATCTCTCTCGAAAAATTGGGCTCCCCACCCTTGGTCCTCTGTACTGAAATATGAAACTCCGCGACCCGTGCAATGTCATCTTGTTTCATCATTGCCTCCATCTTCTTCACAGTTACAACCTTAGGAGGATACGTGTTCATGCCCTGCAGAACTACTCTCTTGCCGTCCTGATCCTAGAACTCTATCTCCATAGTCTGATAGTTAGTGGAGTACCTCCCTAGGGAGTATAGCCACTGAACTCCAATCACCACATTGGTGTCAGGTATCTTAACCACGTATACGTCATCAGTGAGCATGTAGTTTCCCAGGTTCAATGTCATCCGTGGAACGTACCTGGTGCAGTCTAGTGTGTTCTCCCCTAGTATGACCACTGAGAAACCCCCAAAAGACTCAGCGGAAATGCTCTTTTGTTCCACTAACGAAGAGTCTATAAAGTTGTGGGATGCCCCACCATCGACCAAAACTATCACTCGATGTCCCTACACTCCTCCCCTCATCCTGAAGGTGTGAAATCTGGGTATGCCGGAGAGTGATGCTATAACCCCTCGTGTTTCCATCAATGCCTGCTCTACCTCTGCTGTCGGTGAATCCTCCTTCTGCCCCTGTTCCTCTTCTTCCTCATCATCCTCGCTATCGGAAAACACCTCTATGTAGTGTTCCTTGGCCTTTCCTGCACACCTGTGACCTGGTACCCATGGTTCCTGGCAACTGAAACAAAACTTCCTCCTCCTAAGATCTTTCCTGGTAGCATCATCCATCCTATTCCTGCCTGTCCAATCCCTCTGTGGCTGTCCTGCCTAGTCCCTCTATTGATTTCCTATACCATCCCTCTGTGGTGGTGTCCTATCATCGAACTTCGTAGGGAAGTCCAGCCTCGGGGTGAACTTGGTCTTGGATACGGACTCCTGTAAGTCTCTCGCCCTGCAAACTGCATCCTATAGCGTAGTAGGCTTGTAAGCCTTCACCCATCCTCAGAGTGGCTTGGCTAGCCCCTCTGTGAATAGCATCACCAAACGGGCCTCGAAGATATCGGTGACCATCACTGATTACCTCTGAAAATCTGATATATATGCATCTGTCGACCCAGTCTGTTTCAACTGTGCTAAGTCTCTAAAAGACAGCTCTGGATCTCGTCTGTCAAATCAATGCACCAGTCTACCTGTAAACTCAGCATAGGTGACAATGTGGGCATGACCCAGAGTGTTCATCCCGTGGTACCACTAGTCATGTTCCTCACCCTCCAAGTGTAATGTATCCAACTTAATGGCATCTGTCTCTGCCATGGGGTTCAGCTGGAAGTACGTGTCGAGCTTCTGCACCCAAGCTCGTTCCGTGCACTTCGACGTCCCATCGAAGTATGGCAAAGTGAGCTTTCCCACTGTGTGTTGTAACTCATAGCTCTATGTGGGGCCCCTGTTGAAGAATCTCGGTCTGTTTCTCCCCTTAAAGCTACAGAACTCGGCAAAAGTCATAGCTTCTCTCAGATCTGGATCCATGGCCTTATACTCCTGGAAATAAGTTGCTAATGGCTCGTCCTTCTCTACCTGCCCTCCTATACCTTACTCCGGTGGTCCTAAGAACTTGGGCATGGTCGATCTAGGAATCTCGTTGTAGTCCTGAGGGTGGTTCTGAGGGCCGGTCCTGGAGGTGATCACCTCAACATGCGGTCTGTGTGTGTTTCCCCCTTCTTCCATCTGCCCTCTCTGGCTGCTCTCCCCCTTTTCTTCATCGTGCTTGCTCCCTAGAGCATAACCTATGATTCTGCCCATGAACTCTCAGGTCTCTCTCTCACCCTCTGCTATATCCTTTAAGGCTTTCATAAGCCCTCTGATCAAACCATCCTCTCTGTCCTCTGGCAGATTTGCATTATTTCCTGGAGTGCCCTCCATGTCTTATTCTCTGCCTTCTACACTTCTGTATCTCCAGTGCCTGTAAGTGATTTTTTGCAGCCCTTCCTCAGTCATCAATGTCTGATACCACTGAAATATTCTAAGTTGTAAATGTAGGGAAATCCTTCCAGTTCTGATGTTGGACTTTCGTCAAACAGTTTGCATGCTTCTGAGTTTATGGTTGTAGGTGAAAATTTGATTGGACAACGATGTGTTTATTGGATTTGTTGGATATCTAGTGGTTTTCTAGACCCTTATAGCTCCCCAGTGATGTGCCAATGATCGTAATTTAATATAGAACAAAACCCATAAAAATAATGACCAAACATTCATATTTTAGTGGACACATTTCATCAAACCTTGGTTGTCTTTTATTGAATAAAATTGTTGAATCGATAACAGTCAAATGGAGGTGGAAATACCTCTCATAATTGAAGGGGAAGACTGTGGAATGAAACTTGGAAACCACAGATTACATACAGCCAAGATAAACTGCCCAAAATTGCTCCCACGTATTGACAAAGGAAGTCGATTTATGAGTTTATTGTACTATTGATTGATGGAGTGTTGTGGCAGCTTCACGCTTGATGATAATCCTCTCTCCCTACAGTGAATAGCCTTCTAATGGAGGTCTCCCACAGCATAAATCTTTCTTTTCATTCCACACGACCCCACAAGGAACACGCAGCTACAGGCATGAACCCACACGTAGCCTTGAAGAATGGACACGACCAGCAGTTGATACGTAGCCCAGAAATGGTGAACAACAGAAAGGATGCACCCCAGGTCATGCCCGACAATGACACTAGGCCTAGAAAGATAAACAAACTCAACAGCTGAAGGTAAACGCAGCAATGGGATGGAAGTTCGCCCAGCTCAAGGGAAAGACGCCCAACAATGAGGGAACTCGTCCCACGAGAAGCAATACAACCCACCTTAATGCAACACACAACAAAGGTAAGAGGTGTGCCCAGCTCAAAGAGATGATCCAACCACCAACACGTTCCAAGAGAACGTTGTCCCTTCTTGCCAAATCTCCAATTAAAATGCTTTCACCAATGGAGTTCTTCGAATCATGATACCAATCCCTGCAAATGAGAACCCTGAACGGCTTCTCCAATTCCTCGGCTTGGGCAGATGGTTTTACTGCCGAATCTGAGATTCCAAGGCTAGGGCAGATAGTTTCACTACCGAATCTAAGGTGCCTAATGGGTTTCCAGCTGAAACCCTCGTTTTCTCACTGAGCTCTTCTCCAAAATCAATTTCTCCAAATGAATAGTCAATAATCACTTTTCCCCTTCAATCGTCCTTTTATTCATTCACTTGTCCTTTTCCTCCATTAAAATATTCATTTAATTATTAATTGGAGATAAATACACTCAAAGAGGGGTTTATTAATGATAAACTCACTTTTCCTAAGTTTCACTTTATAATTCGAAAGTGACTTTACCAGTATCGTTTCCCTAGCTCACCCGTCTAATGGTTTACGGGAAACTGTGTAAACCACCACGGTATTTCGACTGCCTAGGAAAAACGGGACATTACAAACAAACCCTATACCTCAAATCAATCCAAATCCTCATAAATGGTCTCACCCAGAGAGTTTTAGCTGCTTCGACTTTAGCAACATCCAAGGTGGAGTACATGATTTGCCCACAAATGCAAACTCCTAGCTACCTTTCTTTTCAGGAAAGGGCACCTCTGGAAATTCACATTGGACCCAGTTTTGCGATAGTTTTGACTTTCATCTGGACAGTCAAGATCATCCTGATGTTTTTATGAAGCTCTTTGCAAGTTCTCTTACAGGAGATGCTAAGGTCTGGATTGATGGACTTCCTAAGGGAAGCATAAACAACATTGAAGAGTTGCAAAAGGCCTTTAAAGTAAAGTGGTGTGATAATGAACATTAACAAGAATTTTTTGCCCAGTACTTCAACATTTGCAAAGGACCTTGTGAAAGTACAAGAGATTTTACTGATAGGTTCAATCTTGTCCTTAAAAAGATCTGGTCAAAGGTTGGTTCAGAACAAGCTATCATCGGTCAGTACCTGTCCTCCTTAGAAGAAACCTTGCAGTTCAACGTTAGGGACCGATCACCAACAACCTTGGAAGAGGCACAAGACATGGCCTTTCAAATTGAGAGAAATCTTGATTTTGATGACTACATTGAACAAAGAAACATGAATTGTGAACTGTGGGATCCAGGCAATGAACCCATGGCAGAACCTGAGCCTGTAAGCGTCCTCCAGATCGAATTAACTCCCGCCAAAAGGAAATTGAGTCTTTCTCATAAGAGTGATATCTCTTCCCAAGAACCTCCATTGAAGAAGTCCCATCCAGAGGATGAAGATAGGGGTGCGTCACACAAAAACTTGGAGCCAAGTCCCCTTCAAGACTTTTCTCTCTTTATTCATCAAGTGGGAGACCCAATTTCTAAAAATTGTGAGTTCAAACCCTTTTACGTCTCCCTCTGAGTCAAAGATTTTCTCCTCCACAATTGTCTACTACACCCAGAAGCCAAAGCCAATATAATGACAGAAGAGGTTATGCAACAATTGGGCCTAAAAGTTTCACGAGCTAATACCATAGACAATTTCGTGAAGGGAGTCATTAATAATCTTAAGATAGCCTTTGACTCCTGTCCCAACGCTCCTTTCTTGATAAATGTGGTTGTTGTGGACGATATTAACAATTTCGGTATTATCATCTGTAATGATCTTATTGAACACTTGAATGGAAGCATTCACAGAGAGCAGTCCAAAGCCATCATCCCTCATCCTAAAGGAGGATTTTATACCATCGACAATGAACCCTTTGTTGGATCACCGGTTGAAAACCCCGATGAGATAGATGATCAACTTTTATGCATCAATAGCGGTCTGAATGTTTGGTTCATTCAAGAAGGAAAGTTGGATATGGACTGTTATCGCTCAGTTTGTAGTCAAGGTCAAGTAGCTGGAAGGTAGGGACCAAACTGGCGTAACAGGAGCTTCCCCACCCACTATCACATCGATGGGGGGCTCTTTCTATTCAGGGTGGCTAATCCCAAGGGAGACATCCCTATTAATCTAGGGTATTGAAGGAAAAGGATCAAGGGATTAAGACTCTAGGGTCAAAGTAGGCTTTCCCTTCACAGATTACTGCCGAGAAAGATAGTCAAAATGAAGGTATTCCACTGAAAGACACCTGTTTGCGAGACAAGGCAAATGAAACTAAAATATGCAACGATGGTTAGTACTTCATAAACAAATGACTATCTTGATTATATATGAGCATAAATAAATGTAATTATTGACGAAGTCAATGATTGCAATAAAGGCTATGGCTTATAATATAACTTCTTCAATAAATACAAAATGATAGAGCATTCGATGTATAATATCAATCCTTGAATTATTACAACACAGTGAATATCATAAATATGCTCACATATAATGTTGTTGCATCAAGCCTTCTAAGGGTGATGTCAACCCTATTCTAGGTTAGTTTTGGTAGGCAAAGAGGTGGACGTTTTGCAAAATGAGCCGATGAAAATACTCAACACTTCAATGTCTATCAATGGATGACTTAGCCGCAGTTTTTATACCAGCCAAGACTTCAAAATAGGCATGACGTCATCCTAGAATTAGGGTTAGTAAGTCGCTAGGGTTAGTTAGGGTTTCAATTTTTGGAAGCTAGAAAGATTGTTTTAACAAAAAAGACTCAACGTTGCATTATTAGACTAGTGCCTTAGGGTAAATGGAGTCAAGGAGCAAGGCTAAAGGCTTGTAAGGATCTGAATTTAAGGACGAGAGAGTTAGGCTTTCTAGTGCTGCAATGGCAAGGCCACAGAGTCAAAACCCTAAGGGGAGGAGGCTCATTCTGGTGCTTCTTAAGCAAGGCCTCATGCTCCTCCCTCTTTCCTTAAAACTCTTTGGAAAAAACGGCTAGCTTCAAAACATAAATCTAGGGATGAAAAGTGTTGTAGGGCCAAGGATTTTCAAACCCTAAGAGTCAAACCCTAGGTGTAAAATCAATTAGGCCTAGGACGTCTTCTTTCTTCAATCTATGTTTCAAAAACTAACTTAGAAAAAGAAAAAATAGTGTAGCAATGGCTAGGCTATATTCTTCTTAATCAAATGGCTAAATAAATTTTCTATCATGGGGACATGAAGCAAAGACCTACTTGTGTGATTTCTCCCTAGGGTTTCAATGATTAAGCAAAATAGCAATAATGTAACCATAAAAGTAAGATATTCAACCTACAACCTTTCAATCAAGAAGTTTTGCATGAAAAATATACTTACAAATCAATGAAGAGCTAATCAAACCCTAGTTGTAAACCTTCCAATGATAAAAAAATACCATAAACATGCCAAAGATGATCCTCCTCAAGTGTAGCGCCTCAACTCCAAGAGCCAAATACAAAGACAAAAGACTAAAAGTAATCCTCTCACAAGAGAGTGAGTTGTGTTATGTTTAAAATGAGGCTCAATGTCCTCTATTTATATCATCATTATGACCTTTAATTACAAAAATAGGTCATTAAAACAGCCGACAAGGCTGACTTAACAATATTACATTATTTGTCACATTAAATGCTAAAATGTCAAAATTATGAGCTAAAAGGGAGACGTTAGGCCCCTCTGAGGGAGACGTTGGCCCTTTTTGGGTAAGATCGGCATCCAAGGAGAAAAACGTTGGCCCCCATGGGGCTCCTGCAACCTGCCACACATGCCAAATAATCCCAGCACACTGCCACATGCTCCAAAAAATGTCCAGCCTGCACTGGGTGGCGTCCTATCCATGAAAGGCCATCATCTCATCTGCAGTGGGTAATCCCCCTAGGTCGGGCTTTGCCAAAGCGTCCTGGGTGAGGACGTCCTTCTTCTTCTTCATGCAAGGGCTCCTCACAATGTTTTCCTGCCTCTGCCATCCCAACAACCATCTGATGGGCTCTTCAGCCCCATGGAGGTCCGAACTAATCATATCCCCATGTGTACCAGTCCACTGGTACCTGTCCGTCGGGCATGGTCCTGCACATCAAAGACTACGCCCTCCATGGGCTCATTAGTCCTAGGGATCATAGCAATGTCAATCATATTTCATCATTAAATTTATCAAATACATGCATGAAATTCCTAGCAT
>ML788864.1:411991-423790 GCA_009831015.1 Picea engelmannii | reverse complement strand
TACTTCAAGGTCTGACCAGAGGACACTGCCTTGGCATGGTGACCAGAGCTGACAGTGTTACCCACTGGTATCTTCACATAAATGATAAGGTTGGCTCGTGATGAGACCCCCTTTCCCTTGGCCATGCAACCAAAGGTCACTGCGCTGGTGTGGTGACTAGATAATGGCAATGTCATACTGTTGGATACCTATGAACATAATGGGCCAGCTCGTGATGAGACCTCCCATCCTCTTGGTTAGGTCTTGTTTTATTATTTTTCTTAGGGTTCCTTTAGTTTCTTATCGAGAGGCCTTTTATTGCCTTCTTGGGGATCCCCTGGGCGAAGCATCTCTAGGTTTTATTTCCTATGGATTTTATCTTTTACCAGCTGCTTTTACCCCCTAGGCCTTTAGCCCCTTCTTCCCACAAGACAAAATGTACCCTGAAAGGTCATCCTAATGGCCAGACTAGGGGAATGGGATGGATGAGCGGGGTATGAGATGTAAAAGTGATAAGATGGTGGGAGTGGACGATGGCTCTGCAAACCCCCCTTGGTGGCTAACCAAAACCTATGAATACCAGCTTGCTAATTTGCCCCATCAATCACCCCAACAATGGTCAAGTGGATTAGTGTAAGATCCAAGCAGTCATCCGAAATGAAAGGAACCTAATGCATATATAAGAAGGTTATAACAATCAAATATGACACATACCATGATACCTCAGACCAATTACCTCATGGAGCAAGAGCCCTCTCCGATGCGAGCCCAGGCCGGTGGTGATGGAGGCTGCTACTGCTAACAGGACAAGTCTGGCTGAGAAGAAGAGAGACGGGCCCTCCAGGGCCATGCTCAAGTCAATCTCGCTCTCGGTACTCCATGTCTAGGACCATGTGGGCCTCAAGACATGATCTCCTAGTTATCCCTTGATATCAGGGATAACAAGTCCAATCGATAAAAGATGTCCTCCCTCCAGCCAACAAGAAATCTTTGCAATCTTTTCTCGGAAAAATCAACTTCATCCGTAGATTTGTGTCGAATTTTGCCGAGAGGATAAAACCTTTGAGTGCTTTGCTAAAAAAGGACATTGCTTTTAGGTGGGGAGATGAGACCAACAAATCCTTTGAAGACATAAAAAATGCTATCTCCCAAGCCTCCATCTTGATTAGTCCTGATTTCTCCCAGGATTACATAATATTCTCGTTTGCATCCCAGGATACTATTGCAGGTGTCCTGATGCAAAAGGACGCTGATAACTATGAAAACCCCGTGGCATTTATGAGAAAAGTCCTAAGAGACTTAAAGTTAAACTACTCCATCACATAGAAACAAGCCTATGCCTTAGTCAAGTCCCTCAAACACTTCAAAAACTACATCAGTTATAATAAAATCAAGGCTTATGTCCCATACCCAGCCGTGAAGGACGTTTTATCGCAACAAGACTGCATGGGTACTAGAGGGAACTGGGTTTCCAAAATCCAAAAGTATGACTTAGAAATAAAACCCACCAAGATAATAAAAGGACAAGGTTTGGTCCAAATGCTAACTAAAAGCAATCAAGAAGCCATACAGATGGGTGAGAATGAGCAAGTAAATGTAATGATCAGTGAACTAGAACATGACGAGTGGTATTCTGATATTGTTTATTATCTAAAAAAATTGTCTTGCCTTGATCACTTAGTGGATTACAAGAGAAGGGCTTTGAGATTGAGAGCTATGAAATACTGCTTGACTGAATATGGACTTGGATGGAAAAATCCTGATGGTGTTATACTTCAATGCATAAACAAGGAAGAAGCAAAGAAGTTACTGGAAGAATTGCACTCTAGGCATTGTGGTGGACATTTTGCTGCTCGTACCACTTTCCATGAGATCTTGAGGACCGACTATTATTGGTCAATGCTTTTTTCAGACACTTACCAGCATGTTCGATCTTGCCAACCTTGCTAGTACTTCAACAGCAAACTAAAACTCCCAGCACAGCCTTTGAAACCGGTGGTAGTAGAGGCTCCCTTTCAACAATGGGGTTTGGATTTTGTTGGTGAGTTCAAAGACAATTCGAGTAATGGCTATCGGTGGATCCTAACAGCTACATACTATTTCACTAGATGGGTCGAATGAATCCCTACAAAAAAGGCCACCGAGGAAGTAGTCATGAATTTCTTAGAAGACCGGATCATTACTAGGTTCGGTGCCCCTTCCAAGATCACTACATACAATGCCAAAGCTTTCAACTCTTATGCTCTGGTGGAATTTTGTTTCAAATATGGCATTACCCTATCCCATTCCTCCAACTACTACCCACAAGGAAACGGATTAGCAGAATCAACCAATAAGAACCTCATGAATATTCTGAATAAGGTTGTCGAAGAGAATAAAAAGTCATGGGATAGCAAAATAAAATATGCAGTATGGAAAGACCGAATAACGACCAAAACTTCCACAGGGAAAACTCCTTTTGAGCTGGTATATGGACTTGAAGCGTTGTGAACCTCCAAATACCTATCCTTCGTTTTGCTCAAAAATACACCATGGACGTAGAAGCAATCCAAGGAAGGATCAATCAGTTGATAGAGCTAGATGAGACACAGAGAGGTGCCTTGGGTCAAATGACGAGAAATCAAGAAAATATAAAGAACACCTTTGATCATAAAGCCAAGGAATGAAATTTCACCAAAGGAGATCTTGTGCTACTGTGGGATAAGAGAAAGGAAAAGCCTGGTATGCACAAAAAATTCGACAATCTATGGGGAGGCCCTTATAAAATCATGACTTGTGCAGGTACAAATTCTTTCAACCTAGAGACCATGGAAGGAGAAATCTTGAAGCTGCCAATAAACAATTTACATATCAAATATTACTACCCTCCAGAGACCTGACTCCACAAGTAAGTATAGGTAGGTAGGCATTTTCTGTGTATTATACCATTTGCATTTCATGATAGTTTGCTTCCTCACTTGCACAATGATTGTTTTATTTCAGTCATATACATATATATATTGCAGGGTGGAAATACCACCCCACCCTTGTTGCTGATGCCTTTTTCGAGTTTGAGCAGGTATGCAGGTTATGCCATAGATGTTGAGGTTCTCATGCGCTCTACGGTGAGCACATGTCCCTGAGTTGGAGCCAGATGTTATCCCCAATTTCTAGGGATAACTAGGAGATCATGTTTGGAGGCCCACAGGTCCTAGACATGGAGTACCGAGAGCAGGATTGACCTGAGCATGGCCCTGGAGAGCCCATCTTTCTTCTCCTTCATCAGACTTGTCTTGTCAACAACAGTAGCATCCATCACCTTCGGCTTGGACTTGTATCGGAGAAGACTCTTTCTCCATGAGGTAATTTGTCCAGGTATCATGGTATGTGTCATTTTTTATCATTATAACCTTTAGGTATATGCATCTTACTCCTTTTGTTTCTGACAACTACTTGGATCTTACACTGACCTGATTGACCATGGTTGGGGGGATTGACAGGGTGCCCTAGCAAGCTTGTACCCATAGGTTTTGGTTTGCCACCCGGAGGATTTCTGAAGAGCCATCGCCCGCTCCCATCATATCATCACTTTTACATCTTATCTCCCACGCATCTACCCATTCCCCTAGTGTGGGCATTAGGATGATTTGTTTGTGGGGTTACACCTTATCTCATGGTAAGAAGGGGATAAAGGCCTAGAAGGTAAAAGCAGCTGGTAAAATATAAAATCCATAAAAAATGAAACCCAGAGATGCCTCACCCAGGGATCCCCGAGAAGGCAATAAAAAGCCTCTCAGCAAGAAAGAAGAGGGACTCGAAGAAAAATAACAAGACAAGACCTAGCCAAGAGGATAGGGGGTCTCATCATGAGCCAACCTATTATGTTCATGGGTACCTAGCAGTATGACATTGCCATTATCTGGTTACCGCACCAGGGCAGTGACCTTTGGTTGCAGGGCCAAGGGAAAGGGGGTCTCATCACTAGCCAGCCTTATCACCTCTGTGAAAGTACTTGTGGGTAACACTGTCAGCTCTGGTCACCACACCAAGGTAGTGTCCTCTAGTTAGACCTTGAAATAAATAAGAAAAATAAATAAAGAAAAGAAATAATAAAGGCAATAAAGGGCTTGGAAAGAATTGCATCCATGACAGGTACAGCTCGCCTTCTACAAAGGCACCCATAGGTAATATCGTGCATCCCTGTCTTTCGCTCTACCCGTATGTCTGGACATCCCTTGACCACATCACCTCGTGTTACATGGCTTGGATGATATCCTCTAGAGACTTTCCTTTCCTTATGGATGTTGGCCCAATAGGGTATTTTGTCTTTTTCTTCGACTTTGTATTGTAGGTCATTGTAATATCTTTGAGCTATTGAATGATATATCAGGGGTTTTATGCATATATTTGATAAAATTAATGATGAAACATGATTGACATTGCTATGATCCCTGTGACTAATGAGCCCATGGGGGGCGGAGTTTTTTATGTGCAGGACCATGCCCGACGGACAGGTACCAGTTGGACCGGTACACATGGGGAAATGATTAGCTTGGACCTCCATGGGGCTGAAGAGCCCATCAGATGGTTGTTGGGACCCCATCAGGGGAAAAGACAGGACAACGATTGGTTGAGCTCTTGCACATGAGAAGAAGAAGGACGTTCCACCTAGGACACTTTGGCTGAGCCCAGCCCAGGGGGGTTGACCCCTCTCAGATGGAGCGTTTCCCTTTGATGACCAGGACGTCACCCAAGAGGCCTTGATGTCACCTTGAGCGTGCGGCAGTTTGACAGGACGGCTGACACGTGTGGCAGCTTTGAGGAGCCCAGGAAGGGCTAATGTTTGACTTATGGATGCTGGACTATCCCCAAAAGGGCCTATCGTCTCCCTCAAAGGGGCTTGACGTCTCACTTTTTTCTCATTTAGGTCTTTACTTAGCAATTAATGTAAAAAACAATATGATTTTAGTTTGTAGCCTTGTCGGCTATTTTTAATGACCTAATTTTAATTATAGGTCATGATACACTATATATTGAGTATGTTTTTCCCTCATTTGAACATAACACACAACTCACTCTCTTGTGAGGTCTGATTTTTTGTGCCCTACTTGGGTATTTGGTCATTTAAAGTGAGGGCACTTGTTGATGGAAGGATTTTCTTGGCATGTTTGGCATTTCTCTTTAAGGAAGGTTTACAACTAGGGTTTGCATACACTTTTCATCATGATATGTAAGTGTTTTTCTTGCAAAAATTCTTAATTGAATGGTTATAGGTTTATATTCTTGCATTTACTTATAAATTTGATGATTTTAAAACCCTAGGTGACAAGCACAAAAGTAGGTCCTTGTTTCATGTCCCCTTAGAAAGAAATTTTCAGCCATTGAAGAAGGAATAAAGAGCCTAGCCTTTTCTACACTCTTCTCACTTCTTCCCTTAAGCTAGCTTTGATTTTTAAAGGTTGAAAAGGAGGTGACGTCCCAGGCCTAGGTTATCTACACCTAGGGCCGTCAATCTTCTAGGGTTTTAGTGATAGAGCCTTGCCATTGCAACACTCTCCCTCACCTGATCCTCTTGTTTTAACTCTTTTCATATGCTAGCCATTTTTCCAAGTTTGACCCAAAGAAGGAGGAAAGAGAATGAGGCCTTGCTTAAGCAACACCGGAGTGAGCCTCTTTCCTATAGGGTTTTGATTCTAGGGCCCTGCCATTGCAGCACTCTAGAACCCTTCCCTCTTGTCTTTAGCCTATTATTCCTTCAACCTTGCGTCCTCTCCTTAAATGACTCCATCTACCCTTAGCCACTAATCTTAGACAGACAACGTTGAAGTGATAGTGCTCAAACCAACTCTCAAAACTTTAAATTTTGAAACCCTAACTAACTAGCTAACCCTAACTAGGTTGACGTCACACTTGGTTATTCCATCTTGACGCAACATATTTGAATGATAAGCAATTAGATGATGATTGAAAGCATTTATTGAGTAAAAGTTTGATTAGATACATTGTTTATTACATCATCTCAATAGTTATTGATGAATCGATACTTCTCCATTGTTGTATTGATAAAACGTTGATCTCATTAATATCTGTTGTTTCATTGCTTATATATTGATGTTAGATAGTTTCATGAAGTACTAACCCACTGAATTATAGCCTACACATATTATTTTTCTATTGTCTTGTTCCGGGCAGGTGTTCTCATCTGGGCATACACTTCATTTATTAGCTGATTAGCTGGACTATCTGACCTTGGTGGTAACATGTGAGGAGGGACTTTAACCTTAACCTTTATATCTTTGCCTCTCCAAAACCCCAGGTTACTAGGGATGTCTCCCCTAGGTTAACCTCCCTAAATAGAAATAACCTCCCCATTGAGGTGACATTGGGTGGGGTAGGTTCCTGTTACGCCAGTTTGGCCTCTTTCCTTTAGCCTTTTGACCTAGCTACAAACTGTGCGATAACAAGACCTAAAATTCTACTTTCTCCATATGAAGTCCAATGAGGTTGGAACCACTTTCAAACATCCTGAAACAATTAATGGTAATGTTAAAAATGAAAGATAAAGGAGAATGTCAATGAAAATGAAAGATAAAGGAGAATGTCACTTTTACTTTAAGAATTTAACATTACCATTAATTACTAGGGTGGGTGAAATGGAGGGGGTGGGGACCTCTTTAAATACCACTAGTAAGGAAAAATAACCCTTATCTACACACCAAAACACCTCATTCCCCGTTGGAAGCGTGCAGGCCTTTCTCGAAGCGCATTTGAAGCGGGCTTCGGAGGGGGACGCTTAAAAAATGGTAGGAATCGTGCTCAAGAGCCCCAAAGCATGATTCCTAAATTTTGAAGCGCACTTTAGCACGAGCTTCCTGGATGCACCCACCCGGATCGAGCTTCGGGGCTTCGAAGCGGGGGGGGAAGATTCTGGTAACACTGGTCCAAGACAGGTTAGACAATGACTTTTTGAAGGAATAACTCTTTGCTACCCTATGCTCAATGCAGAATGAGAATTCCCCGAGTATGAATGGGTTACCTTGCAAGTTATACAAGGCAATGCGGGACACAATAGGGTATGATTTTGCTTCTTGGCATCTGAGGCCTTCTCCTTGGGATTTTAACCAGGGGTTGATTAAGTTGATTGCCAAGAATGCTTCAAGAGACTCCACAGGGGGGTGAAAACATATCACTTTGCTTGACGTGGCCTATAATACCCTGGCCAAGGCAATAGCTCTTCAAGTTCATAATGTTGTTTGGAGGGAACAAACAGGTTTTCTTTGGGGGTTTATCTCGGATGTAGTGATATAAGCATGGGAGGCCATAGAATGGGCTAGGGTGCCTGGACAAGAGGCCATCTTCTTGAATATTGACCCACAAGGCCTAGGATCAGATCGTTTGGTCTTTCATTATTGAAGTGTATATCTTTAATTTTTGGTACTTGTTGAGTTTTTCTTGATTTATTCCCAATCCAATTCAAACTCTTCACTCTTTTTCCTTCTTGAGTTTTTGATAATTCCAAGTCTCACAACTTTGAGTGTATGCACTAAAAAAAGGTTGCTTTTGTGGACTTTCCCACTTTAATCTTGCTATTTTCACCCAAGGTTTCTAACTGCATGAATTAAGAAGATTTTCTTGCTAGACTTCTCCCTTTGCACATGCTATGTATGGATAAGGAAGAAATCACATGGGTTGAGAAGGCCTTTTGTGGAGAAATAAAGTGTTTTATCATCCTAATTTAGAGCCATTACTTTGAAGAGGATTTTTGTTCTTTGGAGAAGGGTTTCTTTTGTGGACTTGCCTATTGTTGCATGAGTCATTCTTCTCAAGAAAGAAATTGTATTGCATGAAAATCCTTAACTTGAACAAAAGTTGGTTTATGATAGTACTTTCGGCTTCTCAAGCTCATACACCCTCTTGGAAGGAGATTTTCCTTGGCATGTAACTACTAATTGCTTTATTCCACTATTGAAAGCTATGACATTTTTGAAAACATCTATGCCTATTCTATTAAGGAAAAGGGGGAAGTGAGGAGAGAGGTTGGACCTTATTATTGACTATAGTTTTCCCTTGATTTATCTTGTTGTCATACCCCTCTTTCCAGTTGGAGTGAAAGTCAGAGTTCATATTTTTCAATGACAGGTAAAGGTTGCTCTCACTTTGTTCATATGAATTTGTCCTTGAACAAAAGTGTGAGAAGGTGCTTCAGAAGTGGTTTGACACCCCATAAAGGTCTTGTAGTTGAAGCTAATATTCCCCAAACTTTGTACTTGCAACTTTGGAAATAAAGGTAACATCTATTTGGCTGCTATATCACACTTTTTCATTATGTCTCTTACATTGTTTCAATCAATGAATTGGTTAACATCAGGAGTCACTCCCTTTTAATCAATTTTCTAACTCCATAACCCATAGAAATCAAGACACTGAAATTGTCATTCATAATTTTGATCTCTGAACTTGCTGTTTTTTGCATTTCCGCACACAAATATGCACTTTTTAGGGCATATTTTCATGCTCTAACAACAGATTTAAACGTTTTGTGAGGAAAAATTCCATCCTTTGATGTAAATTTGCAATGTTGCTTGTTGTTTTGAGTGTTTTAATGCAAATTAGAGGTTTGATATCTTATATTACAGAGAGCATTTAACGTTGTTTGGCAGCACTCCTGGGTCTTCAATGCTCATATGGGTCTTCAATTTGCAATGTTGCTTGTTGTTTGAGTGTTTTAATGCAAATTACAGGTTTGATTTCTTATATTACAGAGAGCATTTAAAGAAGTTTGGCATAACTCCTGGGTATTCAATGCTCATATTTAACACATATCTGATGGTACTTTTGAAGATAACCATGCTGAGATAAAAGGTATGTTTGGGCTTCATTTGCAGAATATTTTTCACCTTGTGCTCTGATAGACTCGATTATGGCTACTAGGAATTCCTGCTATAAGGTGATTCTTCCTAATGTTTCTATGTGGGTCTAGGACAAATTAGACAGTGACTTTTTGAAGGAAGAGCTCTTTGCTATCCTATGCTCGATGCAGAAGGAGAATTCCCCGAGTATGAATGGGTTACCTTGCAAATTGTACAAGGCAATGTTGGACACAATAGGGGATGATTTTGCTGCTTGGAATCTGAGGCCTTCTCCTCGGGATTTTAACAAGGGGTTGTTTAAGTTGATTCCCAAGAATGCTTCAAGAGACTCCACAGGGAGGTGAAAACATATCACTTTGCTTGAAGTGGCCTATAATAACCTGGCCAAGGCAATAGCTCTTCAGGTTCATAATGTTGTTCGGAGGGAACAGGCAGGTTTTGTGTGGGGGTTTATCTCGAATACAGTGATCTCAGCATGGGAGGCCATAGAATGGGCTAGGGTGTCTAGAATGGAGGCCATCATCTTGAATATTGAGCCACAAGGCCTGGGATCAGATCATTTGGTCTTTCATCATTGAAGTGTATATCTTTAATTTTTGGTACTTGTTGAGTTTTTCTTGATTTATTCCCAATCCAATTCAAACTCTTCACTCTTTTTCCTTCTTGAGTTTTTGCCAATTCCGAGTCTAGCAACTTTGAGTGTATGCACTGAAAAAAGGTTGCTTTTGTGGACTTTCCCACTTTACTTGTGCTATTTTCACCCAAGGTTTCTAAGTGCATGAATTAAGGATATTTTCTTGCTGGACTTCTCCCTTTGCACATGCTATGCATGGCTAAGGAAGAAATCACATGGGTTGAGAAGGCCTTTCGTGGAGAAATAAAGTGTTTTATCATCCTAATTTAGAGCCATTACTTTGAAGAGGATTTTTGTTCTTTGGAGAAGGGTTTCTTTTGTGGACTTGCCTATTGTTGCATGAGTCATTCTTCTCAAGAAAGAAAGAAATTGCATAAAAATCCTTAACTTGAACAAAAGTTGGTTTATGATAGTACTTTCGGCTTCACAAGCTCATACACCCTCTTGGAAGGAGATTTTATTTGGCATGTAACTACTAATTGCTTTATTCCACTATTGAAAGCTATGACATTTTTTGAAAACATCTATGCCTATTCTATTAAGGAAAAGGGGGAAGTGAGGAGAGAGGTTGGACCTTATTATTGACTATAGTTTTCCCTTGATTTATCTTGTTGTCACACCCCTCTTTCCAGTTGGAGTGAAAGTGAGAGTTCATAGTTTTCAATGACAGGTAAAGTTTTCTCTCACTTTGTTCATATGCATTCGTCCTTGAACAAAAGTGTGAGAAGGTGCTTCAGAAGTGGTTTGACACCCCATAAAGGTCTTGTAGTTGAAGCTAATATTCCCCAAACTTTGTACTTGCAACTTTGGAAATAAAGGTAACATCTATTTGGCTGCTATATCGCACTTTTTCATTATGTCTCTTGCATTGTTTCAATCAATGAATTGGTTAACATTAGGAATCACTCCCTTTTAATCAATTTTCTAACTCCATAGCCCATAGAATTCAAGGCACTGAAATTGTCATTCATAATTTTGATCTCTGAACTTGTTGTTTTTTGCATTTCCGCACACAAATCTGCACTTTTTAGGGCATATTTTCATGCTCTAACAACAGATTTAAACATTTTGTGAGGAAAAATTCCATCCTTTGATGTAAATTTGCAATGTTGCTTTCTGTTTTGAGTTTTTTAATGCAAATTAGAGGTCTGATATCTTATATTACAGAGAGTATTTAACGTTGTTTGGCAGCACTCCTGGGTCTTCAATGCTCATATGGGTCTTCAATTTGCAATGTTGCTTGTTGTTTGAGTGTTTTAATGCAAATTACAGGTCTGATTTCTTATATTACAGAGAGCATTTAACGCAGTTTGGCAGCACTCATAGGTCTTCAATGCTCATATTTAACACATATCTGATGGTACTTTTGAAGATAACCTTGCTGAGATAAAAGGTATGTTTGGGCTTCATTTGCAGAATATTTTTCACCTTGTGCTCTGACAGACTCGATTATGGCTACTAGGAATTCCTACTATAAGGTGATTCTTCCTAATGTTTCTATGTGGGTCCAGGACAGATTAGACAGTGACTTTTTGAAGGAAGAGCTCTTTGCTACCCTATGCTCGATGCAGAAGGAAAATTCCCCGAGTATGAATGGGTTACCTTGCAAGTTCTACAAGGCAATGTTGGACACAATAGGGGATGATTTTGCTACTTGGCATCTGAGGCCTCCTCCTCGTGATTTTAACCAGGGGTTGATTAAGTTGATTCCCAAGAATGCTTCAAGAGACTCCACAGGGTGGTGAAAACATATCACTTTGCTTGAAGTGGCCTATAATAACCTGGCCTAGGCAATAGCTCTTCAGGTTCATAATGTTGTTCGGAGGGAACAAACAGGTTTTGTGTGGGGGTTTATCTCGAATATAGTGATCTCAGCATGGAAGGAAATAGAATGGGCTAGGGTGTCTGGATAGGAGGCCATCTTCTTGAAGATTGACCCACAAGGCCTGGGATCAGATCGTTTGGTCTTTCATCATTGAAGTGTATATCTTTAATTTTTGGTACTTGTTGAGTTTTTCTGAGTTTTTCTTGATTTATTCCCAATCCAATTCAAACTCTTCACTCTTTTTCCTTCTTGAGTTTTTGCCAATTCCGAGTCTAGCAACTTTGAGTGTATGCACTAAAAAAAGGTTGCTTTTGTGGACTTTCCCACTTTACTTGTGCTATTTTTACCCAAGGTTTCTAAGTGCATGAGTTAAGGAGATTTTCTTGCTGGACTTCTCCCTTTGCACATGCTATGTATGGCTAAGGAAGAAATCACATGGGTTGAGAAGGCCTTTTGTGGAGAAATAAAGTGTTTTATCATCCTAATTTAGAGCCATTACTTTGAAGAGGATT
>ML788864.1:356713-397720 GCA_009831015.1 Picea engelmannii | reverse complement strand
GCTATCCACCTTGCAAGAGGGGAAAGAGATTTGTGTCCATGTAGTCAAGGCTAAAGTTGAGATGAATGATTTTGTTGGGAACTCCCTTGTATTAATGTATGCCAAGTTCAAGTTTGTGCAGGTTTCAAGTGAACTATTTGACAAAATGTTTGAAAGAGGTGTAGTTTCATGGAATGTGATTATTGTTGTATATACTCAAAATGGACATGTCATTGAGTTTTGTGTCAAATGCAAGTAGATGACATTATGTTCATGCTTATGAAAATGGTGTATGTTCTTCAAGAATGTACCTTTTTAGGAGTTATTCAAGAAGGCAATATGATCCATGATTATATAATTCGAAATGGATTTGAATCTCATGTCACTGTATGAAATTCTCTTGTTGATCCATGATTATATAATTCGAAATGGATTTGAATCTCATGTCACTGTAGGAAATTCTCTTGTTGTTGTATATGCCAAATGTGAGAGAATGGAAATTATGCATCTAATCTTTCATAGAATGTATAAAATAACCATTCTCTCTTTAAAGGAGATGATCATAGGGTATGCATAGAATGGCTATACCCAAGATGTCGTGAAACTATTTCATCATATGTAGCATGAAAGGATGAAGCCCAACCTTGTATTCATGGCGAGTGACTCCATGCATGTGCTAAGTTATGAGGTTGGAATAACACAAACTAATCCATGGATGTGCTATTGGAAGAGGGATTGAGATGGATAGTCATATGGAGAAATTGGAGTGATGTATACCAAGTAGGGGAATATTGAGTATACACGGATTTTTCAACCAAATATATAAAAGAAATTTGTTTTCAATATAGAATATAATGATTGTAGGGTATGCTCAGGATAAAAATGGAAATAAGGTCACAAAATGTACTTAAATGGTGTGGGTCCTAACTTGGTCACCATATTAAATGTGCTTGAGGCATGTACTCATTTTGGACATTTACAAGATGCAAAGTGGATCCATGATTACACACTGAGAAGTGGATTTCAGTGGTGTTCATGACAATTTCCTTATAGGCATGTACATAGAGTGTGGGTGTGTATATGTGGCTCATGAAATTTTTAATGAGATGCCTAAAAGATAGATAGTCTCATGGAAATATAGATTGCCAAGTGGGTCTAGAATGGACATGCCAACGCGACTTTCTCATTGTTCAATTAAATATCTTCTGAATCACTACTTATAACTTCGACCTAATTATATAACCTCCTTAGACTTGAAAAGAGTATTTTATTGCCCAAAGGAAGATGGCATATGCTCCTCTAAGATAAAGCAATAAAATGAATTTATTTCTATAAAGACGAGCTTTTATTAACCAGATAAATGCTAAAAAATTCAACTGAGGTTGCTCACCAGGAAAATCACATTAAGTTTACCACCAAAGTCACATAACTCAAACTCAAAGAAACTTAGTTTAAACTCTACTATTACAACTATGTCCAAATACGAAACTTTTACGATTAAGCATTGTTCTAGAAGAAAAAGCTAAAATAAGCTAGTCTATATTGCTACTAGCTTAAAAACACTTAGAACTAGACATACCATCCAACAATATTATTCAAAATATATTATGAAATTGATATTATTTTAAATATACAATAAACTTAGATAATCAATATATTCGCTAACCAATTCTAACCCTAGTATTCTAAAATTAATGGCATTTTAATCATAAACACTCTTTAGGAATAAGTGAATCCACTTTGGTTTTGTTTAATTACCAACCTTCAAATCATGGCTCAAGAGGGCATAACACATATAACTAACATAACACATATAATTGTATCCTTAATGTTGGCCTTGATTGATAATGTATTATGTAAAAAATATATATTATTAAAAGAGAATAATCTAAAAAAATGAATAATGATGACCCTCTTGTAGGTTTAAATATAAACTATAATATTGACGCTTCGTTCTTTATTAATAAATCCAAGAAATATGTTTATGTATTTTTTTGTTCCATAAGTTACAAGATTTTATAGTATGTTACTAGCATAATAGGTACGACTTAATGCATATCAATGAGATATATTTTAAATTGATCATAGTAGAGTTTAGTTTATATCGTAAAATTGCAAAATCATAATTAGAGAGATAATTTAATTTGATAAATCTACTAATGCAAAATGACCCTAAATAAATTAATCTCAAATATGTGATTGCATAGAATGACATTCAATGTATCATCTCATTATTGAATTTCAATGGGTGTAAAGCAGCTTAATTCATATGATAGGGTGCCAAAAGATGGGAAAACTTTTCATGGTCCAATTCCCCTTCATATAAACATATGTTGCTTGCAATAAAATCTTAGAATATTAGATTCTTTCTTTGAAGAGGTTAAGCAAAATCATTGGTCATAGTCCACCATTAGTGTATTGTTAAGCAAAATTCCACAGGGTCTAGGTTAAGGATTTAAATTAAAATGTCTCAAAACATGTAAAGATACTAGATTAACTATGGCATTAACAAAACAATTATATTAAACATGCATTATTATGCCATAACAATTCTCATCTAAATCGTATTCTTACACATTTCCTTATTACAACCTACCAAACAACAATGTGGCATCAATAACGCTTTGGAATAATACTTTTTTATAAGGTGTTCCTTTGGAAAAGAGGAATAGTTTATCAATCTAACAATTTGTTAATAAACTTGCATTCTAGTAAAGGTATAACTCCAAAGCTTGTCCATGTAGGATATTTAAAAGTGTATATATAACTATATATATATATATATATATATATATATATATATATATATATATATATATATATATATATATAATTTAGCATTGTAACCACATAGAAAATAAAAATTTTGACCATTTTATCGATGAGGGTTTACTTGTTCAGTTATTCCTTGTGAGATACATAGTTACTCAAATGAGTTATAATGGACTTGCCTTTGTTATATCAACACAACTATCACAGACTCAAAGCGTATATACATATTTGTATAATCTTCATATTTATTAATAGGAAAGTTGATGAGACTGTTATCATTCCATAGGTAGGTCATCAAAATCCAAAGAAAAAATGGCAAGTCATCAACATCAAACCTTTTTGCAAGAAGCATGGTTCATTAAAGGTAGTTTTCAAGCCAATGCCCATCCCATTCTTAGTGAACTTAATTCATATGCTTATTTCTCTCTTGCAAGATGGAGTGTGCTCTTAAATACTAAATGCATGTGTTGAGTCATCAACCTTGAAAGAGGGAGAAGAGAACCACGACCATGGAGTTAAGGTTGAAGTTGAGATGAATATTTTTATTGGGAAATAGCTTATATTGATGTATGTCAAGTGCAAGTGTCTTGAGGTTGCACTATTTGACAAAATGTTTGAAAGAAACTGTAACATCCCTACTCTTAATCCCCACAAATGGTAATGTAATTGTATAAACGTGAATTAGTTTGGTGAATTGATATGATTGGGGAAAAGAGCCCATATTGATTAATATGGTCGAGGGTCAAATTGTATATTATGAAAATTGAAACGATCAAATAAAGTAGTAATCGTTGGTTATGATACGAGAGGGATGAAAACGATAGGGGATATGATTCCACAAGAGAGAGAGGGGTCCAAGGGGGATTTTATTCATAGGTACTAATCCAACCCACATTCAAAATTTATTATCATTGCGTAAACCTTTTATTTTGTTGTTGAATGTTCCCAAGGCAATCGTTAAACTCATGTAAGAGGGTGGGTGTAAGGTATCCCTTAGTTATTGGGTTGTATGGGGTTGAAGTACTATCATCTTTGGGAGAGTGAGAGTCAAGCAAGTAATGGAGAAGAAGGAAATTTGTATGGAAAAAAGGGACAATTTTTGCATGCAAGTTTTGGGCAGCAAAGGAATAGTTGAGTGTTGGAAAGAGAATCAACAATGATATGATTAAAGGTAGCCATTATTTGGATGTGTGTTATGTTGGAAATGAGGCTCATGTGCTTGTAAAACAAATGTTAAGCCTATAGTAAATTTATTTTTTAGGAAATGTCTCGAGAGCCTTGTGAAGGTTGTTGTGAGCACTCCTGAAACAACTAAGACTTCCTGAAGTCCCTAGCTAAGATATTTCTGGACAACTGAGTGCAATGGAAGCCCTTATAAACAAATGGTTCAACCCGAGGGACTATGAGAAATGAAGGGGGTACATTCCTTGGGCTGTGCAAGTTGTGGGGAAGAGAGAGATGGTGGATTGGAACTGTTGTAGGAGTAGAGCTTGGTTTGAGTTGTTGAGTGTGGAGAGTGGACAACCAGAGGGATGGGTCTCCTTGTGGACTCATAGCCTCAACTCGAGGGTGGCCTATTGCTAAGATTTGGAACAACAAAGCCTATGGTTGGGAGGTTCATCCTTCATATGCAGTCAGTTGGATTACATTTATAAAAAAATAAGTGTTTTGTTGTGTCTATTATGATTATTCTATTGTATAAAAATTTTATTTGAATGTTGGCTATTTGTTGTGTGCTTACTGTATGCATTCACGTTTTTATATATGTTGTTCGATGCATGGCTAAATCAACATGTTGTTTGCTGTAAATTTTATGGGTTTGTTGCCCCTTGGTTTTTGGTGTATGTATGGGGCATATTTAAATTCATTTTTAGCAGGCTAAGTTAGTTTTTACAGTGACGAGACTCAGCATGGGTGTTGGGTACATTACAGAGTGGTATCAAAGTTGTAGGTTATAGCACCGGGCCTTTAAGGGCCTGCTACAAGACATAAGTTCTTGAGGAAAATTATCTTTTCATTCTTCGATATGAAAGGTGTATAAAGCACCAGAATGTTGAACTATATTTTATAAGCAGTTTAGTAGTTTTAAGCAACTGGGCTTTGAGCTTTAACTCTCACCAATTGCTTATCTGGTGATTAAATAGCAAATTATTGAATTATTTTATGAGATTTAAAGTTCTCAAATATAAGCTTTTAC
Organism: Picea engelmannii; assembly: GCA_009831015.1. NCBI lineage: Eukaryota > Viridiplantae > Streptophyta > Pinopsida > Pinales > Pinaceae > Picea > Picea engelmannii. The sequence continues at coordinate 392,772 of ML788864.1, read as the reverse complement.
AAATCCAAATGAGAATAATCTATGAGAACATGCTACAATTATCATGCTTGGAGATCCATTAGCTTTGCCTCATAACCAAGGATTGGGATTGAGTTGCTAGAATGAAAGGAACTTCTAGTTTGTCGATCTTGGTATGTAACAAAATGGAAGTTTAACTAGAAGTTCTTGAGTGAAATTGATTAATTGCTATAAGATAGTGTCGGAGGGGAGAAGTTGCAGTTTAACACTGTCTTTCTAGTCATGGAAACCATGTTCTTGTTAACCACCACGGCCTTGGCACTACAAGGAGAACACCTTCTAGAATATGTTTTTGCAGAGGTTTTTGGTGTAACAAAATTTGGAAAAACTTTCAAAAAAAACCTCCACTACAACCTCCTCTATTGGATGCGAAGGTTTTAACGAATCCTCTATACAACTAAAAAAAATTGGGCGAGCGGAGCCTGTAGCAGAGGTTTTTCTTTTCAGTATGTTTCTTGTCAAAACAAATCGATGAGGTATTGAAATATACACATCGATGCATTAATATACTAAAACACATCGGCACGATAATATAATAAAAAATGCCCTGAAATTGAATATAAAAAAAACACGGCTCGGTGTGTTTATAACTAATGTGCACCACTTCCCCCTGTTTGTCCTATGCAGAGCACTGTTGCTCTTATAATTACTACACACCGGGTCCGCGTACTTCTCTTATGATGTACCTGTGCGCTTTAGTATTTGTATGCCTCATTGTGATAAGGTTACAGATAGGACTGGTGCGCTTTAGGATTAATGTGTTATCGTGCCATTAAGTTATAGTTATCCCCGGTGCGACAATGTTATTTCAAGACCCATTGCATTTAATATAGAATGTGCCCCATGCTTCTGTAATTAGTACATATTGATATGTCAGAAACATCATTTTTAGTATGCACCGATGCGTATAATATAGTAAAGGCCATGGTGCGTAAATAATAGTTATCTCTACGGTATGAATAATAAATATAACACACCAGTACAGTGAAAATCTTAGCACCTTGGTTATTATTTCAAACATGAGCACCGTACAATTTTGAAACGATAAATATTATTGTATGTTATATCGTTTATGGAACGATGTGTTTTCCCAATAGTACATATCGGTGCGTTATTATGATTAATATGTACCCATGTGTATGACTCTTCAAAACGCATCGATATCTATATTATGGCTTTAGTGAATTCAAAAGAATATAATGCACTGATATGTATACATTTTAATTCATTGTTTTTTACAAATTTTCAATTAATTATTTCAAAATCAAATATTTTTCTATAATAATATTGTTTTACATTTATGTTATTACATTAATGCATTATCCAACCAATTAAATCTATGTTATTTGTATCAATGTAAATCATCCACATATTATGTATTCAAGAACACAACATTTTACAACATTCGAAAATGCAATGAAATAAGAAACCCATTTTATTATATATGAATAAGAGATCCATTGTCATACAAAAAGGACAACGTACTGGTGTAGTACAATAATCAAATTGCAACCAATTTGTAATTTTTACACTTATTGATAACATGTCCTCATGAAATTGGGACAATATGTCAAGTACATTAAACAAAATCCCTAATTTTTAGAGACAAATATTCCAAAACATACAACTTGCAATAACATTCAATTATATTGATTGTCATTCATCAGTTGAATTGTTGGCATTGCTTGAGTTGTGTGCATGCATAATTTCTTCATCATTTGTAGGTGATATTGTACTTTGGTTTTTTAACATAATGTTTTCCTGATGATCGACTTGTTTTTTATGTTCTACTCCTTCAGCTTCCATCTACAAACATAGAAATAAATTGTAATAAGTATATCTACATTTATATATATAGTAGAATATACATGATTTCATAAATAAAAAATCATACCTTAGCACCAAGTCTTTCATAAACAATACACATTCTTTCGAAGCCACGATTCATGAATTCTCTCAAAGTCTCCTTTGATGTATGCATTCCATGGTTTGTTTCTTGCATGTTTAATACAACATGACAAAACATAGTCGATATAATCAATACAAAATTTCCTTGTTTTTTAATTAATTATAAAACAAGGAAAATTAAACAACATAGCTACTTACAAATTGTTCAATTAAACTTTCATTCTTCAACATATACTCACAACCCATATTTAACCCAATTTTTATCAATTCATGGGTTGACTCCTCTTTGTATGATAGCACCTAGTAGAAGGCATCAATGGACAAGTGTAAATTAATTATTTAAATATAAATATCACAACAAACATGAAATCCTAAGAAAGGTCGAAAACTTAAATACCCACAAAGTTTGTGATCAACCATTTTATTCCTTGTTGTTTTGTCTTATGTGATGAATGGATTCTATTTGTTTTTCTCATCTACAACAAAACAATTGAAAATTAGTATTTCACGAGATACTTAAATTCAATGTACATAAAAGAATTAAAAATGATTACATACATCTGATGCACATTATAGTTGGGATGGTTTCTCTTGTAACAAAATTATGTTCATTTCTTTTAACATCTTCTCCTACACTTTTTTGGACATCCCTACCGACATGTCTTTGTTTTCTCCTTGTTTGTCCCTTGGAATTTTCAAAATCTTCCTGAAAAAAAAAATACAAAATTATTATTTAAAAAAAAAATAAGAACTCGGTGTGTGTATTAATATAATTTGCACCGGGGTCTTAACAACATATGTACCCATCGGAGCATCATACATACATATACACACCGATATAGTATAACAATGTTGTTGCGAAATTGAAAACGTTTTACAATTTTTTATATTCAGTGGGTGCTTTATGAATTAAGAAAAGCACGACTTCCTAAGTACTATTTATTACGCATCGTCGAGCACTGAAGAAATTTAACAAATAGTGATTTCCATAAAAACATTGATTTTCCCATTTTAAGCTCAACGGTGCGCTTTGTAATAAAGGTGACCCGATACATGTTTTGGTAAATTGTGCACTGCCGAAATTAAAATTTTCGAATTGAAATATAGTGGTGTTTTTTACAAACAAATATGTTCCAGTGTGTTTATTGTGTGAATAGCACAACGGTCACCGTGAAGACGTTTTTTTTTTTTTTTTAATGACACCGACATGAGGGTTTATGATCCAATGCAATGAATAGTTTCATTGCAATGGATATGAAACACCCATATATAAATAACCAAACCCTATCAAAAATTGTGCTTAAAAGAAATTCTTATTGTGAAATATAGAAGGAGAAAACAAAAGAATAATCAGGAAATTAGGGCTTCCAATACTGAAGGTAACTATGGAAACCTTTTTTTTTGGGAATGCACCAAAAATTGTTTGAATCAAATAAGAGAATGATCAAGATGATTAATAGAATGAAATCATATACTTGAATTTCTACTCTGCGGATTTCTATGTTATCTACAATAGTCCCCCTCGAATTTGGCTCTTCAAAAAACACTCACCCACTTGGAAATCTTTGTTAATAAATATTTGTTGCACAAATGTCCTCTCTAAAATTTGGAAAACAATAAAACAATGAATAGGGTTTTCCTTTATAAACAAAAAACTAAAATTCCAGATCTTTTTTTCGTTGTATATTTCGGCACATTGATGATAAACACGTACGCTGGTTTTTTTTTCCAGATGTTATGTTTTTCAGTGCATTATTCCATTCGTAATGCATCAGAGCGGTATTCATAACGCATTGGGGTGGTATACATAATGCATTGATTTATTTTAGTAATAAATTTCAAAGTTTTGACAGTAAGTGTGTGTTATTTTTCTAACTTGCTTCAGTCAGTGCGATAGACAATTTGAAACACACTGGTGCAACGTGTAATTAATAATGTACCAGTATGACTTGTAAGTAATAATGCACCATAATATAGTTACATTGCATAATGCAAATTCAAACAACCTTATTTAAAGTTTGTGGAGGTTTTGTTTTGCGGAGGAAATAACAAAGGTCAGCCATCAATGCTTATCTCAATTAAACACACTAGTGTGTTTTCAAATGATAAAATGCACCGGTGGGGGAGAGAGAGTTGGGAGGGAGGGAAGGGGATACAATGAGAGAGGGAGGGGGATACATAGTGAAGGGGAGAGAAGGGTTGATGCAATAAAAAGGGGGAGGAATATAGGGAGAGAAGTGGAGGGAAGGAGGAAGAGAGTGAGAGAGGATTTGAGCATCAAATTCACATTTTCTATGTTCAAGGAGGATATTTTCAGGGATCAGGTAACGATTTTGGATTTTGTAAATCCAGATTGACACTTCTTGTATAACTGGGTGGAAAAAAATCAATGATATTGTAGAAAAAAATAATGATTTTTTAAGTGTGTTGCCAAGTTATAAAAGTTATTGGAAGTTATTTTTGAAGTTAGATTGTTCTGTGCTACCCAAGATGACAGTTTTGGATTCAAATGCAGGAAAAAATACTTATGATATCAAATGGCCAATTCTTTAGATTTTGGCGTCAGCTCATTATGTATCTTTGGAACTCCTTCAAGTTATCTCACGCCGATTGCAGTGTATCTAGATTTTATTGATAATTCATTTATCTCATTGAATTTATGTTATGTATGCAGGTGTTGTTTAATAATTGTTCATTGAATTTTGCAGGATCAAGATTCAAGATCGAGTTCAAATGCTCAAGATATTCTTGTGGTCCTAAAATTCCACAAGCTCTTATCAAGGGAAAGATACCACAAGCATATGTTTGATGAAAATGGATAGGTTCTTTACCCTACCAATCCTAACATGCCATCTTCCAGCAACTAGCTTGGGTCAATGGTATTACACCATGAATTTGATCTCTTTTATGTAGACAACCCCGTAGGGTGTAAGAAAAAGATGTTTGAGTAATTGTATTTTTGGATTTTCAATGGAACTAATGTAAATGAATTTCTTAATTCGACATTTGTTTTATAAAGGGGCAGGTTTCATGTTTATTATTGGGAATAAAATGTCCATGCTTCTAATTAGTGTTTGGTATAATGTTTGAACATATTAAAAGCATTGTGTTACTAATATTATCAATGCAATGTTCAATATTTTTACAATCAAGATTTTGATGACGAGCAACCTATGTACCATCGACCATTTCACCCCACTATGATTTCAAGTCATGAGCTTATTGATAAATGAAAAGAGCTCAGAGAGGAAGCATACTAAGAATGGTTGAAACAACCACCTATTCAATTCCCACTACGTCCTGGGTCAACAATTCAAAACCTCGACAGTAACACTAGTTCTTCACATGTTGGGGATGAAAGAAATGATATAGAGATTGGTATGAATGATTTCTTGTGGGATACTCAGACCATGGAGGGAATGTTGTTAGATGCATTCCAACAAAATGAACTAGGGGAATGACGCTTGTTATCACATAAGTTGTAGGTTGGGAAAAACCTAACCCAACCACGAAATGGTAACAACTTAGAGAACACCAACCCATTGTCACCTTAGGCAGGTATTCCCGTCACTTTAGAAATGAAAGGATCATCTCAAGGGGGGAATCCCAGTGACCCTAGGGAGAAATGAGACATAAAATGGAATGATGGAAGTGTATCCCCTATAGTTCAATATGATAAGCACCGAAAGGCTTGATAAAGACTCTTGGTGTTGGAGAAATTTTTATTTTTGGCACACTAGTTCAGTGGGAGTTAACTAACTAGTTCTATTTTAGACTTTAACACTAGTTCATTGGGAGTTAACTGACTAGTTCTATTTTAGACTTTAACACTAGTTCATTGGGAGTTAACTGACTAGTTCTATTTTAGACTTTCTAATCTTATACCATCACTATTATGCATGCATTCCTAATTATAGGATGTCATTTCTTATATGAGTGAAGATCACTCACTCATTGATAAGATCATAATAGACATTGATTCTCATTATTCATTGTGTATCTCTCTTCCATTTCTTGATAAGATTTTTTTGTGTATGATTTAACTAGATCTCCTATGCAGGTTTCCATGAAACACTGACATGGTATCAGAGCTATGCTTCTTGGAGCAAGCCAAACAAGCCAAAGAATAAGGAAAATCGGAGTTTCAGCGAGCTAAATCTGTGGTCGTACCTTTCAGCAGTTATTCCTCCCAAAATATTATGTTTATGAGGAAATGACTCACATAGAAAGTAAATCGACCCATTTTGGAAGTGGGTTTTCAACCGTTTGGCAAGATTCTTTACCGCTTGCTCAGAAAGTAAGCCGCAATGTAGCCTCCTGAAACTGATACGAATCTGTGGCCGTACCTTTCCACATTGATTGCTCCCAAAGTATTAATGTTTTGAGGAAACAACCTACATGGAGAGTAAATCGACCGATTATGCAAGTGAGTTTTCAACCGTTTGGTGAGATTACTCACCGTTTGCTCAAAAAGTAAGTCGGAATATCGTCTCCAGAAACTGATACGAATTTTCACTTAAAGTGCTCTTTCTGCAGTGATTTCTTAATTTTTCACTTGCAGATTGAGAGTAAATTTTTAGGGGTTCTTAGAAATAGTGGGAGAGATGGATAGGAAAACTATTATACAGTCAAACTTGGTGGTAATCCTCACACCATATAGTTATTTTGATTGGAATCCTAATGCAGAATTCCAACTCAGAAGGAAAGGACTGTATAAGTTGACGATGGCGACAAAAACAGAACCTACATCAGCAATTGAGAAGATGAGATGGGCGAACTGTAAGGATGAGGTTACATGACTACTTCTTGAGTTAATCTCCACTGATTTATGGTTTCATTTTGTTTCATGAAAGACTCCAAACGAGATCTGGACCACCTTGGAAGGACTCTTTGGAAAGCAAGATGAAATGCAAGGTCGTATGCTTGAGGTAGAGTTGAATACCTTAGACCCTAAAAGTTTTGATAATATACAAGATTTCTTTACTAAATTTAAATATTTGATTTTGAGATTGGGTGAACGTGGTATTAACAAGTCTACACAAGAGAAACAACTTATTCTAACAATCTTGGCCAAGCTAGGACCATAATACACTGTATATGTCTCCAATTTCCATTATGGCAGATGTCTTTTTGGAAAAAATTGGAAAATGCCTACGTTGGCTCAGTTCATTGAGTCTCTTACACAAGAGCAAACAAAACTCGCACAGATGGGTCTCATAAAATATCCCAAAGCACATGCACTCACCATGCATGATGGAAAAGGGTCATACAATCAAAAATTCAAACAGAATGGGAAGGAGGGATATTCCAAACCCTTTAATGATTCTTTAGGTTCCAAACAATCTTCATATTCCAAGAAGGAGAAGAAGGGAAAGCAGTGCACTTACTGCAATAAACCGAATCATGAAGAATCCACATGCATGAAGAAACAGATCGATCTTATGGCACATGCACTTCAACAGAACGACCTTGGAAACTTCATTCCAGAGGGAGTTAAGAAGCAGAAGGAAGAATATCTTGCTCCTAATAAAGTTAATCATAATGCTCTAGTTGAAATTAATTCCTCATCTGATTCATGGATTATAGATTATGGTGCATCCCATCATATGGTAGCGAAAGAGGAAGTTTTCTCTTCCTTTAGTCCATGCTCATGACCCCCTATTCTCATTGGGAATGATACTCCAGTAGCAGTAGCAGGAGAAGGGAGAGTGGAACTCCACAATTGCAGTTTTGAGAATGTTCTACATGTTCCAAAGCTTTCTATGAATCTTCTCTCAATTTATTAGTTTACTTAGAAAGGTAAAAAGGTTGAATTTACATCAGATTCAGTTTCAGTAATTGAGATGCATGAAAATTCCATTATTGCAATTGGTGAGGTGGATCACAAGTCAAGGTTATATAAATTCACTAAGTTTTCTGATGATGACTCCTCTATTCTACATACACATAAGGAGAGTACTTTGCATGCACCTCCAATGCAACATGCATATACTCTTGTGCTTCCATCAGTTTCAAACATCAAAGATGATTCCATACACTCAAGTTTTGTACATGGAAATAAGCAGGTAGTACAACCATATAAGAAGCCAAGGATGAAGCTTCAACAGATGCCTAAGAAGGCACAAAGCACACTTTAGGAAGCAGGAAACCTTGCAGGGAATCCATTGGATTCGAGGATGACTCGATCTCAGCATGAGGATCCTTCTCATGTCCTTTTAGCTTCAGAACCTCTGATGCCCATGCATTTCTATATGGTTCAATCTATTGATCCACAGAACTACATTAGGGTTGTGGGAAATCCATTATGGAAAGCAGCCATGTAGAAGGAGTATGACTCACTCCTACAAAACCAGACTTGGAATCTGGTTCCACTTCCACCATAAAGGAATATTTTTAGGTGTAGATGGGTCCACAGGATCAAGAGGTACAAGGCCCGACAGGTTTCCAAAGGACTTCATCAGATCCATAAATATTTCTACATCTTCATGAAGACTTTCAGTGAGCAGAAGTTTCATACTTTGCGAGATCATCTTGCAGTGAAGAACACAGTTGCGTAGCAACTGTCATTTTCTTCTTTTGATACATTATCTTTTGAGGGGGGGGTTTGTTCCCACGTGGTTTTCCCTCTTTCCTTGTTTTTATTCAGTGTTCATTAGTTGCATTGTACATGAGTACCTAAAATGGCCTAGTAGCCGGGAGTTAACTGACTAGTTCTATTTTAGACTAGTTCTATTAGGAGTTAACTGACTAGTTCTATTTTAGACTTTAAACTAGTTCATTAGGAGTTAACTGACTAGTTCTATTTTAGAATTTCTAATCTTAGACCATCACTATTATGTATGCATTCCTAATTATAGGATGTCATTGCCTATATGAGTGAAGATCACTCACTCATTGATAATATCATAATAGACATTGATTCTCATTCTTCATTGTGTATCTCTCTTCCTTTTCTTGATAAGTTTTGTTTGTGTATGCTTTAGCTAGATTTTCTGTGCAGGTTTCTATGAAACACTGACACTTGGTTGGTAGCCAAAAGTTGCAAAGAGATAAGAGTACCTGTAAAGGGTGATGTACCTACCCGAGACATAAGAACAAGCCAAGTATATGCGTATAATGTTAGGTGGAAAAGCAAGTTAAGATTGTTGTCCCTAATTGAAGCAATAAATAATGATGTATATCAACAACAAAATGATAATGAAAGTTGCAAAATAATTTTTCTCAAAGCTTAGTGAAAAGTACAAGAGACAAGCTAGCAAATTGAGCAGTTCAACTCAAGAAGATAACATAAAACTTTAGCAACAATGTAAGGATGTTGTAAACAAGTTCTGCAGAAATAATTATCAGCCTTATGGATGTAACAAAAAAATATTACAACAAATAAATCAACCATCAAAACTTTCCAACAATCCACCCAAAACGTGTGCTAGCCTTAGTAGATTAATGTGGTAAACTTTTAGCAACATTCAACGGTTGAGTAGTGAGTTATTAATGACAATGTATTATGGTTTCTATAGCCCTAATGGATGTAGATGAAATGTTATAACAACATAAAGAAAACCTCATTTGTTGGGCAAGGTGTATTTTTTATGTTGTTTCCTTTTCTTTACCCAATAGACTCATCATGCGATGAGCGACCCTTTTAGCAGCCTCCTCTTGTTCTTTCTATAGGTATGTCCTGATATCGTGGGGAGGGTCTGGAAGCTTGATTTAATTGCTTGAAATTCACAAGTTCGATAGGGCCACTCCTATCATCATAGGTTCCTCCAAAGATTTAATCCTCCTTAAGACAAAGTCATCAATTTGATTAATCTGAAAGGCGTCTTCAAGACAATCCTCCTCTCGCATGAGAGACGAGGTTATGTTCTCTTATGTCTCACACACCCTTTCTTAAGCTTCAAATGAAGTTGTAGGGCATCCCATTCCAATTAAAACTCCACATGGGTCTTTCATGGTTGACATGTAAGACTTGAGGATAGTAGCTTGGGAAGGTTTGAAATATTGAGGAAAACTCCTTATGAGGGTATTAAACCTATCACTGAAATCCCTTATACTTTGTCCTAAATTTCTCCTGTAGTTATAGAGTTGATCGTAAAGGGACTAATAATATTTGTTATTTCCAAATATTTTGGTAAATCGTTCTTGAAAGAGATCCCAATTCGTGATTGTTCCTGAGAGAATACTATCATACCATTCCTTAGCCTTTCTTAGAAGAGTGTAAGAGAAGATTCACATCCATACATCTTCATGTTGGTCATCAGGTTCTAGAGCACAGAGGAAAGCATTTAAATAATCTTCAGTTGTAATGAGATCTTCTTCTGAAAAGATGGGGATCCACTCCTTGAAGTCCTTTGGGATTTTGTGAGGATATCCAGGGATATTTGTCATGTCCAAAGGTTTTTACACATATTTGGCCCATGGGCTTCATGTATCACTTGGCGAGGTGGGCATGGATGAGACTGGAGGTGTGGATGTAGTAGGTGAGGATGGAGGGCTAAGAGAAGTAGATGGAAAATCATGAGAAGTTGGAGACAATAGAGGAATAGACCTTTTGGGTGAAGTCTTACGACATCTGGAAGTGTTTTTGGGGGTTGGGTAATGCCTCTTTTGGGTACGTCCCATAATGGGTCTGCCAGATGAGCTTTAGGACAATATTATAAAAAGTGAAAAGGTAACATATTTTAGGCGGAGTTGTTAGGCAAGCTAGGGAAGAGGCTTTAGGATATCTTGCCAAAGTGTCATTAGGGTTCAGAAGAGGATTCAAAATTCTCCCCATAAATGGCACCAAAATGTTATCTCACAAGTTGTAGGTTGGGAAAATCCCAAACCAAACACCAAATGGAGACAACTTAGAGAACAACTACCCACTGTAACCTTAGGCAGGTATTCCCATCACTTTAGAGATGAAAGGATCATCTCAAGGGGGGAATCCCAGTGACCCTAGGGGAAAATGAGATGGAAAATGGAATGATGGAAGTGTAGCCCCTATAGGTCAATATACTAAGCATGGAAAGGCTTGAGAAAGAGTCTTGGTTGTAGCCAAAAGTTTCCAAAAGATAAGAGTACCTGTAAAGCGTGATGTACCTGCCCGAGACACAAGAAAAAGCCAAGCATATGAGTATAATGTTAGGTGTACAAGAAATTTAATCTTTTTGTCCCTAATTGAAGCAATAAAAAATGATGTATATCAGCAACAAAATTATAATGACAGCTGCAAAATAAAGTATCTCAAAGATTAGTGAAAAGTACAAGAGACAAGCTAGCAAATTGACTAGTTTAGCTCAAGAAGATAACATAAAACTTTAGAAACAATGTAAGGTTGTCATAAACAAGTTCTACATAAATAATTATCATCCTTATGGCTGTAACAAACAAGTTATTACAACAAATAAATCAACCGTCAAAACTTGCCAACAATCCACCCTAAAAGTGCTCTAGCCCTAGTAGATTAATGTGGAAAACTTTTAGCAACTTTCAATGGTTGAGTAGTGAGTTATTAATGAAAATGTATTAGGGTTTATGTAGCCCTAATGGTTGTATATGAAATGTTATAAAAACAACAAGAAATACTTAGAAAATTGATATTCCCTAGTGGCTCAGCCAAGCATATAAAGCATATAATTGAATCCAAATTAGACAATCTCAAAAGAATGACTTTTCGTGTTTACCGAGGCAAGTATTTTATATCTCCAATGCAAAAATTAGGTTAGTTCCTTTAATATTTGGGTGAATGGGGTATTTAAAAACAAGTTGGATCAACAAAATCCCTAGGGGTGTAAATCCTCTTACTCCCTAGGGTATGTTAATCAAATTAGGGTAAAATCTAGGAGAGTATAAACACTTGTATTTCTCCTAGAAACCCTTACAAAATGACTTGTAAACTTAACAAACTAGATGAAGCTTACTAGAGGGTTTATCCAACATACTCCTCCTAGGGTTTCACCCAACAATAACCAAGAAAGAGCAAGAAATAACTAACAAATGCAAACTTTTCGTTACCAATTCCAAGAAAAAGAGAGATCAAACCCTAGTTCACCAAGAAAATTACCATCCAATAGCAAGAAAGCAAGCCTCCAAGAGGTGTGTACCACCTTAGCTCATCCAATCACAAATATATAACACCAAAAATCATTTGCACAAGAGATAAACATGAAGAATCCTCAAGTATAGGGAAAATTCCAGCCAAGTACTTCTCACAATGGGAGAGTTATGATATGAAATGCGATTCAAATGATCTCTATTTATAGAAAAAGTATTAAACATAGTTTTTCCACATAAGGTATGGTAAACACAAAATAAGGGGGAAACAACCCTTGTTTTTCCCCTTTACACAAATAATATTATTAAATTTTTACTTTTGCACATGAAAGAAAACCCTAAAACATGACGCCACCCTCTAAGGGTGATGTTTTGACCCTTTAAGAAAGTCATTGGAGGAGTAAGTTGAAGTTGTTGGGGCTCATAGAGCCTCCCTCTTATGTGTTGTAGCCTCCTCCCACCAAGTCATGCAAAGTGTCAAGAAATAACAACTTCACCACCAAAACCCTAGCCTCAATGATGACGTCAAATCCTCAAGGGTGACGTTTTGGCCTCTCCAAGAAAATCGTTTGGCATGTGAGGGCTAGGAAAGGTCCTCCAATGTGTCCTCTAGGCCTCTAAAGGCAATTCATCATGATCCGACATGTGGGCCCTTGGCATCCAACCTGTGGGATTCAAGCCCAATAAAAGCCCAAGCTAGGCTTGTTCCTCCAAAGTTGTCCACCATCTAGGTCCTAGAAAGACAAATGGATACACCCTCCAAGGATATCAATCCAAAGCATCATGATGATTAAATAAAATCAATAAAAGAGACATCTAAGCATGTACATCCAAACTACCTCATCAAAATAAGCTAATTCTCAAAGACCCTATGCAATTTACCAAGTTTGAGTATGGGAGGGTTGACAAAAAGACCTATGGGTGAATCGTCCTTGAAGTTTAGGGGTGTTTCTAGAGGGGACCTCCTTCTAAGTCATGTGGATGATGTGTTATGGATGAGGGGAAGACTTTTGGGCATGGGGTTCATAACATACAAGGGGTTGTAGTGTCTCACTTATGGGTGCTTTTGTAGAGGGTGTGATGCACCTTCGTTAATAAGGTTAATAGTACAAAACCTTGGGTACTCCCTATTGGTGAATCGATTAGCTTGGGAGGAAGTATGACAAGGACACTTGAAGCTAGAGGTACACAAAGTGTAAGTGGAAAGTATGGTCGTTAATTGTATGATGACTTTTCCAAAGGACCTCCCAGTAGCATACCTATTCCTAAGGGTTACCCACTTACTAGGGCACAATGTCAACCACCAAGGTGAAATAGGGAAAAGAGCATAATTTCCAAGCAATTGTTACATAGTCAAAAGCAGTAATAGATGTAACAAATTCAAATGCCTCAAATATTGAAATCACACTCACCATAATACCTGACTTGTACCTCATGGAGAAAGACCCATTGTCTTCAAGAGGCCAGCTGATGTGGTGGATGTCGTCATGATCAACTTGGAGTTGTGGTGGTGAGGTGGGTCTCCATCTGTGCAAGTGGACACTATTGGTCAAGCTATCTCTCGGTACTCCATTTTTGAAACCCGAGGGAGTCGAGACATCATCTCCTTAGTTATCCGAAAAAATGGGGATAACAATGTTGATGTCGTAGATACCTTCCATGAAAACCTAAAATATGCTTCCACCACCCCTCTATTTGGTCTAGTACAGGAGTCTGCAAGGTCTACCCAATTAGGGACAACAATTTTACTGTACAAATTGAAAGCAATGTATGGTATGTAAGACGTGTGTTTCACAGACCTTTTGAGGTAACTAACCATTAAGTCCGCTAATTTTTTAAGGAATATTTTCACACAATGAAGGAACAAAAGGGTTGATTTTATTCATGCTTAATGATAGTGTAAATTTCTATTTCCCACTAACTACAAATTATTAAAAAATAAGGTACTTCCAAATGATAATCACTTGCTTGATAGTTTCACAGAGGCAAATAAAATGTTGAAAATGTTGGGTGTTGAGTACACATCATACCATGCTTGTCTGAATGATTATATTCTATATAGAAACAAATATGCGGACAAAGACATATGTCCAGAATGTGGGCATGACATGTACCATAAATAAATAAAACATGGGTAAGGGACATGGTCCTCCTCATAAGATATTAAGGCACATGCCTATAATTCCAAGGATTCAAAGGATATTTCATTGCAAACAATTAGCCACATTACAGGGGTGGCATGCCTCACATAGAAGTGAGCCACGAGTTATGTGAATCCCAACAGATTCAATAGCCATGAAGCATATAGAGGACACATGGCCTGATAATTTCAAGGATGAAGTATGGAGCCTCCGATCGAGCATAACTATGGATGGATTTAACCTGTATTCCCTCCAAAACACCAATTATTATATTTTTCCAGTGGTAGTGATCAATAAAAACATCCCCCCATGGTTTTCCGTGAAGAATGAACATCTTATGTTGGCTCTTATAGTCCTGGGTAGAAGAGAAGTGAAGAGAATGGATTTCTACCTCCAACCATTGATTGCTGAATTTAAGCAATTACGGGAAGGGATACATGTATATGATGTATCAAGACCCATGCCAATGGATAGGTATTTTATGTTGTATTGCATATGTTCTTACACCACGTACGATTATACAGGACTAGGAGTTTTCTCTGGTAAGCATGTTCATTGATTTGTTTATATATGTAATTTTGTTTGGCATACTTCATTTTGAGCAACTATTTTTTTAGCACTAACATGCTATGTATACATTAACATCACAGGTGTTGTAACAAAATTCTATCATGGATGTAAATGTTGTGGACCTCCTATAAAGGTTAGGTGGTCCAATGACCTACGAAAGTTGGTGTACGACTTTTTGAGGGTCTTCCTCCCATAATACCACCCTTATAGAAGAGTTGCATCAAATTTCAATGGTAAACTAGAGAGAACACAGAGACCTAAAATAATGACACTGATAGACTAAAATAGGGCATATGACATAGAGAAGCATAAGGAAATGGTATAATTATTTGACTCAAATGAGGAACCTTATGTTCAATGATCATGAACCTTTTGACACCTATGTTGAGAAAATTCACATTGGGATGAAAAGGAAATTTGTATTCTATGAGCTTCTATATCAGGAGCATATTTATATTAGCCACTTACTAGATCTCATGCATATATTAAAAAATGTTTCACCTTATTTATGGAGGCACATATCATGGAATAAAAGAAACACACTGGCTATTGGGAGAGATCCTATTGTTTTGAATACTAAAAAGAGACATTGGCTGAGAAATGAAACTAGAGGAGAGGCTAGTCCCTCTTTATCTTTTAAAGAAGGTGATGTTCCATGGATTTTGAAGAAAGATGATATTTCTATGGCGAAGGATGTTATATTAGGTGTGAAAGAACCTTCTTTATATGGGTCAACTTTAGGACATTTCTTCATTGTTTATGGGAGTTTGTTGGGGTTGAAATCACATGACCATATGAACCTTATAAGGGTATGTATGTTGAACACATGATTCTCCTAGTTCTATATCGATGTCGATAAAAATATGCTATGCACTCACAGTTTTATGGAAATTAATTATGTGTGTGTCTATTTTGTAGTGTCATTATCATTTTTTTGTGTGTAGTTGTGTGAACCATGACTTTCCCCAGAACCTATGACATGCCATATCGAAATTATCTGCATTTGTACGTTGGATCACATCAAGGGAGATTCATATGGCTAGCATTCCACGGTGGCACCGAGAGATAGCCGAGATTGTTTGTATGTTTGATAAGGAACTTCCCATGAGTTTTATGGACTTGCAAGTCCATCTTCTAATTCACATACCTGATGAGGTTGAATTAGATGGGGTGATGTCATGTCGTTGGATGTTCTTCTTAGAGAGGTACATGAAAAAATTGAAGGGGTTTGTTCGACAAACGAAAAACCAGAGGGCTCTATGGCAGAGGGATACATAGTATACAAGTCATTCTATTATGTGAATGAGTACATCAAGCAAATTTCCAACACAGAAGGGGAAGTTGTTGGGGACGACCATCAAGATTAGGACAAAAGGGAAGGGGAGCTACTCCAAACGAATGAAAAACGACACTTGATAAAGAGTAAGTCAGTTATATTTTGTCAATTTAGTATAGAGAAATTGTTTACATTGAAGCTGATAATATATTTTTCATTCTATGTTATTTGTTTTGAATTCTTTTATACATCAGCAAATTTAGAAATTTTGATGCCATCAATAAATTCATTCTTTGAGTTCATAATATATATTTGATCTCATGTTATTCATTTTGAATTTTTGTATACATCAACGAATTTTGAAATGGATGTCATCAATAGATTGATTCTTTACAATGCAGAGGAAAAACGACAATGGGTCGCATTGTATGAATAGAAAAGAAGAAAATGAGACAGTGACATGAAATCATTTAGACAGTTGAATGGTAGAAGCATGCCTTATCCTGATCATTTTTAATTAAATATGCCAAAAATATGTCCCAACAGTTGCGTGGTTGACCATATATAAGAGAAAAATGTGATGTCCATTCATAACCCATGTGGATAAGATCTGGATGCACTAAACATAGGGATCAGGTGCAACAACTCTGTAATAACTTCTCTGAGTACAAAAATTCTATTTATAATATTGCACATTTGAATTATAACATGTATTATGTTTTTATTAATGCTTCAGTTATTACCCATATGACACCGCCCTTTGTTTGCATTTTTACAAGTTCAATTCTTCCCATCTATGTGGGCATATGGACATCATTTTCACACTGAGTATGTTGATGATGACCGCATCACACAAGATTGTGGAGAGGAGGTCGAGTTCAACCAATCTATTCGTGCTAGCCACTGTGATGAAAACTTGATAGAGAGGAAGTTAGGTTACATGGGAAAGAAACAATAGATCATGCAAGTGGACTTATCATCATTTCAATGTGTTATTTTTTGTTGCAAGTGGCGGGATACCTTTGACCGGATAAATGTAAAGAAAGATCGTGATAGTGCGATAATATGTATTAACTCTAAAAAAATGAGGGTTGAAAGTAAGGAGCCTTATGTTTTCCAAAAACATTGCAACCAAGTTTACCTAGATGTGTTGGATGAGGATTGGTGGTTCGTACCGAGATATGATCCGAGATATAAACATATTTTTGAGAACAACAATGTTACAATGCCAAGCGAGGAAGATGATTAGGGTGATGGGAAAAAAAATTGATTTCATGTAAATGATTTGTTTGGACATTTATATTGTGGATGTGTAATTTATTATGGGTATATATAATGGACAATTATGTTTTTCTTTCCTTCATTTTATAATTATGTTGGATATAAAAAGTTAACAACCATTTACAAGCACCATATTTAAAATACATTAAATAAACGTGCAAGCATAACATTTATTTTTTATATATTTTTATTGTCATATTTATTGTTTATTATAACAAATTTATGTTGTATTGTATTAAAATATGTTTATGTTAACCTTTGAATTATTAAGCATTAATTGAAATATCACAAAGTTGGTGGCATGCAATAGTGAAGATTTTTTTTAAATTATACTTTATTTAACAAAAAATGAATATATTAAAAAATATTCAAACCTCAAAAAATTTATTGTTTGAGAAAATCAAAATTCAAATAAATATATACTTATTTTGATGGAAGTTCTTAGGACAATTCCAACAAAATAACTTCCTGCAACATATACAATACTTGTGGTGTACTTGGCATTACCAACTTTAATGGCATTCCCCACCTTAACTAGTGCAACTATCATGGCCTTCACCTATTCCACTCCATCCTTTAGTTTTATAATCATATAAACTTATATTAATAATTTTTTCTGCATTCTCCTTGAAATAAGTGTCAATATAGGAAGGACATGGAAACTATAAAGGAGTCCTTTTGTAGAGCCTAGTGAGAATTAAGGAGAATTTTAGTGATCCATACTTATCTAAACATATAGAATCCTTGTCATTTTTTTTTTCACAAAATATGTTGGATTTTGTTCACTTAAAGGGTGTGGTCGAAACCAATTAGTACATGTCATAGAAAAATTCTAGCTCTGGAAAATCTTTTAACAACCAAAATTCAGTCATTCTACTATGCCATATCCATAATCTAAAACTGCTAATATTCTATACTACAGATATTCGGTAAAAGATATTGTTTTATAGAAACTGAAAAACATAACATACTCAAAATATCGAAGCTTAAGTATGTCCATTGTCATTTTCTAACTTGTCCATGTCCTCAACAAGCTCAACTGGAACATTTAAGTCTAGAATGTGCATCGTCTCTGGACCTGCCATACCATCTATTGTCTCTCCATGGAGAGAAATACCAGAAGCGACATCCTTCTGTGCCAATTGATGATTCAATGATTCCTGTTGACTTCTCAAAGTGTCCAATTCATCATGTAGCTAGCCAATCATTGTTCTATGTTGAACCAAAGTGTCCAAAGAAAATGTAAGAGTTGAACTGAGGGAATTGACCCGAATGACTAGTCATCATCTCTCCTCAAACTAAGTTATCTCCACATCTTCCATGTCCTTCCAACCATTGGTCTTTGGATCCATATTGTTCCAATTTCTCAAATTGGCCAGCAAATGAGCACACAAAACACCTAAAAATGAGTGTGTGTTCTCTTTGAATAGATTCCAGAAAAGGCCCACTTCCTTCGTGCAAGGATTTATCAGAAATAATCACCAGGTTGGGGAGAAAAAAAACACCTAAAGCATGATAAACCTTCAAAATAATGAGTTGCACCAAGGGAGCTACTAAGAATTGACTTCCCAACGTAGTCAAGCCAAATACAATGTGCACCAAACAAACCCCCAATCTAACCTCCAGAAAGCCAAGACATAGAGTACCCAATGAAACTTCACCTCCTTCATTAATACCAAAATAATCAAAACTTGAATGAGTTATACAAGCACTTCATACCTTTGAATCCATATCTGATAATGTCCCACAAGGTGACCATGAAAAATCATAATTTTGTTGACGTTGCCTCCCAAATTTGGCCTTCAAAACTGTACTTTCCTCTATGTTCCACAAACTCCCATAATTGCAATACCCCTCACCAGAGTCAGATCCAATGATTTGGGAACAAAAATAGGTTAGGAGCATACCATATTCTTACTGTGGCGATAACACCCATGAGCTAGCACCGATCTCCCACTATATTTCATTAATAATCTCCAGTGAATGAACTTCCCGACGTGACCATATAATAGCATATACATGCTACCACCACACAGAAGAAAGGAGCATTCCACACATCCAAGGTGGGCCCTACCCATGTGTAACATCATATCTATGGGAGGTTAACTATATGCTCTACTCCTTCGACCCTCATAAGAACAGGGGCCAAACTGATGACTTTGTTAGCCAATGCATCCACTTCTGAGTTATGATGAAAGTGGATATGATATAATTGGACCTTGAGACAGAGAAAGGAGTTCCTTATATGCTCAATCAAGTTTTTCAATCTTGTGTCTTTCGAGGAGGAGCCTAACACAAAGTATCTAATTGTGTTTTTGGAATCTCCAACAATGTTCAATTCATAGATTTGCCTTTTCTTTTCCAACTGAACCCCTTAATATACCACATATGCTTCAACCTTGTTATTGGAGGTGATGCCAATATTTCAATAATATTTCAGTTCATGGTTTCCTCTAGGGTCATAAAGTACCCCTCCCACACCCACCTCCCTGGATTTCCTTTTGATGCTCCATCAAAACACAAAGTATAACTAGATTCAGAAGACAACCAAGACTGAAAGTCCAATGAAGAGGAATGAAGCTACCAACTTGATCTTTGATGAACCTTGAACCGAATTTTGAAATTTATATTAAATCGTGACATCCAAGCTTCTTCAAATTGATCCAAGCTTTGTTGTTCATCCATATAGATTCTTTTTGAATTGAAGTATTCCACCATTAACCCCATGGATCGCGCTGCCACAAATGTTGGCAAGGGACGTTTATTTTTGAAGATAACTATGTTTCTAACAAGCCAGATTTTCCAAAAAACATATTTAGGAGAATCCTTCCACACCCTTTGAAACAATTCCTTACCCCAAAAGGATCCCCAATAGTGTCTCCCCTACTTTCCCAACAAAGTTTTTGGATTGGAAGACCATGCTATCAAGTGTAATAACTCCTCGTATAATAGATTCCAAACATGTTTTGAATAAACACACTCCAAAAATAGACGTTAAGATGTATCCATGTTCTTCTCACAGAGAGCACATCGAAAGGGCCCCTGGAACCTTATTTTGGTCAAATCCCCCCCTACAAGAAGCTTACCTTGTGCAAGATTCCAATAAAAAATATTATTTTTGGTAGCCCATCATTATTCCAAACATTCCTCCACATAGTAGATTTTCTTGTAGTACAATTATGCAACAATAGAACCTTGTATCCTTGAATGAATAACCAACTGCTCCCCAACCTCTGCAATTTTATGCTTGCAAGTGAATCGGAGAAGCCCCTTTAAGAGAAAGAAGAAGATTCTTAGTATGATGGCCAAGGTGGGGAGGAATATTTCCTAGTTTCCAATCCTGCCAATCCCCATTTGAAATCCAAAGCGAGATGTCAAATAACTTGAACTTGTGCTGAGTCAATAGATTTCCCATTTCCTGGTACCCAAAAGAGCGAGAGTTACAGAAGGGGAGCAGAGGCCTAGATAAGTGTTAGGACCACACAATGTACCTTTTTGCCTATAATTTTTGGCCACTATTATACTCTTGATCACCCATATTTAGACTCATACTATCACTTTATCTGATCATCCCAAAGATATACAACGCCCCTTCTCATTACTATACATTTAATCTATTTTGCATAATATTTTACATCACTCTCGTACTTGACCATTGATTAGAAATGCATAAGTGTTGAAAACTGCAGATTAGCATTTGAGGCCTATTGCTGAAACACAGAACTATCCAAGGTCATTGTTACTGAAACACAAAACTGATGTTGAAACACGGAGCTGCTATACAGTCCGAGGTCGCAGATGCTGAGACACGGAGCTGCTATACAGTCCGAGGTCACAGATGCTGAAACACGGCGCTGTTACACAGTCCAGAGTTATAGATGCTGAAACACAGAGGAAACCGCCAGGACCGACAATGCTGAAACACAAAGGAAGCCGTTACAGTCAGCGGTCAAAGCTCTAACCCTCGCTCCTACACAAGAATTCCGACACAGTCAGAGCGCAATTCACGTGGCTGAAACAGCCCGCGAATTGTGATGCTAAAACAACATCAGCAGCAACGAGAAGAAGTTGTTACACCAGTCGTAACATCAATACCTCATTCAGCTCTTGTAATAGCATTCTGTTGCGTGAGACTAGGACATCCTATACTGGTTTAGAAAGTAGATCCGACTAAGGATAGGACTTAGATATACATTGTAAATTATTGTATCGAAGGGATTCCCTCTTTAAATAAGAGGAAATCATCATTCGAGGGATCCAAGTTTTATGTATTGAAGAAGCTCCAGATAAGAGGGACGTATTCCATTTTCCAGATTGTAATATGATATTTTGACAGATGAATAAAAGACTGCTTTGAGTATCCTTCTCTAGCTTTCTTGTTTCAGGGGAATCTTGTGAGAAGGGAGGGCCCACCTTCTTCACAAGATTCACCCATTAGTTTAGAAGTGTGTTAGTACAATTTTTGTTTATGCTTTGATTAAAATTTTGTTTGCTGAAACACTGCTTTTAATGAATTCCGCTTTGCTGAAACACTACTGACTCTGTCTTAGTTTATTGAATGAAATTCGTAATTCTTTTTATTAGCAATCTTGTGTGATGATTTTATGAGGCTAGCCAGAGACTGGGTTAAGGGTTCCTGCTCAGACAGGAAGGAATCAGAACATCCTGTCCTCTGTAGATTTCATTTAATTCTGCAAGTGTGCTAGCCAGAGATTGGGTTAAGGGTTCCTGCTCAGAAAGGAAGGAATCAGAACATCCCATCCTCTGTAGATTTCATTTAATTCTGCAATTGTGCTAGCCAGAGACTAGGTTAAGGGTTCCTGCTCAGACAGGAAGGAATCAGAACATCCTGTCCTCTGTAGATTTCATTTAATTCTGCAAGTGTGCATTGCAATACACTAATCAAACGAATATTTGTTCTTTCCTATTGCAAGTGTTATTCTAATGTAATCCAGGATTCTTAGATTAATCTTTAAGAGCTGCAATAGGGAAGTTGCTTTCCTGTGATTTAATTCATAACTTCAGCTTATTCAAGCAAGTGTGATTAGTATAAGTTTCTTTACTACAACTCTAAGTTGCTTTTGGAATTGAGCATATATAGTGTGTGGTTATCTTTGAAATAAAAAGACTTCCCTGGGTTGACAATTCATGTATCACTTGATTGTTTGAATCAATTAAGAAATTATAGTGACCAACAATAAGCTTCCATATTTGTGAGCCTGCATGCTTTCTAAGACGAGGATCTAGACATATTCTCCTATTCCCTTCAAATTATTTCTTTGTCAAGGCTTTTTTCCACCATTTATTTTTCCCCGTTACCATTATCCATAACAATTTTGTTCCTAGGGCAATGTTTACCAATTTAGGATCTCTGATCCCAAGCCCCCTGTGATACTTAGGGGACCTGACTAGATTCCAATTCGCCAAATTTAATCGATTAGTGTTTGATTTGCCTCCCTGCCATAAGAATTTTTGAATATCTTGGGCCAAATAGTTTTTAATTGACATGGGATCTAAGAGAGATGAAAAATGATATATATGCAATGATGAAAACACATATTTGATGAGCACTAATCTACATGTTGGGTTCAACCAGTAAGTGCCCCAGATTTCAAATTTTTCTTTAATTTTTTGCAAGATAATATGCTAGGATTCACTTGGAAGAGATTTCAAACAAATTAGCATGCCCAAATATTTAAAATATTTCCAATTGTCAGAAATTGGAAATTGAAGGATATGAGCAATACCTATTAAATAAGGAGTATTTATATTCCAGGCATCTATTTGACTCTTATTTTTATTTATGATACCTCTATATATTTGATTAAACCGATCCAACACTAGTTTAAAATGATTAGAAATAATTCTAGAGGCTCCTCCCATCAGCAAGGCATCATCAACAAATTGAGAACAATTGATTCTTTTCACCCCCTGGCTATGCACAACCCTAAGATTTCTCTTGATCTCCTCTCCCATTATATATTTATGTTGAGTGCTTCAGCCACAAGAAGATATACTAAGGGGGATATTGGGAATTCCTGTCTCAACCCCCTAGTAGCCTTAAAGAAAGGAGAAAGCCTACCATTAACCAAAGGAGAAATCCAAGGATAATTGATACAGGCTCCAATACAAGGGATAAAGGACCGATTAAAGTCAAATTTCTTCAAAATATCCCTAAGGAAACTATGCCACACTTTGTCAAAGACATTTTCCATTTTTTATAGCCATCCCTTTTTCCCCAGGACTATAGATGGAATGAATAGCCTCTTGAACCAAAATTATGTTTTCCAAAATTTGTCTATTTTCCATGAACCCTCCTTGATTTGGTAGAACCAAAGAACTTAGAAAGGGTTTTATCCCATTTTCTATTATCTTTTCCATGATTTTATAGGAGACATTACATAGTGAATTCATACGAAATTGATCAAATGATGTGGCATTTTGTTTCCTTTGGAAATAAGGTTAAAAATGAGGAGTTTGTGGCTCCCCCCAACCAGGACAATTTGTGCACATATTGGAGCATCCGAGTGAGATCACATTTGATAATGGACCAACATATTTTGTAGAAATGAATAGTGAATACATCTAGGCCCAAATCCTTTTTAGGATTGACTCGATTGATAGTTGCTAGAATATCCTCTTATGTGATTGGTTTGTTCAGTTCTAGAATATCCTCCTCTTTAATATTCAATGGTATGTGAGTTAAGAAATGCTCACATAAATATTCATCCATCTCACCCTCTTCTGAATAGAGCTTGATATAATGTGATGTGGCCATATCTTTGATCTCCTCAAAAGAGGAAACCACTTCACCAGTATGTGTCTTTATCTCCTCCACCCCATTTCTCCATTTCCTTGCTTTAACTTGTTTATGGAAAAAAAGAAGTATTTTTATCCCTAGCTTGCAACCACAGATGTCTCAACTTCAATATCTAAGTGGACTCTTCCTCCTTCAAGGACTTTATATAATTTTGGTAGGAAAATTGTTCTTGCTTTAAAAATTTTGATGACACTTCATGTTTTTCAATCCTATTTTTCATTCCTTCCAATGTCCTCTGATTCTCCAAAACTGTAGTATTCAAAGGGTAGGTTTATTCTTTAATCTCTTGTTTTAGTGCAGCTTTGGATAATTTAAGTTTATGTTTCCCAATATGCATTGGGGAACTAGAGATTCATTGGCTCCAAGTATGTGAAGTAAAGGTGGGAAATCTGATTTTTCCATCCATAGGGGATTAAACCTGAACGAGATAGGCCCCAAATTTTCTTCTTTTACAAAACATAGAGAAATAGGGCAATGATCCGAGCTAGACCAAAGAATGATGGAAGAGGAGAATGAGTTTGGAAGAGAGAGAAAGGAGACATTGATAAGAAAATGATCCAACCTGACTGCAATATGCCCTATCCCTACTCTCTTATTATTCTAAGTATATTGGAATTTAGATGGAGAAACATCCATCAAGTCCAGAGATGACATCAGATCCTCCATATTCTCTTGTGGAGGATCTCGAACCATGGAAGGAAGTGAACTGTGGTTTTGAAGTCTCCAACAATTATATAATTTTGGGAATACCCAGTATCTGCCAGACCCAAAAGAGAGTCCCAACATTCTATTTTTTCCCAGTAATTATTTGGCATATATATATATATATATATATATATATATATATATATATATGATAAGAAATACATGAATAGAGATGTACCAACTTGACCATAATCCAGTGGGATGCTTTGAAACTACCATCCACAACTAGAAGATGTCAAGATTCCAGAGAGTGCATATTCCCCTTGATGCCCTCTCGCACTTATTTCTTCACCATTGCTTTTCTTCCAAATTTGTTGCAATTATTAAAGAGCTTCAAGCTCCAATTTTGTCTCTTGGATCAGAAGGATTTGAGGTTTTTCTTATCAAACTGACTTTCCCATTGTTTCTTTCTTGTCCTTACTGCCTAATCCTCTTCAATTCCAGGAGATTAATTTCATTATTTACCCAAATATTTGGTGGCCCTCCCTTTAGAGGGTTGAGACGAGGGTTGGGTTGAGCCTTTTGTAGACTAAGCATGGGATTTACCTGATTTCCCATCCTTTTAAAGAATTTCTTCCATAGTGGTTTTAATACCTAACACCTTGTCCCAATCTGCTTCATTTTCCCTTCTATTGCAATTATATTTCCTCCCCACTTTCTTAGTTGTTGTGCTTTGAGTGAATTCTATTTCATATCCATCCTATGTTTCGTCTTGATCACCTTCCTATAAAAATTTTGGAATCCCTACAATAGGGAACGAAATAATTTTACTTGGAGTTGGATCTCCATGTTTTTGGTGGGAAACATCCAAGGAAAGTCCCATAGTCTCTATTTCTTCCATCACTATATTACCTCCTTCTTCATTTTCATGACCCTTTTCTCTTGATTCACTGATGTTTTTCTCCATATTTTCTAATGTCGAGTACTTATTTCTACTGGATACCCCCCTACAATCCCCTCCAACTGAAGATCTAGGGTTTTGAGGGGAGGGAAGAGATGGATTCCCCCCTGTACTTTCTCTTTTTGTTGGATCCCTGCCTTCCCAACAACTTTATTTCATTTGGGTTGTTTCCATTTCTCCAAGGCCCTTTCTTCTTGTTGATCTGATTTATTCTAAGGACAATTCTTTGAAAAGTGGCCATATTCATGACAAGCTTTGCATTTAAATGACAACTACTCATAATCCACATTTTGAATGTATGACCAATTGTCAAGGGTTAACTGAATAGCTTTCGGAAGCCCCTTTTTCAGATCTACTTCTACGCATAGATGCACACATTCTTATAGACCTTCTCGTGGTTCGACCCAATCAATGTATCTTCCTAGCATGTTTCCAATACTTTTCAATGTTTCATCATTCCAACAATGCATGGGAAGGAATGGAAGGTGAGCCCACAAAGGAACTGCAGAGGGAATGTCATTTTATGGACTTAATTTATGAGTCCATTTATTTAAATACATACTCCCTGCTCCCCAAAAATAGGGACCACCACTAAATATTAAATCCTGATCTACTTTATTCTCAAACAAAAAAATAGAAAAACCCTTACCATAGAAAGCAAAAGACATCCGACCTTGTATTTGTTTCCTCTAGTTTATATCTATCCATTAGGCCATGGCCCTCAGAGATAGCCATAGTCCAGTGAACTACCCAATAATCCCATTTTTCAGGAAGTCGAAGCACAAAAGGCTAAGATGACGATGAGTGAACCAATACCTTCAGAATTTCTTCCAGTTTTTTGACAAATTTGGAGGGTGCACGCTTCACCGAGTTGGAGTAGGAAACAATAAATGCCTGAAATGCATCGATATCAGAGAGTGGAGGAGACGCCGGGTGGGATCCTCCCCCTGATCCCAAGGTCCTGCCTCGGACGAATGAAAACATATCAGATAGAATAAGAACCTCAGAGAAACCCTAGCCGTAGAGCTAATTGCTAGTATTTTGTTTTAGTTACCCTATCCCATTTTTATTAAAATAAAAATAATTGATATTAAATGAGATTTGAGTATTTAAAACCAAATCCTTTGTCAAATTTACTAATTCTAAAAATACTAATTATAAAATGTTCGGTAATATTATTTTTTAATAAAAGATTCATAAAGTTAGTATTAGAGTAAAACATTGTGAAACCATATCATAAAAAGTGTATAGACCAAAATGTATTATTATTATCTATATTTATTTTTCAAATTTAATTGAATAAATTTCATATATTATGATAGTTGGATAATATAAATTAACAAAATCTTTGAAAAAATTAAATATTAATAAAACATAATCATTGTTATTTTTGTAAATAATTATATTATAACTTTGTCTTGTAATATTTGAATAAAAAAAAACATTATTATTACATCATCAACATTATTATAACCGTCCCCGAGGTGTAGGACAGTCGGTGACGGAGTGTGTTGTTAAGCCACTTCGTGTTGTTAATGTCATCGGTTCGAAACCTGTGGGGACAAAAAATCCAACCATGTTAAGGGTTGGTGTGGCTCAGGCTGGGTGCGATCCCTAGGTGATTTTGATGGCTTAGATGCCCCTGAGTCGCGGTTTCTCAAGCCACGGGTTAATCGCGTACCAACAGGTCCCACACAAATTAACAAACAAAAAAAAAACATTAATATAAGTGAATAATTATGTTATAATGTTATTATTATAATTTATGAAAACGACACAAATATTTAAATCACACTAATTTCACTCATCATATTTAAGTATTTTTGTTTCTAAACACGTTTAATCAACATATTATATCTTGTTGAACAACAAACAATTCACCTTGAACAATAGGTAAACATTATATGACATTAATGGTTATAAGTTTTTGCAATCACAATCCAAATTAAACGCTTTCATAAAATTAAAGTTAAACATTATATGGAAATTATAAATTTAATGAGTGATACATATCAAATTTCATATGAGTGATACATTTAAATTTCATTAATAATGTTCATCTTTAGGATACTCATATTACATTTTATAAATAAAACAACAACAAAAACCACAACATTATATGAAGAACACAATATACATGAGAAAAATACATATGAATATACATGTCAAACTTACATCTCAACAAGGTTTGCAATAAAAATGTCATATACATATCTCTAATCAATTATAAAACAATCAGTATAAATTTCAATAAGTACCACTACTAGCTAGGTCCACCACCAGAGCCAAGTGCATCAATGTCTCTGCTACTAGAGGTAGAGCCTCTATCAAGAACAATTATCTCACAAGCAAATTTCGACATAAGTGCACTATCAAGTGTCTCTATATCAATATCATGAATATGTGCATGAACAATACATGATGTGATCATAGTGTCCAAAGCATCAGAAGCTTGTGACACATGTGGAGGAAGAGGAGGAAGAGGGGGATCGGTGGATGATGACACATGTGGACTAGGAGAAATACAATGAATGATAGATGGTCACACAAGCGGAGTATAACACCCCGGGTTTTGAGCCCCATATTAAATAATGTATTGTTACACTATTGAGAGGCCAGAGTGCCCAAACAATTATTAAAAGGCCAATGTGCCCAAGAAATGTAATTTTTTGATCATTATTAATAAAAAATACCTCTTTGGATGCTAGACGGATAAGGACTAGAGTTATAGAGGGCTATGATTCCATAAGAGAGGGGGCTTGAGGGGCTAAGCATTTTATTTTATATTTTATCCTTCATTTTTCTTAATGGAGAATAATAATTACATGAGCTTCTTGGGGGAAGCCAAGAGGTTCTTGATCTCCACGAATTACATAAACATGTTCCTCGTCTATTGGGGGGGTTCTCACGTTGGCTAACTCTTGCATTCGTTGTTCATTTTCATTCACTCTCTAACTCCCAATCTCATTCTGGTTCTGTTGTTGGTTGCCTCACTCATTCACTCACTCATTCATCCGTTCACGCATGCACTCCATTGCTCTATGTTCTCACCTTTCATGGAGACTTCACTCCATTTCTCTATGTTATCACCTTTCATGGAGACTTCACTCCATTCACTCTTTCACCATACTCATCTTTCCCCATTCGTGTCTTGGATTGGGGAAGGAAGATGAACTGTTGAAGAGCATCCATGGTATTGTTGGTTGTAGAGATTGCTAGTGTAATCCAACCATGATTTGAGGCCTGAATGTCTAAGATGATTTGGCCTGTGTACAACTTTGCTCACAACTACGAGTCTTGAGAGTCCCAACATGGAGATTCTGGACCAAATGCATTGGAGCCCTGGTAGGAGAAGTACATCCCAAGGGACTACGTGGCAGAGAAGGGAGAGGATCCATTCTCTTGGGTTGTGCAGGCTAGGTATAAGAGATTCGGGTACTTGGATTGTTGTGGGTGTTGGGAATGCTGTGAGAGATTGAGTGTTGACTGGTTTGGGAAGTTGAGTAACACTCTGGAACCGTCCTTGTGGATTCATAGCCCTGGCTCGGGGGTGACATTTCTATTGAGACTTGGAACAACATTGTCTATGGTTGGGTGGAACGTCCTTGGTCTGCAGCTAGTCGAAGGTTCTCTTCTATAAAAGATAAGTGTTGTTTGTTATGGTATTAATTACTTGTGTATGAATTATTTCCATTGTGTATTTATTTATCGCTGAATTCAATATGTTTAGAGTATGCATGTTTTCTTCTTATTGTTGTGCATGTCAATTAGTTCCTTTCTTTTATGCATCTTTATTAATTTGAAAGGTATCTGTAAGATAAAGAAGCTTGAGAGTGGGCTTGAAGTAGTGTAGCCCAGCCTGTGGGTGGTTGGTTATGCTATAGTTTGATATCAAAGCTCATGGTTCCAATACTAATCCTGGATGGGCCATGTAAACCGATATTGAAGCAAAAGTTTCACTAAGAAATTAAGTTGCAGAGTGCCAGAAGGCACCGAGAGTGCACCTTAATTGTGTTTGAAATCTCAAGAGGTGTAGTGGTTTGGGAAACCGCGATGGTCGTAGGATCTATTCGGGAAGTATTTGAATCCTTCACAACTGTTGGATCTAGGAAAAGAGCGCATAGGTTAAACCCTCAAGTGTTCAGATTTTGTTGCTTCGTCAATTTTAAGTTCCTTGTCATAAGAGAAGCCCGAAGCCCCAAATCTTTGAAGTCCCAGAGTGAATCTATGTCGTAGATCACTGGGAGGAGTATTGAACCATTGGATTTGGCCAAGGATAGGTCTGGGCCATTGGATCAAGCGTAGATCATGAGGCAGAGAAAAGTGGCGAAGATAAGACTCCAGTCGTCTGATTTGTGTGCGAGAAAATGTGAGCCATAGATCTCACGACAGTTCGGAGGTTCGACACTCCAGGAGAAGCAAGTCCTTAAGATTCCAAGAGGGAAATCTCCCGAGGTCTCAAACTACAGAGTTAATTTGGACTGTTCGTGTTTGAGGACACGTGTCCACATATTAGACTATTTGGAAATTCAACGTTTGGGGGATTTGTGGTGTAGTGTGGAGAAATCTCCCAAAGTTCTGAAGTCCCAAAGTCCTTAAGTCGTGAAGCACTAGAGTGACATGGCTTGCTGACGTCACTTAGGGTGACATGGATAGACTTGATGCTTGCCACGTGTCACCGTGTTCCATGTTTTTTAAAGACCATTCGTGCTAGTTAGTATATGACACGTGTCACCCATCAGATAGGGCCACATGTCCATTCCTTATTTTCTGCCACGTAGTACCCCTTGGTGCTTAGTTACTGAAGAAGACTCTGGAAGGTCACTAATTCGACGTTCGGAAGGAATGAAGTGTGATAAAGGTGAAACCCTCGAGGCTTCGAAGAGTGGAGTAAATCCTCACTGTTGATCGAGAGAGGACAAGTGGCAATAGATCCCATAGTTTGGAGACTTGGCACTCTAGAGGATTCAAGGCATAAGCAGTTGGGGTCGAGGAATCCCAAAGGCCAGATTCCATATCATCCATTGATTACAGAGGATACATGGCAGTAGATATGGAATTCTAGAGAGTTGGTACTTCAAAAGGATTGAGAGTGTGGATAGTTCGGAACTCCCAAAGCCCGGATTCCTAGAGCTCTTGTTTACCATAGATATAAATAGCGAATGAGGACCATCGATCAGTTCATCCTCTGAGTATTCTAAAATTCATCGTTTGGGAGATTAGAGGTGTGCAGGTGCAAAGTTCGTTGAAGCTCGAAATTCCGAAGTCGCAGAATATGGAAGTGACGTGGCATGCTGATGTCACCTAGGGTGATGTAGACCACCGTACTCATGCCACATGTACATCTATTTCATGCTTTTGATAGGTCATTTGTGCCAATAGAAATTTGACATGCATCAATAGTTGATTGGGCCACGTGTCACCTTTGTATTGCTGACACGTAGCACCCCGGGTGCACCGTACTAAGTGGGTAATGCAACTGATGTTAATAAAACTATTTAAATCAACCCACAGACCTACAACAACCATTAGATCTACAGATCTATGGTGGAGGTTTGGTTTAATATTCCAACGTAATATTAAAGTTCCAACCAATAGTCAGATTTCAAATGTATAACGATGTATTTCATAAAAATTGTGGTTCCACCAAAGGTAGAATCCACCACTGCGCTTTATAATCTCCGCAATTAATACAAATCATCCAATCTACGATCGGATTTCAAACTCAAAACAAAACTGTATTGAATTTAAATTATGGTTACAGGTCCCGATGTTAACCCATGTGCATATACAATCTCCACAATGGATTATGACTGTCGATCTCAGCCCTAGATCGATTTTAAACCACATGATTTCAAGTATAATAATTCTAACACAAAAAGATTTGACATAGGTTTTATATTGAAAACATAACTTCAATATTCTAAATTCAACTACAAAGTACACTTACATTTCGTTCCACAATAGATTTGGATGAACTCCCAGCGTGAATGTGTAAAGAAAACTCAGCTCTCTCGCAACAAAGATCAAAATAGATATACATAGTCGGCTCCAAGAGTGAGAGTTTCTAAATGAAAGTGCTATATGATGTAGACTGATATATATATATATATATATATATATATATATATATATATATATATATATATATCCATCCATTTTTTTTTAAGGTCACGACTAAGCCACACCTAATTGGTATATGAGACACCCTCTGCTCAATGATTTAACTGGTAAAGTCTACAGAGGTATACATACCCTTTCATGAATTGAAAGGACTTGTAACATTGTTTGGCAAATTTTGGTCATCATCTGCTTAACTCTTACAAAATGGTCACTTGCACATTTTGCATAATTAAGGGGTTTAAAAATACCATCTCAAAATGCGTATTTGAGAAATGGAAGAAGGTGAGGGAGCCTCCAACCATTATAAAGAGGTTGAAGACCAAAATATCAGAGTTGGTAATGTAGAGACATAATCCAATGGACACAACAGTCGAGGGGAGCACGAAACGTTGATAGAAACTATGAGAAGCCTAAAAAATATAAGTGTAGAGCTACAAGGCAGACAATGATAGGCTGATGAGAGAGAAAATTCAGATAAATTCATGAGTCTTGCATAGCTTAAATCGATTGTAGAGACAAACAAATAATGGCTCAAAGCAAGACGAAGTAGAAAGGTATCGTGAAAATAAGAGATGATCGTGGAAGAGTTGGTTATTCCAGGAGTGATAGCAGAGCTCATATACATCACTCACCTCCTTATTCAACAAGAAGGTCTTATGCATCTGAAGATTCCATGAGTAGCCGATATGTGTCTCTTGTTAGGCACACAAGAAGAAGGCATGAAGTGGGTAGTTTTCAAGGAGAGTTGAGGAAGCTTAAGCCACCATTCTTTGGTGGTGAAAGGGAAAGGGAAGATGATGTTGAAGCTTGGTTTCTTGGACTCGGGAGATATTTCCAATTGCATAACTATTCATGAAACCTAGAAGCCAAAATTACCACCTACCATTTTCATGGGAAGGCTGTCATGTGGAGGAACCATTTGAAGCATGCTAATCATATTAATGAGAATAGGATCACTTGGAAGAAGCTCAAAAAGTATTTCCAGAAGGAGTACCTCTTAGAGAATTTCTATGACAAGAAAATGAAGGAGTTCTTTGAAATCAGGATGGAAAGCATGACTATGGCAGAATATGAGAAGAAGTTCTTGGGGTTGTTAAAGTATGTAGGGTTCATAAAAGATGAGAAGGTAAAAATACAGAGGTTTTTAAGTGGTTTTCCTTCCCTTTATGAAGAAAAGATTCAATATGATGAACCCAAGACCTTAACCGAGGCTACTGGGAAAGATAAGTACATGTATGATCAAGGCCAGGGAAGAGGATCCATGAAGAGGTCTTGGAAGGAAGAGAAGAAGGAGAAGTCTGATCAGAGGAAGAAGGGATTCAAACCTCCTTTCAATATAAATGAGCCAAATAAAAATCACCAAGATTAGTATGCCAAGGATGAATCCAAGAAAGAAGACTCCTTGGGAAAAAGGGGAAGACCACCAATCCAAAGTTGGGGATGCAAGGAAGATCACCTACACAAGGATTTCCCACACAGAAAGGACAGAGTGAAGATCATACACAACATCGAAGAGGCTACAACAGTCGAATACATGGGAAGAATATATGCAACCTTAGATGATCGAAAATTAGAACACCAATCCAACATGATCGAGTTGGAAGGTAAGATCATAAATCGGTCTGTTGATATTTTAATTGATTCAGGAGCAAGTCATTGTTACATTAATCCTAAGATAGTGGATAGATTACATTTGGAGAAAAGTAAGCTTGGGAAATCAAGTTTTGTTCAACTAGCCAGTGGAACCAAAAGGATAATCCATGATATGGTCAGAGGTTGTTCCATAAGTCTTAATGGTGTGAATACTAGTGTTTATCTGAATATCATACCATTGGGATCTTACGATATTCTAATTGGAATGGATTGGTTGGAAAAGCACCATGTTGTCCTAGATTGTCATAGCAAGACATTTACATGTCTTGATGGATATGGAAAACTGAGCACTGTGAAAGGTGTACCAAGACCCATCTCTATAAGGGAGATTTCATCCTTACAGTTGAAAAGATCTTAAATAAAGGGGTGTCAGTTTTATGAAGCCCATGTGGAGGAGCCAGAAAATACAAAGGGGCCAAGCCTTGAATATTTTACGGTACTACAAGAATTTGAAGATGTATTCGAGGAAATACCAGGATTTCCACCAAAAAGGGAAATAGATTTCTCTATTAATTTAGTGCTAGGAGCTGCCCCAGTGTCAAAAACACCTTACAGAATGAGCACACCAGAGATAAAAGAATTACAAATGTAGTTGGAGGAATTGTTGAATAAAGGGTACATACGCCCAAGTGTTTCACCTTGGGGAGTGCCAATACTCTTTTTCAAAAAGAAGGATGGAACCTTGAGGTTGTGTATTGACTTTCAATAGTTGAATAAGTCTACTATAAAGAGAAAGTATCATTTACCCAGAATTGATGACCTCTTTGATAAGCTAAGAGAAGCAAAGATATTTTCAAAGAAAGACTTAAGATCATGATACCATCAGGTAAGAATCAAAGAAGAAGATATCCATAAGACAACTTTTAGAACCAAGTATGGGCATTATGAATTTGTAGTGGTGCCTTTTGGATTGTCCAATGCACCAGTTGTATTTATGTGCTTAATGAATGACATATTCAGAGATTATTTGGATAGGTTTGTCATAGTATTCATGTATGACATAATTGTCTATTCTAAGTCAGAGGAAGAGCATGAACATCACCTAAGATTGGTATTGCAAGTGTTGAGGGAACATCAATTGTATGCCAAGATGAGTAAGTGTTCTTTTTATCAAGAGCATATCCATTAATTAGGGAACATTATTTCAGAACATGGTATAGCAGTGGATCTAGAGAAGATTGAGGCCATTAGAGGATGGGAAACACCCAGTTCAGAAGTCAAATATTTTATGGGGTTAGTTGGTTACTACAGATGCAGAGGACAGAGGCATGGTTCCAGGAGGATCAGATTTAACAGATGCAGAGGAAAGAGGCATGGTTTCAGGGGGAGCATGAGTGATATGATTTTAGTGTTGCATCAGAGTGTTGCCACCAATGCCAAAGGGGGAGATTGTTGATTAAGGTTGGTTGTCATTGATGTCAACACTCTGATGCAACACTGAAATCATATCACTCATGCTCCCCCTGAAATCATGCCTCTGTCCTCTGCATCTGATAAATATGATCCTCCTGGAACCATTCCTCTGTCCTCTACATCTGATAAATATATCCCCCTTTGTCATCAATGGCAAAGGTATCTTTCCATCTGGGGTTGCTCCCCCTGACAGACTATTCTCTTATGGTGCTTCCTCATGCTCTGATACCAGATTGTTGATTAAGGTTGGTTGTCATTGATGTCAACCCTTGAAGAAAGACTCGTAGCACAAAGGTTTGGGTAATGGACCCAATAGTGTTTGATGTAAATATGACTCATTATTTTTTTTTCATGGTTTATAAGAAGTAAATATGGATGAACTCCAAAGTGGTCCCCTTATGGTGAAAGCCCTCACGGGAAGATGCTTTTTGGAGTAAGAGAACCCATGCTTAATTGTGGAATAATGAGATGAAGGAAAGTGAATTTGTCAAGGAAAATATCCTAGATGGATAGTTCTTGTCATGTCATTTCCGGTGGTATGTGGAACGTCACATAATTCCTCGCGGTTAGAGAGTTATGACCATGAGAAGTTGGAGACCCCAGGTTTGGGTAATGGACCCAAGTTTGTTTGATGGGTAACGGTATGAGTTATGATATATTTTCAGATAATACTATTCTATATGGATAGTACATGTCATGCCATTTCTGGTGGTATGTAGAACGTCACATAACTCCTCACGGTTTGAGAGTTATGACCTTACGAGGTTGGAGGACCCTCATATGTCATCTAGAAGCCCCAAAAGGTCAAAGTAATCAAAGTGGTTTAAGAGATTTTAAAAGATAAATAATAAAGTGAAGTGATGAGTGTATTATAATTCAAAGTGAATACAAAAAAAATTATTTCAATAATAATTTTAATGGAGAAATTAGAAGTGGACCCAACCCTAAAATAAGGAAAGTGGGGCCAAGTGACCTAGAAGGTGTTTTTAAGGAAGCTACTTGGAGAGTATAAATAAGAGGCAAGACTCTCTCATTTGAAACACACTTGAGCATATTGAATATATATAGTTGTTTGAGGTATAAAAATGATATCTAAGCCGAAATTCTAAGGAAAGTGAAGAAAAGAAGGCCGAAATGCAAGGAAGGATAAATTCTTTTGATGGTGCTTTCTAAGGTATGTTATTTTCAGGTCATCTCACCATTTTCGCTATA
>ML788864.1:318387-336347 GCA_009831015.1 Picea engelmannii | reverse complement strand
AATCAGTTATAGAGATTTTTAATTCTTTTAACCACAATACGAAAGTGTTATTTATCTTTATGATTAATATAACATTATCATCCAATAAGTGCAAAGTAAATAAACCATGAACAAATGAACAATCATACACATACATAGTACACCCGTATTTTTTTACGTGGAAACCCAATGCGGGAGAAAACCACAAAATGGTTTTTCTTATTTGTCTTTAAGAATTACATTCATTGGACGCACCAACTTCCTTTTTTTTCCAGCTGCAACTGGAAGGAGGCTTCGACTCCCTATTTTTAGGCTACAAACTAAGGGAAGCTCCAACTCCCCAATTCTCTAGCTACAACCAGAAGGAGGCTACAACCCCCTATATTCTCCGGATACAACTGAAAGGTGTCTACAACCACCTATCCTTGCCCCATCCAACTGCCCTAAAATATAAGTGCCAAATGTAGAAACTGAATGTCACTACAACAACCTGTTCTGTCAAATCTGTCACTGAAAAACCTGTCACAGTATACTCATCAACCAATCTGATCTGATCACATATACCTCAAACACTATACCACAATTTTGTACCTCAAACCATGTGCTAGAACCTCATTGTTATACAACCTCTATCTGTACTAATGAATTCAGCAACATACCTCAACCAAAAGCCCTCAAACATGAACCAATAGTAAACTTCAGTAGATATGCCTAAGATCAACACTACAACAAGCCCTAAACTTCTAAAAGGGCATGCATCCAACAGATTTACAAGGAAAACCCTCAACCAAATTCATAAATTCAACACTACACATATGAAAACCATATCTTTTTTCTTCTTGTAGCATTCTATTGCCGCGGTTTTTCTGCCGCTATTTTTTTGCCACACTTTTTTTGCCGTGGTTTTTCTACCACGATTTTTCTACCACACTTTTTCCACTACAGCTTTTTTGTCGCACTTTTTTTGCCGCACTTTTCTGTAACAATAATACCTGCCTAAAAAACCTTTCACAAAACAGATATTCAATGATATTCAATAGGTGGTAATGGGAGAGCCATTCTCTCTTATTTATACTTCCATGTAGCTTCTTAAAGGGGTTACCTTCTAACCAACTTAACCCACTTCTAACCACTTGTCCACTTCTAACTCACTTTGCTACAAATAGTAAATTCTCCACTTCTAGTTGCAACTAAATTATTTTTAATTATTTTCTTATTGCAACAACTTAACCCATGACTAACTCCTAGTTTCACCCACTTGACTAGTCAACTTATTCTAGGAGCTTCTAGAATTAATTTGACCTATTTGACCTTCTAGATAACTCATGAGGGTTCTCCACTTCACCAGGCCATAAATCTCTAACCATGAGGAGTTATGTGACATTTCACATATCACCGAAAATGGCATGACATGTACTATCCATCTAGAATAGTCTTACCTACAAATATATTAAACTTCATACCATTATACATGAATCAAACTAAATTCCCTTAATCATGATGTTGGGGCTACCGAAATTTTCTATCGGACTTGCTTCAAGGGTCGACATAAATGACAACCAACCCAATTAATCATCAAGAGGAAGAAGAGGAAGATGAGTAAGAGGAGTAGGAGGAGACATGGATGGACAATTGGTAGATGTTGCAACCAATTCATGTGGAGGATAATGATCAGAAGGATGAGGATGATCATGTGGTGGAGTAGAGGATGTGGATGGCTTTGCTTACGAGCTATATGTAGTGTGATCATGAGCACCATACCTCAACATATCATTGAGGTTGACCACACAAATAATATGACACATCAACATCGTTATGTCACAAGAAAACACCTACAAGTAGTAGAGAGAGCCTCTACTCATAATATGTCTTTAGGGCGTACAAGTACAACCTTGTGACTAGTCATGACTCGACATAGCTCATCGTCCACCTCTAGTTGGACTCTCGAATCTAGCCTACATAGCATGTGTGGTATTTGTACTACTATATTTTTCTCCTCTGCCTCCTCCATCGCCTCATCCTCATGTTGGGGAGGCACATCCCCAACACATGTGCCAATATCTACAAAAAAATAGATAATAATTATAAGACATTTTGTAACAAAATGTTACAATAATTACATGTGCATTAAATAAGACATAAAAATATGCAAATAGATTCATCAAAACATAACGATAATATTACCTCTCTCATCTATTGTCTCCTCTTATGTAAATCAAATGTTTGGACATCCTCTTCAATCTATCCCTACATACGGGTACCCTATAATATCGAGGACATTGTTGTCCTTGCTAGACAATAAATCAATAACCGACCTTCCCATCGGAGTAATGGGATACTCAGACTGACCCTTCTTGGGCATCAACTTCCCCCACATGCAGATACGTGAATCAAACACAAGCCTAGTAGGAAAGTGTGATACTGTTGGTTGAGTGTAATGAACTCTCTCAAAAAATAGTGTATACAACTTAGAAGTGAATGGGAATAATACCATCCCAGAAAAAAACAGAGCGACAATGATCTAATGCACAATAAAACTATCTCAAAAAAACATCCACCCACTTAATCAATCTGAGCTCCCACAATAAACTATCTACATAATACAACATAGGGCGACTAATGTGCTGCCCATCAAAGTTATACTGTGATAGGGACAAGATCATATAATAGAGGCACCTAACTTCCTCTCTCTCAAATGCACCTATTCGCAGCTGACCACATTTAACCTGGAACTTTGAAGCTGAAGTAATATCCAGAATGACATATCCATGTACGTATTCGAACTGGGGGTCTCTTCCAGCACCAAGCAATAGCACAAGGAAATGGGGAAAATACAACCCCCTCCTAGATAACCCAGTGATAAAATATACATCCTTCTCCGTGGGATGATACCACATACCTAGATTAACCCTGAACCCTTGTCTTTCATGATTCCATTGACAGATCAATTGTTGTAATAATGCAGAGTCCCCATAAGGGATCTTCCCTCCTCATAAAACTTTAGGAGGCCAATGTCCATCAAAAGGTCATGCGTATGTTGTGAAATTGGGCGATGGTAAGCCTCCCTATCCCTCTCCTTGGCCTCCAACTCACGCAAAAAAGTATATGTCTTGATCCACCACTGCCCTGCCTCCTCCTGCTCTCATCATTGTCGTATCTGATTCACATAAAAATATTTTTAGGCACATATATAAAGATAAAATAAATTGAAATTATAAAACAAATACATATATAAGTGACATGTATTTAAAAAAATCCTTTTTTTTTGCAAAGAAATATATAAAATAAATCGGTGTGCCCCAAATAGTTCATATGCCCCATGGTTGGTGCGTTATAGAAAAAATACAACACTTCTAAGCCCGGTGGACCGTCCCGAAGTCGATAGAAGTTGGATGGAGGTTTGTGTGAGATGGTTTGGAGGCTGGTGTGCTGGTGGATCAGACCAGACTGGAGGTGTATAAGGGTGAGGATAAGGGGAAGTATTCCTTGGTGACCCCACCAGTGATCAATGCCATTGCAGCGCCATGTCAATGATACATCAACAAATTACCACATATGCAAAATTGTCCTATAGTCTAAAAAAACTAAAGTCTGGAGCCATTTTCTTATTTTGGCCAGAACTCGGTAAAATTAAGTCAGATTTAGATGAAACTTGTAGATTTTTTCTGTAATGAGGAGATCTACTAAAGTTCTAGAGAGGGCCACTGTCCATTCCTCCTTGGATTTGTCAGAAATTGCAAAATAGTGGTTTTTAAAGATCTAGGTCCATATCATTGGAAGAGATATGGATTAACATGAAATTCTTGGAGGGAGTCCAGAAACAAGACATGGAAATAACCCATGAATGAATTGAATAAATTGTAAGGGGTTTTGAATGAGGATGCTGAAATAGGGAAAAATCCACTATTTGAGCCCATTTTTTGGGGATTTTTGGAATTTTAGAGAAAAAGGATCCTCATATGGAAAAACTAGAAAATTTATTTGCTCAACATTTTGTGTACTCGTCAAGCCAAACAACTTTGGTTTAGTAAAAAATTTCCTGAAGTGCATAGTTTGGGAGATAACTAGTTGTCATTTCCAGATTGTTGTAGTTTTTCACTGGAACATCAGATTGAAAATATGAGAGTTTTTATGAATTCCTTTTCATCATTATTATTTATGTCTTATACACAAGTTTTCTTGGTTCCTGATGGATTTTCTTTTGTAGTAGACAAAATTTGGCCTTCCAGTAAAAATTGCACCAGAATGAAAAGTGTACAAAAGGGGGGTAAATTAGCAATATTTATATGACTATAACTTTATGCTCAAAGATTAAATTTGGGAAATAATGAAGTCATTGAAAACATCTTGGATAGAGGAATCTATATATCTACCTTGAGTTGTGAATTGAAAATTTAAACTCACAAGAAATCAGAAGGAAGGTGATTGTTGACCTTAAAGGGAAAAATTGTGCATATGTTTCCAGAATTGTAAATTAAATTTTTTCGCTAACCAATGTGGTTGTATGAAAATTGATCAGGAGCTTAAGGTTACTTATGTAACATAGAAGGTGTAGAAGGATATCTATATATATGTGAAGATGTAAGAGAAATATACAGGTATGAGGAAAATACAATGACAATTCTTCAAAAATGTGCATTGGTTTCTTTAGGAAGCTGCAAGGATTAGACTCCTTGGTGCAGTGAGCAGTTTGGAATGACTCTATTGAAGTTTAATTTGGATAAATAATAAATAAATAAATATTTCCATATAGAAAATGTGCATATCAAATATGGATTCTAGGTAATAATTCCCATCCATAATTTATGATAATGCATGAGTAGTGGGTACACATGAAATATGGAAGGATGGTTTATTTAGCAGGTGAAAGAGTGTCGGGTCAAGGATTATTCAAAAGATGATCAAGGGAAAGGATTGAATAATGTCAAGAGATGACTCTGGATGTAACCATGAGGTTTTAAGAATCCAATAAGATAGTGGTCTAATAAATTGGGCCATAATGCATATATGAAGCCTAGGTGCATTGTATCCATGAATTATTCTATGATAAATTAGAGCAATACATCCCCTGTGTTAGTGTGCTCAGTGGAAACAAAGTGCAGGAATAAATCACTCAGTGGATGAGAGAGTGAAAAGTCCATTATGTGCATATTTGTTCTATATGGATGCAATTAGACTACAATGAGAGGTAATACATAAAAATTAATTGGATTCCAAAATTGGACAAAGTCCATGAACAATTGAGATAAGTGGAAAAATGTATCATAAGTGGATGCCAAACTAGTTGGAGTATATTGCAACACTCAAAGATCTATGATAACAATGAAAGGGAATCACTTATGCATATAGAGAATTATGAGTAAATTTCAAGTGTACCAAGTGTAACTCCAAGGTATAATGGGACGACAAGTTAAGAAGAACACAAATAGGGAAGTGGCCTTTAGAGAGGAAAATTCCTAAGAAGACAGATGCGGAAGAAAATGGTTCTACTCTTGACATGGTATGCAAAAGAGATGGAACCTAAAAGGAACTATCTCAATTATACATGGAATATGGTCAAGCTTGTACAATTGTTTGAAGAATCAAAGAGTTGTAGAGGGAAGTGGAAGGATGTAGAACACGATACTCTGCATAAAGGAAGAAATTGTGAGATGGCAACACTAGTGGAGACATTACTCATGTTTTTTACGAGGTTACTAGTGGAGAAATTGCATATTGTGTTATGTTGGTTATGAGGCCATAACCAAGTTAAGTTAGAATAAATAACTCATGTTGTAGAAATGAAGGCCATTAGAAATGGTCATGTGTGAAGCCATGGCGTGGTTGGAAATGGAAAGGCTATAATGCCATCCAAGTGCATAAGGGTTTCCCCTATATAACCGATGTTTGGACTGCAACCTCTTTGTCAACACGAGAGAACACTAAGAGAATTATATTCCTAGTGTTATGTATGGGTTTAATAGGAAGGTATCCAAATGATCAGACAATAAGTGTGGAAGAGTTTGGATAATGTGTTAAGGTGTTGGCTAAACTTTCCAACTCTCATGGTGGAATACATGACATGAACATAAGGCATTCTAGAGCCAATGCAATGATGCATTGTGTATATGTGGCCATGGGTATTGACACATTGGTTTATTTATTAGTAAATTTTGATAGCATTACGAATGACTTCATATGCTGATAATGCATGTACAAGAAAGATTGTTTCATATCATTTTAATATGAATAATGGATGGAAATGATTGAATTGTTGGTAAAATACAATTCTGATATCATTTCATAAAATGTTGAAAATGTGCATGAGTACTAACAATCTATTTGGCCAAGTGAGAATTGAAAAATTTGCAAGGAGAATGGTCTTGGATATGTCAAGGATGTAAGTCCATAAATAATACCAATGCCTATTGATGCAAGAGCCCAACATAATGAGTAGAAAACCCATGCATGGAAATTTTCTTTTGCATGTGTAAAACATATTTGAGAAAAGAATATAATTTCAAATTGTTACGATATGCTAACAATTCATTTGGATGCATGGAAATTTAGAAAATTGAAGGGAGAATGGTCTTGGATATGACAATGGTGTAAGCTCGTGAAGAAGACCGATGCCTGCAGCTGAAAGAGCCAAACATTATGAGCATAAATTTTATGCCTGGGGAATTTATTTTCCTGTATTAAACATTTTTGAATATTTATAATTTAAAAATTTATAACAACCTATTTGATTGCATTAAAGTTGAGAAAATGTAGGGAGAATGGTCTTGGATATGGCATGGATGTAAGCCCATAAAGAAGACTGATTCCTATTGTTACATGAGCCAAACATAATGAGCATAAAACTCATGCTTGGAAAATTATGTTTTCCTGTATAAAATAGATTTGAAAAAAATATATAATTGAAATTGTATGATGATGTCTCATACTGACTGTATGCAGCATATGATGCAGATGGGATGATTGACACATGTTATGCATTTCTAGTGAAATTATAGCAACATGTTGGAATTCGTCTGCGTAAGAAAACCTTCTCAAATTATGGATTGCTTGAGGAACTGCATAACAATGAAAGTGATGCCCGAGCCTAGAGGGTGAGTACAAGATGAAGAATCCAGTTGTTATGCTTGTAGAAGAAGCAAGTTATTAGGCTTGTAGAAGAGCTAGGTTGTCAGACATGAATAATGAACTTTTATGTGGGAGTTTCATTTTCAAATAACCGGTTGTCAAGCTTGAAGAGTGAACTCTTGTGTGAGTTGCACTGCAAATAAAGGGTTTATGTTGGTTAATTTTTACTGATAGTTTTCCTAGTAACGAGTTACCTTAAGTTCCAAGTAATGATATTCCTGATCACCTACACCTGAAAGACCTTGATAAAGAAATGGTGTTGCCTGATGGACTGAGAGAAGTGAAGGGGGAACATTCCTTGGGTCATCCCTAATAAAATAATGGTACAACCTGATGGGCTATGAGCAGTGAAAGGGGTACATTCCTTGGGCTAGGCAGGTTGGTGGAAGAGAACTGGTGGAAATTAGGATAGTTGTAGGAGAATGTTATTGGTTTATGTATCTATGTTTTAGGGTCGGGGATGCTATGTATTTATGATTTTGGGGGCCATAGTGCCTATGTATTTATATTTAGGATGGAATGCCTATGTGATATTAGGATGGAGATCATATATATTGATTAATGGTCGAAGAACCGAAATTGTAAAATGAATGTACATCGTATGGTGTTGTGTACTGAGGACAGTCCAAAAATAATGGGAACGAGAATGTAATATCCCCATTTTTAATCCCCACAAATTATAATGTAATTGTAAAAATGTGAATTAGGCTGGTGAGCCAATATGATTGGGGTAAAGAGCCCATATTGATTAATATGGCCAGGGGACAAATTGTATATTATGAACTTTGAAATGATTAATAAAAGTAGTAATCTTTGGTTGCGATATGAGAAGGATGAAAACGATGGGGTCTATGATTCCACAAGAGAGAGAGGGGTCCAAGGGGGATTTTATTCATGGGTGTTAATCCAACCCACATTCATGAATTTATTATCATTGTGTAAACGTTTTACTTTGTTGTTGAGTGTTCCCAAGGAAATCATAAAACTCATGTAAGAGGGTGGGTGCGAGGAGTCACATCCCTTAGTTATTGGGTAG
This sequence comes from Picea engelmannii, assembly GCA_009831015.1. NCBI lineage: Eukaryota > Viridiplantae > Streptophyta > Pinopsida > Pinales > Pinaceae > Picea > Picea engelmannii. The sequence continues at coordinate 328,207 of ML788864.1, read as the reverse complement.
CATGGGGATGACGTACAATCATCTTTGGGAACATTGAGAGTCAAGAAAGCAAGGGAGAAGAAGGAAATTTGTATGGAGAAAGGGGAAAATGTTTGCATGCAGATTTTGGGAAGTAAAGGAAGAGTTGAGTGATGGAAAGAGAACCAACCATGATATGATTGAAGGAAGCCATTATTTGGTTGTGTGTTATGTTGGAAATGTGGCTTGTGTGTTTGTAAAATGGGATGTAAGCCTATAATGTACTTCTTATTGAGGAAATGGCTCGAGAGCCTTGTGAAGGTTGTTGTGAACACTCCTAAATAAATTTAGAGTTCCTGAAGCCCCTAGCTAAGATATTCCCAGCCAACCAAGTGCACTGGAAGCCTTGATAAAAAAATGGTATAGCCCAAGGGGATGTGAGAAGTGAAGGGGGTACATTCCTTGGGTTGTGCAAGTTGTGGAGAAGAGAGAGATGGTGGATCGGAAATACTATAGGAGTAGAGCCTGGGTTTGGGTTGCTAAGTGTGGAGAGTGGAGAGTGGAAAACTAGAACGCCAGATATCCTTGTGGACTCATAGCCTCATCTCGAGGGTGGCCTGTTGTTGATATTTAGAAGAAAAATACATGTCTAGGAGGTTCATCCTTCGTATGCATCTAGTTGGATTATATTTATAAAACAATAAGTGTTTCTATTGTGTTTATTATGATTATTCCACTGTGTAAATGTTTTATTTGAATGTTAGGTATTCGTTGTGTGCTTATTGGATCCATTCAAATTTTTACATATGTTGTTCGATGCATGGGTAAATCAACATGTTGTTTGTTGTAAATTTTATGGGCCTGCTGCCCCTTGGTTTCTGATGTGTGTATAGGGCATATTTAAATTCATTTTTAGTAGGCTAATTTAGTTTTTACAGTGATGGGACTCATCATGGGTGTTGGGTATGTTACATAAACATAGTTTCATCAAATGCAATTATTTTTGCATATTCTTGGAATATATATGTAGTTGAGTTTTCCATCAAATGCAAGCATAGGAAATTATGATTATGACTATTACAATGACGAGTGTTCTTTGGGACTATGTATTTTAGGAAATTTACAAGAAGGCAAGATGATCCATGACTAAAAAATTTGAAATGGGTTTGATTCCCATGCTATTGTAGAAAATTATCTCATTTCGTTCTATGCCAAATGTGAGAGTATAGATATTTCACATCTAATATTTCATGAATTTTTTAAAAGAACCATTTTGTCTTGAAATGGGATGATTATAGGGTATGGAGAGAATGGATATGCCAAAGAAGCCTTGATTTTGTTTCATTAGATGCAACATGCAAGCATGGATCTTAACCTTGTAACCATGGCTAGTGTATTCCATGCATATGTTAAGTTCGAAGATTAGACTAGGTGAAACTAATCCATGAATGCTATTAGAATAGGGATTGACATGGATAGTCATATGCATAAATCATAGTGATGTGTACCAAGTAGGGGAATATTGAATGTGTGCATATTGGTTAACTAAAAAACATATATGGATGTTTAATTGGAATTTCAACATTAACTAAGGATGGATGGTTAATCACAATGTACCTATACATGAATAAAACCCACTTCAACCCTTCTACACATAATCTAGAAGTTTATTTGGATATTTCCATGAATTTGGAATATGGAGGGGTATCTCACCCCCCTCTAGACCTTGAAGTGGTCACATTTTGAGCCCTTCTGCCTGTGATTTGTCAATAAACTGGAAAATATACCAGCAATCCCTGTCCTCATCTCCTCTTCTCAGCAAATGGCACTGGCCTTGGTAGAATTAGGTTTGATGGGAAAATTACTAGAATATGGCCTTCTCCTGGATCCATGGTGAATTGGGTTCAAAGGAATTGGAATTTTTTTATCAAAGGCAAGCTCACCCACTACTTCTACGGTTGAGGTTTCTATGTTTTTTTTTTCGAAGACAAAGAAATAGAGATCTCATATTTAGAAATATCCCATATTTTTTTGGCACTAGAGGAATGTATTTGAACTGGTGGAATTCAAACTTCAACCTCGAGCATGATGTTCTGATTTGTGTTCACTTGCCACATCTTCCTTTACAATGTTGAAATGAAGATACTGTGCACAATATCAATGATTCTTTGGGACAATATATTGATAGATCCGAACCAAGGTGTAGGGTCCCTGTTTTAACATATTTGGTACAATCTACAGGATCTTATTTTAACCATTTACCTTGCCATTTACCCCTTCTATTACCTCATGTTGACACATATTTTGTCATTTTTTCTTCAAAGTGCATTTTTTACTCAAAAGTAATTATTCTAGCCTAAGTATTTCATTTTCCTTGTTTAATGAATAAGATATATTGAAATTGTTCAAGTTAATGAGGTTACTCAAATGTTCATGTAGCATTTTGAACAGGATCATATAACTGTCTCAATGGTTAGGATACTTGTCGAACTTCCTGGGTGATTGAAAGACGTGGGTTTTGTGGAGAAATGCATACACATGGATACCTATTGTCTAAATCAGCCAAAGCTCTAGCAAGGAAAAAACTATTCGTGGTAAACACTCCAACCAAATCCTATAGCATGTGAGTATCTTGTGATTTCATGTCATTGGTCATGAAATTGTATCAAGATGACCAAATATCTAATCTTTCTTTTTCATTGAATTGTCTGAATTTGATATTGTAAATTCTTGGTTATCTTTAGTGGATTTTGTACATGATTGGATGCCCATAATTACTGGTGTTGATTAAAATTTAATTGTATAAGTATAAAAGGAATTCATGCCTAGAACATACATAGATTATAGTAATCGATAAAATGAAAGCGAGACTGAGACTCTGTTCATGTTCTGTACTCTATTTTTATGAAATAAAAGGTGATTTTATGCATGTTCAGTTCTTCAAATCTTGACTTTGTAGGTATGTAGCAGGGATACCTTTGAGTGAAGTCAACCCCCCTTCATATTAGGAGTAGTTCCCTAGTTTATTTTTAATTTTTTATTAGAATAAGTGTGATATCGTTTTCTTATATAATTTCACAGTTCGATTCTTGTAACAAGTGACACAATCCTGTAGTAATTATTAATTGGTTGAGGTTACAATTTTATTCATGTTGTGTGGTTCAAAGTAATTATTTTTGGAATAGGATTCTCATGCTTGCTTGTCTGTCATTGTAAATGGTGATCCTATGAACAAGAAGTTTTCAGAGCGACAATCTATGCAGTTTTTTGTCACTAATTCTTCATTGGTTGGCCACTGCTCATGATAGAAACCTTGCTTGTATTTATTAGTTTATTGTTTCAATTGTTTATATTTTTAATGAAGGTTTTCAATATAACTTATATAGTGAATGAAACAAAATATTTTTGAATGAAAAATTTTGCATTTTACTTGCAATTATACTGTTGGATGAGCAACCAATTCCTGAAAGTTATGTTTTGTAGTGAATAAGAGAATGGTGTGTTAGTTGAGAAGTTTTTAGACACTTTGAGATTATTTCTGTATATATTTTGCTTGGTACTTTGTAAGTTTACAAACCCGAATTGATGATTAAATGTAAAAAAAATATTACCGTATAATTCACCTGACATTTTTGGCACCACTATCGGGGAAGTGCCAAAGGAGATAATCTCAAGTGAGTGTGCAATCATTTTATTTTAGTTTTTGCATGACCAACATTTTAGACTCCGAAGGTGAAAGAAATAAGACGAGAGGTGAAAACCTATGAAAGTACTATGGTGAGTCTCCACAAGCCCTTATCATGTTGGGAGTTTTAGTAAAAATTTTTTTTAGAATGATAAAGAATATATCAACAAGACTAAGGATAATAGAGGTAGAAATCCTCAAAAGAAACCGAACCATGTTGCCCCATATAGTGTTGTTGCAAGTTCCACCCATTCTACTAACCCCATGGTAGGAAAAACTAGAGGAGGAACTTCAGGAGTAAGAGTTGAGGGATCTAAGAAAACTCCTACACTTGATTCAATAAAGGAATATAACCCACAATCGAAGTGGTGCTTACTCTTATTGTGTAGGGAAACATGATATAGAATTCCAAACCAATCCATTTCAAGATCCAGAAATCTTGGCAACAACCAATGAAGCATATGTGGCACAAGAACAACCACTTAGTCTATGGTACAAAATGGCATATGAGGAAGTAACATGCACCAACCATGAGGAGATAGTTACTTTTGAGTTTCCTATCAGAGATCCCAGTGGAGCAACACAAATGAAGAACATCCCTCCATTTTCCTTACCAAACTTCAATGGCTTGGAAAGTGAATACCCTGATGCATTCTTATTCTTATTCAATGTGATTTGTAGAAGTTACAATTATTCTACTACTTCCTAAAAATTGAAATTGTTTCCTACCACCTTGAATGGCTCAACCCTCCGATGGTTCATGGGCCTTTATGGGGATAGCATTCAAACTTGGGATGAGATGAAGAAAGTGTTTTTGAAGAAATATCAATACTACTACAAGGGTAGAGAACTCAAAGAAGAAATATTCAAAATGACGTAGAAATAGGATGAAAGTCTAGAGGACTACATGGAACAATTTCAATATAACTTTCAAATATCAAAACAAAGTCTGCTAAGTAAAGAAACAATAAGAATAATTATGCTAAAAGGCATAAGGGATGAGTGTTTAGAATTTCTCAATATGATGGGGTTAGGTGATGTTTCTTAGTTGTCATATGATCAGGTATGTGACTTGTGCAAATGATATTCAAGAGGGAACTCAAAGACTGGTATAAAATCCAGAGATGTCACCTATAGGTTTAAAAATTTGTGTTAGGAACATGGGTCTCGAAGTCTAAAATTGGTAATATGTTCGAAAATTTTAAAACTCATATTGTCAGCTCCTTGAATTCACAATTGGATGCTTTATAGGTTAATAAGAAGTAGGATGAGTAAGAAAAATATTTATATATATTATGTCCTAAATTATGAAAGAAGCACCCTTTTAGGTAATTCCCTTGTTACACATCAAAATGTCACATTTCCATTTCGCACCTGTTGACGCTTAAAATCGCAACGACGAATACTTCTCACAAATGATTTCCAATCTCTATTATTTATTTATAGTAATAATATTTAACTAGTAGGTGGGACCCCCTTGTAGACTAGTGGTGCTACGATGGATATGTTGCACTCATATTTTTGTTTGATGTTATAATGATGCCAACACAGTCCTCTACAGTTGATGATTTAGGAAATGGTTTTATTCGTTATGGTGACATAAGATGGTTGGTTGAATGTGTTATTGCTAGATGGTTTTGATGGTAATTCACAATTGATGGTAGTACTATGGATAAAAGGATGATTTTTTTTACAGGTGTTATGTTTTTGCATTAAACATTGTTGATTATTTTATACATGATTTCATGCAAAAGATGATATGGGAGCTTAAACAAAAGAAAAAAAAAATATGGACAAGCCTTAAGGTGTATGTGATTGGAACAAATGAAGGGTGATAGACCTAGCTGCTAGACTTATGTGCTTGATTAAAGGATGATTTGTCAGGAATATATGGTAACGTTATAACATATGGTTGTTGCTAACGTTTTGATATGATTTGGGGTGGCGCACTATGAAATAGATATTTGTTTGAATTAATTGTTCATGTTATGGTGTATGGGTTGGATTGTACATTGAATTGAATAGGACTGAGGAAGGAAGAGACATGCATTTACTGCACGTCACTCAAACAACCCTCAAGCACGTCACCCTAGCCATACTTGCATTTGTTTTTTCGGCTCCAGTGGTTGTGGAGGCTCCGCGATTTATAGTTGTGAAAGGAAAATACAGTCCAACTCTTCCGTCGAGCGAGTTTTTCTAGGTATGTCTCCTTTATTTTCCATCCATGATGGTCCCTCTATGTTATGAATCGATTTTTTGGCTTAGAATTGCATGAGGTCTGTGTTTTCCTTAAGTTTTGACTGTGTATCAGTGTTGTGCATATGGTTTCTTCTGTGAATACTTTGGATTGTTGGCGTTTTAAAGAAAAGGAATGTATTTTATTGTTTTGTGTAGCCTGTGCATTGGTTATTGGTTTAAAACATGTTGGTCAGATTGGGGTTTTACTCTGGTTCTCTGTTGTAAAACCCACGCACCAAACTCAGAGCTTTTTACATCTTGATGACTGATGTATTTTGTTCCTCCAGGTGCAATGCAACATTTAAGTGTTGGAGTGTTCTTACTTTGTTCTGGTCAAACCCCAAGCCATATTTTGTCATGGAATTGCCTTCCCTATCATTGTGGCTGGAAAACATTGCACAGTCAGGTCTTGGCCATCACCTAGAATGTTAAATAGAATTTCCTTATGTTGTGGTTGGTCACGGGTGGTGTTCGGACATTCTCTTCACAGTATTTTAAGCAATTTTTTCCCCTCGACTTCGTTGGAAGTGGCTGACTATTATTTTTTGGGTAACCCTCACTATCAAGATTTTGGGTTAAATATTATGCGTTTGTGGTGACTTTAAAAGGCACTGGCTCTATGTTTCTTCAAACACTATTCCTTGATTATCGATTGTTACTTCTCTGTGATAACTTCTTTAAAAAAATGGGGGGCAAGATTGATCTGTTTTTTCGAAGAATCTTCCTTGATTGAGCCATCTCTTGTTACCTCTCTACAATAAATTTTTTAAAAGGGGCCACAACTTATCTGCATCCCCGAGGAATTTCCATTTGGTTGAGCTTTTTGTTCTCACCTCCATTGTTGTGTTCAACCCTAACATGATCTTGGTCTCATTTCAAACTCGTCAAGGATTAAAAGACACCTGTGTGTGCTTGGATCTATTTCTCCTCGGGCACGTCTTGGCTCTGTTTCTCCTCGGGCACTATTTGACTCTATCTTTTGTTGGGCATTTCTTTTAAAATAAATATGTACATGTTTAATTTACATGGAGCTCACGCTCAGAGTTGCATGTTATTGGTTAAATGTTGTCTTCAAATTAAGACTTACATTGATGAACACCTGTGTGTGATTGAAAGGGCCCCGATTATGAGTTTTAATGCAAATAGATTGTGTCAAACAGTGTTGGAAAATCAACAGTTGGTGGTTAATACTGGGCCTATTCTTATTCGAGTTTAAGAAATAAATATGGGATGTTGATGGTTGGAATCACTGTGCATATTCTATTTTTTTTTAAAGGGAAAAGGATGTAGTAGTAGCATTGGAACATTAAAGAATGTGGTTCAAATGGTTTTAATGTTATTGTGAAATTGGCAATGATGTTATTATGACTATTGTATAGATGCAAGGACTGCTATAATTGAAGTATTCTGGAAATATGAATTGTCTTTTATTTTGAAGTCAGCAAGCATTCTGTCTATAAATAAGGGAAAGTTTAATGGTTTTGGTTTTTAAAGTAGATGCTTATTGGATTGTGGGTTTGAATAGAGTTATGATTGTTGTTAGATTTGATTTATTTTTCATTAACAATATATGTATTATTACCTTTTATACTATCACTTTTTCACTCTTTATACCCCCCTCATGATCCCAATTTCATTTTTACACGCCCCGTTATATAAAATAAATTTAAAACTCTATATAGCCGTGGTAGAAGATATGACACAAAAATAGGTGGCAACTAATATTTTTGGTATTGATTGCACAATTAGTTATTTAATGAATTGTTGAGTAGTACTCGTGTTTTATTCCCTGTCATGCTACCACTTTTTCGCTCATTACAATCCCTCCAGATGTCCCATGAACCCTATTTCACCCCCTACTCACTTGGAAATTGTTAAATAATTTATTATGGATTGAATTGCATGGGTCTTATGTCAATTTATGAGCCACACTTTGTTTCATATAAACAAAATGTCATGTGTTAACACCATAATTTGGAACCTGTTATCACATTAAGTTGTCAAGGGCCGCAGGTCGTAGCCATGAGCACAAAGCAACACTTAGAGTGGTCTAATATGGACTCAAATCAAGCGAGAGAGCAAGTTCAGTTTTCAGCAGAGGAGATTCCATTCAAAGTTCATATTAGCGGCTCACGGGATTTTAGGAGTACAAAATTGCACGAAGTATAGCGCTAGAGAAAAAGGTTCGAAGTGTCGAAGTGCTTGAAATCCCGAAGTGCCCGAAGTGCCCAAAGTCTTGAAGTGGCTGAAGTCTTGAAGAGGATCTCAACCCTCCGATTCTAGAGGCCACACGTCATCAAATCCTTAACTCCGGATGATTTGCTTGGGGCAAATAAAGCTTGAAGACTAAAAAGTTTGAAGCCCGAATCGCAAAGCAGATTTCGACTGTCGATTCGAAAAGGGAAGATATGATCCATTGATATGAAGAGGGAAGATTTGAGCCGCTGATCGTAAATCCTCACCCAAGACCACAAGATCGACGACCACAGTCCATTGCGGAGACACAACGTGCTCGGGCGATAATTTTCTTGAGCGGTCCCGCAATTGAAATCGTGGTTTGGAAAAAGTAATATGTGGAAAAAGGTGGTGGATTGTGGGCTCAAAATCGATGTGAACCCAAACCACCTTTGAGCGGCCCCGCAATCACTCATTTATATGGCGTCTTATCCAAAATAAACGTGTGGCTTCCCCCTTGGCATTGAGCCACGTTTCAATCCCGATGCAGTTCGTTAATGAAAGTGAGAGAGGTGGTTGAAAACTCGTCTCACCACATAAATGGAAAACATGCAGAGAGCGGTCGTAAAGGCATACTATCAATCTGAAGCTTCCTTATGGACAAATTTTCTTGTAAATCACATAACTGTGTCTGGATCACATCTGACATGAGGATGCCTGCACAGTCTAACAGAGTAGGTGCCGACTGAAAACGTTAATGCGGTGGTCCGATCACACTCCTGGTGGTTGCAACATTTTTAGTATATATAGGAAGTTTTGATATTTTGTTAGGGTCGATGGTTGAGCTAGGCTCCCTTATTATAATATTTTGATGAAGAACACTGGTTCTCTGGTTATGTAACTTAATTTGAGATTTCTTGATTAATCTAAGTCAACTTTCTTCTTCCATCTTATTTTCCTATGATACTGAGAGAGTTCATGATTGACTGATTCACATGGATTATTGTAACTGTATTATGATGAATGTTTGATTATAGTGTTGTTATAATGTCTTTCAGTTTCCTTGAAATTTTGAATTCAAGAGGATCTTGTGTTTGATTTTTTTCCTCCTTAGGCTGTTGGAAGACATGATGTCCATATCATACCTCTACACTTTCTCACCAAAGTCTTCCTCATATTCACCTTTACTCCAACTTATTGACTGAAGTTGATACAAGACCTCAATTGCTTGTGCATGCCAACCCAAATATTCTAAGTTAGAACGTTATTATCTCGAGTCTTATCCATTTGACCCCCTTAAAACTCATTTACATTTATTGTATAAACTGATGGGTACTAGGCTTATCCTCACTATAGTTTGTGGGTGATTCCTAGTGCTAACATCATGTATGGTCAGTTAAGGGCTAGTCACTAATGAATTGTTGCATACAAGATAAACTTATAAAGCAGAGGCAGTCATGGAAGAAACAATAAAGGAAGAGGTGACTAGAATAGAGGGCCTAAAATGCCTAGATTCGTAATTCATTTTGATGTTGATGTTGGACACACCTACCACACTTAGAGGGGGGGTGAATGAGTGTGGGGCTCTTTTTCCCAAAACTTCCCTCTTGCACAAAAACTCAACAATTAGCATTCAACATTTATTCATTACCCATTGTTGTCATTTATAACCAGTTAGATGTGAGCACATATCATCAACATATATCAACAATATATCATCAACAAGTCATCACCACAATGAACACAAAGAACACAAGATGTATG
>ML788864.1:248766-288277 GCA_009831015.1 Picea engelmannii | reverse complement strand
AATCATGTCATTATTATTATTATTGTTATTGGATTAATCCCCATTGAGGATTAATCATGTCGGTAATTGTATAAGGACCAAATCCCCTTTTGCGGATTGGTCATCGGACAATTACAAAGGGCAGAATAAGAAGTCAGCCCCAATAGTTATAATGGAAGAACCATAATTAATTAAAGGTGGGTTTACCCACCTAGACTGAGAGGTCGGCCCTGCTAGATGGTGACTCTTCACACGTACCAGATTGATATAAATAAGAGGCTAGTGCCTCACTTCTAAGACACACTTCACTTGCTCATTATCTTATGGGGCAAGCTGCAATTGAATGTTGGAGAGAGGAGAAGAAGGGTGGCACATCTCTTAGGGAGGACTTTTCTGTATTGGTTTGAGTTATCTCTTGAACATTGTATAAGCCATTTATGATAAGGAAGTTTTTGTTGGGTTTTCTTCCCCTAGAGGGTTTCCCAGGATAAATGTTGTGTCTCTTGTGAATGTGTATTTCTCAGTGATCTTGTTCTTATTATGCTCTTATCTAATGAAATGGAAAGAACTATAATAATGGCATAAACATTAACAGTAACATAGTAGTATTTTTTAGAATGAGCTTAGTCTTTGTTCTTTCTCATGCTTGTAAAAACATGAGAATAGGTTACCAAGATTAGTCTTTTTTGTTTCTCATGCTCAATAAACCATGAGAATAGTTTACCGAGTATACTTTTATCTCTTTTTCGTACTCGTAAAATATATACGAAAAAATGAACTCTTTGGAGTTTCCTTTAATCTCTTTTCAAACTCCATAAACATGGAAATATTGTCAAGTGATATCACTTCCTTTCACACTTGTTAAAAGGTTTGAAAGGGCATCTTTCGATTGGTAGTTTATCTCTTTTTCGACCTCGCGAGACTAATTATGAAAAATGACTACTCTAATCAAGCATGATTAGAAGAGTTCTCCCCTATATTGTTTTACACTTTTTTCGGGCTTGGAAGACTAAATTTACAAAAAAATCATCCATGGAGTCACCTTTAAGTTCTTTTCAGACTCTCTAAACATGAAAAGCCATCGATTTTACCTTCTTTGGGCTTGTAAAACTATGCATCGAAGGACCCATATGGGACTGAACCCCTCCTTATTCAGGTTCATTAAACATATGATGAGGGACTCATCGAAAGGATGAGGTATACCGAGCATCTGTTACCCTCCTCAAGATTGTTTAAAAAGAAAGAGGTACTCATCTATCTAGGTGGGGAAAAAATTGAAGGAAGTGGGTCAAGTTTTTTGGAATCCTTTACGACAACTATTGTCGCCCTTAAACATGGCACCTGTTTGCGTCTTGTCTTACAGTTGGGTAATATGATTGTCTATGAGTCATACCAATTCCATGTGTCGCCATACTTTTTTTTTCAGTCAAGAGTGATCTTATTTTCATCACATTATGTTCTTGGTACTCATCAAGTCAATGCTATCAAGTCAATTGTCATGCTTCATAATGTTCAAGGGAAGTTTCACTTCAAACCATTCATCTGTAGTTTTACTAGTTTCCTTTTTTTTTGTCTGTCCATACTCATTCGATTCACCATCTCACATCACTTTCTTGTGTATGTTTCATGTTGATGATGGGGGGTACATCAAGGCCCTCCTTCGATGAGTATTTTCTTGTTTCCTTCAGCACATTATCCAGGAATTAGACTTAGAAACCAGTTAGTACCTTGGGACCTGCATGCCTCAATGGCAGGACTCCTCGCTTCCTACAATAGGTTTACATCATTGAACTTTGATCATATGATTCCAGGAATGTTCAAACTTATCTCATTTATTCACATTCACTGGAATTTACTGGGGTAATCAATGACCAATAATCAATTACTTTCTACCATGTTCGACATCAAATAATATATTCACATGGTTAGATTTGTATCACATCGGGATTGGGATGAAGACCTTGGGTTGGGATTTAAATTTGTTATCTTCTTTTCCTAGGTTGTGAAGAAGATCATTTGAGCATGCAAATATATATACTATCACATATATCCACATTGTATTGATTCATGGCTATGTTTTGTCATTTAGTAGCTCCACTATGTATTTTTTGTGGCTGCAATCAATTCATGTCATGGAGGTATGGATCCACATTGTATCTTAGGTGGCCATATCCTTAGTTAGTATTCTCATGGATCCAGAGTGTATTGGTTGACAACTGTGCTTTGAGTCATCTCATATTCCGAGCATAGGTAGGCCTACCTCTAAAATGGAATATATATTAATATTTTTTTATGATTGTTTGCATCTTTTGTCAGGTTCTCCCACTCAAGCACCCTTCCATTGAATAATTTGTATAGTGTTTCATCCATCAATTTCTCTTCTGAACTCACACTTTAGGTGGAATTCGTTACACATCAAAATGACGCATTTTTGTTTCTCACCCTAAGTGTCACAAAGTGTGTATTTACCTCGGTAAGTGTTGAATTCATTGTCACAAATGTCGTATGCACCTTACCAAGTGTCACATTCAATTTTTGATGTGTCTCCACCCCTTGACACCATTAAAACAATTTTTCATGGCCCATAAGTCATATGGCAGGAGGAAAACCATCATTTCTAGGTCGAAACACAACTTTTCCTTGGAAAATTCGACCCTTTTTTAAGAATTTATGAAGGGTGGCACCCCTATGTACATATTGGGGGTGCACACATGGTCCCCCATCTACCACTATAGGGTAGCTCCATTTCTAGGGTGGTGCCATGTCTCTCACTAGGGGGGAGCGCCTTTCTTGTTGAGAAAAAGGGGGGATCTCCCCCACCTTAATCTATGGGCCAACTCCTTCATATTGGGTTAATTGTGTTCAACCCTCATACTTGGGCTTCACTTTAGGATCTGATCCAAGACTCAGGGATCCATTTCCTCAACCATATCCCTCATTTTCTCATGGTATTTGTGCCTCTCAAGCCTATATATTGAGGGCTTTCCAAGGTGAAAAGTGAGGAAGTTTTCAGATATCAAACTTATGATATTAGTAGAGTCATGCAAGGGATGGATGTGGGGATATTGGGGAGGCTTATGCAACTACATCTATTGTGGTCAGTAAGTATTCTCTTTGGTTTTTCATTTGAATATACTTGGCCTATTTCCTTCAAGCTTGTGTATTCTTGCATGTGTTTGTCTATTGTTCCTTCGATCTTTGTAGATGAATTTGTTTAATCTAATCTTGTACAGTAGGAGTTATTTGTTTCCTATTATAGGTATCAAGTTTCGCTAAGAAGTTTGGATATCAAGCTCGGATTGGAAGCAACAAGGACAAACTTTGAAACATGTGCATCACACTCTTTCTCTTTCTCTCTTTCTGATTGGTTGAACTGAATTCAAAGGGATGTTAGTGTCCACCTATATTTTTCTATCTTAGTATTAGGGGTATGTAATCCAAGGGAGATTTCAACTGTCCGTAGGGGAAATAATCCATAACAACCCCCTGGACAACGTTGAAATATTTGTTATTTGTGAAGACTCCCACGCCACCAATGTCTTCCTTTCCTTAACTGGAATTAAGGAAATATATTTAGGGGAGCAAGGGGCCTCAAGTTCACATTATGTGATGACACCACAAAAACTATGGAAACCTAGGCCTTTCAATATGGCTCAAAACTCTACATCTCAATTTCCTTATTCTCATAATTAGATGTGGAACACTCCTATGCGATGGAAACCTTGGCCACCTTAGCCCATTCCACAACATATTTGGAAGCTAGTTTGGAATGGTCCATCATATGATGGCATGACTACTTTTCCTTATAGTGCACCACCTACATATAGAACATAACCCCCACAAGATTCTCAACAAAAAATCAACCAACCACAACAACTGTCACTACCTTCTCCTCAAAATCCTCCACGATCAACCCAAATTGTTGCCCAACCTATATTGAATCATAACAATAATAAGTCATTTCAGGCCATTTATGGAATTGATCTGCAAACCTTTCCCATGTATTCTATAGTGCATGTGTCCTTATAGGAAATTCACCCAAGGTATGGGAAGGTTCTTAATCCAAAATTCTCACTGATGGTTCAAGAAAAAAAAGAGGAGAAAGCTCCTATTCAGTATGAAATTGATAAATTTTAGTCACCATTTCAACCACAAATTCAATCTCAGATTCAGTCTCAAGATCAACAATCCTCACCACTCGGTTCTCATAAGGAATAATTATTATAGCCCAATCAATCTCCTTTTCTAGAGAGGTTGGGACTGGAAAAATAAATCATACCTTCTGAGTTCAATTTGTTGTCGGAACTAAAACATCTCTATTTCAAAATACCTCTATTGCAAGCAATAAAGGACATACCCATTTATACTAAAATAGTTGGGAACTTGTGCATTAAAAGATAGGTATAAAAAAAAGGACCCCCCAACCATCCAAGTTGTATTTAAATTGGAATGTCTCATGTCCATTGAAGTTACTATAGAAAAGTACGTGGACCCTGGGAATCCTGTAGTCATAGTTATTATCAATAAGTTTCCCATTGAAAATACCCTAATTGACTTGGGTGCCATAAACGTGATGACATTAAAAACCTTAATTCAGTTGGTACTTCATAATATCCTCCCTCCACCCACCATGTTTCAATTATTTGATCGATCCAAACTTAAGACAGAGGGTATTTTAGAGGATGTGATTGTCTCACTAGACTCATGTGAGTATCCAAAATATTTATATGTCATACAACCTAAATCTAATCTGGGTGGAAACCCCTTAATTATCGGGAGAACATGGATAACCACAACTGATGCTTTCATCGGTTGTAGGTCTAGGAATATAAAAATTACAAATGTCACCAAGATCAAACAAATTACCGTATACCCCCTGCTAGACAAAAAAATGAACTTGAATGTACACAATGGCTTGAGGAAGACAACAATGATGAATTTGTTCAACCTATTTTGACTATTGCACAAGCCATGAGTTTTAAGGAAAATACTAACAAGAATATGATTAATCATCACATTACTAATCTAGATCTCCTGCAATATTTTGGGGGGAATTCATCATCTCACAATGACAAGTGATTATTTCGATGAAGCTCTGATGAATCTTGAATTTTTTTTTAAAAGATGCAAAGAGACAAATATTGCATTAAGAAATGAAAAATGTTTTATGATAATGATTGGAGGAATTGTATTAGGTCAACATGTGTTTGTTATAGGGATAAAGGTAGATCCACCCAAGATAGAAGTAATTATCAAGATGGAACCTCCAACCACTCAGAAGAGAGTCTGAAGATTCTTAGGTGATGTAGTCTACTATCGACAATTTGTAGAAATTTTTGCAAATATATCCTTTCCCTTGTTCAAATTTCTTGCAAAAGATACTGAATTTTATTGGAATGACGAATGCCAACATGCCTTTGTTGTACTCAAGGAAAATCTTTCCTCAGCCCCAGTGTTGAGAGGAATAAATTGGACCCTCCCATTCCACATCTTGTCCGATGCATTAGATTCATATATAGGAGTCATATTGGTTCAAAAGGAAAATATCTTAACTTATATTATTTATTTCTAAGAAAGGACTTAACTCTAGCTGAATTAAATTACACCGTGACTGAAAAAGAATTCCTTGCAGTGGTTTATGCAATTAATAAAGTTAAGAATTACATCATAGAATATGAAGTCTTTATTCATACTGACCACTCTACCATTAGGTTCTTGATGAAAAAACCCATTACAAATGGTCAGATCACCAAATGGCTACTGCTGTTGCAGGAATTCAACAACACCATCGTGTATAAACCAAGTAAGGAAAATCAGGTAGCAGACTTCCTCTTTAGGCTTGACAACAAAAGTGAGAATATTCTTATTGATGAAATTTTTCCAGATGAAAATCTATTTTCTATATCTACTAACTCACCATGGTTTGAAAACATAGCTAACTATCTTACTACAAAAAAATTTCCACCTCACTTTTCACCCAAGGAAAAGAAAAGGGTTGTTAAAATGAGTGCTCCAGACTCCTGGATTAGGGAATATCTCTTTTACATTGGTCCTGAAATGATTATTTATAGGTGTGTGAGAGAGGATGAGATGTATGACATCCTAAAAGCATGTCATAATGAACCTTGCAGGGGGCACTTCATAGAACAAAGGAAATATTATAATCTTCTCCATCGAGATACTATTGGCCTACTCTCTTTCAAGATGTCAAGAAGCATGTCTGAATATGTGATAGTCGCCAAAGGATGGGTTGTGCAGTTCTAGAAAATGAGATGCCACTTTAGCCACAAGTTATTATACGAACCTTTGAAAAATGGGCCTTGGATTTTGTAGGACTTATCAACCCCCCATCAAAAGGTAAGAATTACATTCTAGTTTTCATTGATTTTGTTACGAAATGGGTGGAAGAAAAGGATTTATTCAGGGCAACATAAAAAGCGGTATTAGATTTATTGTTTGAAGATATTATTACTCGTTTTGGGGTACCTATATAAATTATTACTGAACAAGGAACTTAGTTTACATCTAAGTTGGTATAGGAAATTACTCAAAAGTATCACATTATGTTATGAGGAAAATCTCTCTATGGTTGGGGGAAAACCACAACAGATGGAAATGATTGCAGAAATCAACTCTATTCCCAAGTAAGCTATATAAACAAATATGCTAGAAAGACAAGATAAAATGCATATGTCGTCCAGACGTTCGATGAAGTCCACCATTGAGCACTCGACTCAAAGCAACACACCTGCAACTAGTCCTCAACAACCAAGAAAAGAAAGGATATGGTGATAATATATGATGTTAACACATTCAATAGCGTAATCCATTAACATACATAACAAATACACCCATGGAATAATAATTCAAATATTTGCAAGATATCAATTGGATGGGAAAAGAGTATTTCTATTAATATATGATCAACAGAAATGAATAAGTTACAGACTTCTGTGTCAACATGGTTTGGAACCGAGAAACCAAGTTCCTTCTAGCTAGGTTGTTAGGGTCCTAACCCGCACATAGGTAGAACAATATATTCAGATGTAATAAATGTCAATATTAATAAGGCCTTGCAATAAAATAGAATAAGTCGAATGTAAGAAGACCTAATAGAATATTCGACTTCTAGAAGGATCTTCCTCTAGATGCTTCTTTTGATAAACATATTTAGTATAAATAGGAGTCGAGGGTATGAGAACCCTAGCTTGGATATTATTTTAATAGAGCTATGCTTGACTGGAGGTTCCCCCCTCAAAGAGGCACGTGAACATTTCTCTCAGAATCAAAGTGCTATTTATGTTGTTATTATTATATCATTTCAGTGTTATTGTGGTGATTGTTCTGGTTATATTACTATTATTCTGCCATTTCTAGCATTTCATTTTTGTTCTGCATACTTTTTATATCTGGTATATTACAAGTGGTATCATAACACTTTCCTTGGCAGAAATTGTGGGTAATTTTTTTCTTCAGGGTAGAGACGTATTCCAACGTCTTTAAGCCACAGAGAACTATCGTTACGCGCATAAACCTGCGGTTGAGGGATTCATACACATAGGAAATACAAGTGGTTCTTAAGCGCACATCTGTTGGCCACCCTTGTAACCCTTATTGGTACCTCTTCGAGTGGTAGCGCATCAAACAACACCTGTGTACAGATCGACCTAGATTTCCTGAAGCCCTCTTTAGATAAACCGATCGGCCTCCTGACTGCTATAGTGCCACCGAGAACAAAACTTGGGAAGATAATCTCCATTACCTAGGTATTCGGGTAGTACGGCTAAGGGTACGGTCTATCCTCAGTTATTTCCCTGAGATATTGGGCCGAGTACTACTATTGGACCCCACACGTATATCAGAGAGTTATAGCACAAGGAAAACCCTTGTCTATATAACCCTTGAATACCTAACCCTTGGGGACAAAAACATAAACAGATTAAAACATACAAGATCTATTGCCACACAACTGTGTTTGGGTTTCCAAGTAACTACACATTTATTCCTGGTTAAGAATTTGGGCATTTCATTACTGCAGTATTCTTCAAACCGGAGTATAACTCCGTAGGTGTAAAAAAAAAAAAAAAGTCTGGAATTTTTTTCACCATTATTTGAGACCTATTCCATTGGATTCATATCTTCACCCTTATCCCATTCATACATATCATTTTTTGGAAAACAATTTGACCCCACCCGCCCTTTTTCGGTTCCCTCGTCCTCATGGCCCATACCCATAGCCAAGAATTGGAAGATCGCTTCAATACCTTGCAATATAGTCTCATCGAGACCCAACAAGAAGTGAAACAACTCAGTGCCAATGTTTCTGCCATCAATACAACCATGCAGTCCTCAATGGAGGAAATCAAACAAGACCTGACCACCCAGCTTGAATCTGTCTTTTCGACACTTTGCACCAAGCTGCATATCCCTACAGATAACCCTTCCTCTGACTCACCTCCACATACTGAAGGTGAACATTCCTCTCCTTCCCATAACTTTTAGCACCATCACTTTCAACGTGACATACGCCTTCTGCAGGTGGATGTGACCAAATTTGATGGCTCATACCCTACTGGTTGGGTAACCCAAATGGAACATTATTTATATTTATATGACATTACATATGACTTGGAAAAACTTCGATATGGTTTTCTCCATCTATATCAAGAACGTGGGCAATGGTGGCAATGGAGAAAAAATTCATGTCAAGGGTATCTTGCTTGGACACACTTTGTGGCAGAGATTTATGAATGCTTTGACACTGACACCAACCATTTGGGTCGTTTAAAAAAGCTAAAACAATCAAGAACAGTGGAAGACTTTATAGTTGCCTTTGAGCGCCTAGATTTTCGGATAGAGGGCATGTATGATGCCTTTTTCCAAGAGTGTTTTATCGGTGGCCTCAAGGATGAGATTCGAGCCAATGTCCTCATGGCTCGGCCTCAGAGTTGGGTGAAGGCTACTAAAAGAGCTAAAGAAGCACAACATGTTGTATCTTCTCAAAACTGAAAACCCTCCTTTATCCCTTTCCCTAAACTGGTAAATCCCACTACTCCCTCCGCTCCACTAAAGATCCAAAAATTGACCAGGGCTAAAATGGTTGAATGCCAACTCAAAGGCCTTTGTTATAATTGTGATGACAAATATTTCCTAGGCCATAAGTGTAAGGAACAAAAGATTTTTATGGCCATTTCCGAGGATATTTTGGAAGAGGATGTTGAAACACCCCTTGTTTCTGAGTCACCTGAAACCACTGACATAAACCCTCCCTTAGACCCTCTCGAAGTAGAACTAGTCATTTCCCTCAATGCTCTCACTGGCTTCTCCACCCCCCAAACCCTGAAGCTAATCGGTTACATCAAGCATCGGAAGGTCATCATTTTGGTTGATAGTGGAAGCACCCATAATTTTATTCATCACTGCATTGCCCAAGAAACTCATTGCTACATCCATGGTGTCAATAATTTCCAAATCATGATTGCCAATGGTGGCTCCATGAAATGTGGAGGGCATTGTGAAAATGCGCGTCTCCAAATTGGTGACTACCACCTGAAATCTCATATGTTTTCTATAGACATGGGCAGTTGTGACATTGTGTTGAGTGCAAACTGGCTAAGGACTTTGGGTCCCATTCTCATGGATTTTAAGGAATTAACCATGCAATTTGACCAGGAGGTCCACCAATATAAGTTCCAAGGCATCATCGTTGGTTCACCTGAGATCATTAGTTCCCATCACATGGAAATGCTACTCAAAAAAGGTCATTCTGGTGTTATTTCCCAACTCCATGCCATACAAGCAACAAAGACACCCTCGGTTCCACAATACCTCCAAGCCATCCTTTCTAAACATCAAGTGTTCTTTTCCACTCCCAAGGGACTCCCTCCTTACCATGGTGTTCATGATCATTCTATTCCCCTTGTACCCGGAAGCCTTCCTCCCAATATCTATCTGTATCATCACCCCTTTTCCCAAAAAAATGAAATTGAGAAAATGGTCCAGGAACTCCTTAATGCAGGTGTTATCCGCCCTAGTACGAGCCCCTACTATTCTCCTGTGGTAATGGTCCTAAAGAAAGAAGGTTCTTGGCGAATGTGTCTTGACTTTCGTGCCCTCAACAAACTTACCATTAAAGACAAATTTCCCATTCCTGTCATTGATGACCTCCAGGATGAATTGAGTGGCACCCAATTCTTTACTAAACTTGATCTTCGTTTGGGCTACCACCAGATATGTATGAAAGAGGAAAACATTCCCAAGACTGCCTTTAGAACTCATGAGGTCCACTATGAGTTTTTGGTCATGCCCTTTGGCTTGTGTAATGCCCCCTCCACCTTCCAAAGCCTCATGAATCATGCCTTCCGTCCTTTTCTCTGTCATTTTGTCTTAGTTTTCTTTGATGATATCCTCATCTATAGAAAAACCTGGATAGACCATCTTGCTCATGTGGATCGAGTTCTCCATCTCCTCTCTCAGCACCAACTTTTCCTGAAACAGTCTAAATGTGCTTTTGGTGCCTTAGAAGTAGAGTACTTGGGTCATCTGGTTGGCAAGGATGACGTCAAGGTGGATCCTAAAAAGATTGAAGCTGTGCAAGACTAGCCTCACCCAAAGACTCTCAAAAGCTTGTGTGGATTTTTGGTCTTAACAGCTTATTATCGCAAGTTTGTTAATAATTATGGAAAGATTGCAGCACCTCTCACTTCTCTCCTAAAAAAGAACTCTTTCACTTGGACTCCAGCTGCTGCTCAAGCTTTTCAAACCTTGAAGCTGGCCAAGTGCACCACTCCAATCCTGGCCCTTCCTGATTTCATAAAGACCTTTGTCTTGGAATGTGATGCTTCAGGGAAAGGAATTGGTACTGTCCTTATGCAAGAGAGCCAGCCTTTGGCCTTTACCAGCAAGCAACTATCTGAAAAAAATCTAGGAAAATCAATCTATAAAAGGGAAATGTTGGTTATTCTGCATGTTGTTGTTCTGTGGCACCCTTATCTATTGGGGCAACACTTCCAAATTAAGATAGACCATCAAAGCCTCAATTATTTTATGGAACAACACATTTCCTCCCCAGAGCAATAAAAATGGGTGACTAAGATCTTTGGATATGATTATGATATCATTTACAAGAAAGGCAAAGACAATGTGGTTGCAGATGCACTTTCCCAAAAATATGAAGATGAAGGATCCCTTTTTTCTCTTTCCTTCATTGTACCAGATTGTCTCCAAGTCATTCGCCAGGAATGGCTACAATATCCCAAAAGTTCGCATATGATCCAACAATTGGAGTCCAATGCTCTAGCTTCCCCAGGGTACTCTTGGCTCCATGATGAGCTTCGATACAAAGGCCATTTGTATTTAAGTAAACAATCCAAGATTAAATCCATGGTACTTTCTGAGCTTCATGCTACACCCATAGCGGGGCACTCCGGGTTCACCAAAACCTATGATAGGGTCAAATGTTGTTTTTTCTGGGATGGTATGAAACATGACATTTGTAATTTTGTCATTGAATTTGATGTGTGTCAACACAAAAAGGGAGAAATAGTCAAATCTCTAGGCACACTACAACCGCTTCCGATTCCACCTACTATTTGGAGGGATATCTCTATGGATTTTATTACAGGCTTACCCAAATCAGGAAATAAATCAGTCATCATGGTGGTTGTTGATTGCCTTTCCAAGTATGCTCATTTCTGTGCTCTTCAACACCCATTTACAACATCCATGATGGCTCAAATTTTCATGGATCGGGTCTTCAAGATTCATGGCATGCCACACTCTATTGTTTCTGATTGTGACCCAACTTTCACAAGCAATTTTTGGCAAGAACTGTTCAAGCTACAAGGCACCCAATTGCATCTCAACACAGCTTATCATCCCCAGACTGATGGTCAAATGGAAGTTGTCAACAAGTGTTTGGAAACATATTTGAGGTGTTTTGCCTTGGAAAATAAAAATTAGTGGGCTCAATGGTTACCCCTAGTTGAATGGTGGTACAACACTTCATACCATACAACTACACGCATGACTCCTTTTGAAATGGTATATGGACAGAATCCACCTTTAGTTATTTCATACTTACCTGGTGTCTCGAAGGTCCAGGCGGTTGACCAAACACTTATAGTTCGAGAGGCTATTCTTCGTACCCTCAAAAAGAATTTGTTCATGGCACAGAATTGCATGAAGCAACAAGCAGATCAAGGTCGCTCAGAATGTCAATTTGCAGAAGGGTATTAGGTGTTTCTTCGACTGCAACCTTACAAGAACAATTCCCTCAAGGCTGATCATTTTCAGAAGCTAGCACCCAAATTTTATGGTCCTTATACCATTCTCAAGCATGTGGGACAGGTGGCCTATCAGTTAGCTTTGCCCAGTCATTCAGAGCTACATCTTGTTTTTCATGTTTCATGCTTAAATAAGGTGATTGGAACTAAGTGCCAAATTTAAACCAACCTTCCCGAGTTAGCCGAAGAAGGATCCATTTGGCTACAACCACAAGCAATTTTGGACCAGCGTGAGTGTCGCCTGCATAAGAGAACCATCAAGGAAGTGTTAGTCTAGTGGAAAGATACAACTCCAGCAGATGCCACTTGGGAACCAACTACCATTCTGCAACAATTTCCACATCTCAAGCCTTGAGGACAAGGTTGTTTTTAATGGGGAGGACGTGTTAGGGTCCTAACCCGCACATATGTAGAACAATATATTCGGATGTAATAAAGGTCAATATTAATAAGGCCTTGCAATAAAATAGAATAAGTCAAATGTAAGAAGACCTAATAGAAGCTTCTGCTTCTAGAAGGATCTTCCTCTATATGCTTCTTTTGATAGACATATTTAGTATAAATAAGAGTCGAGGGTATGAGAACCCTAGTTTGGAGATTATTGTAATAGAGATCTTCTCTACTGGAGGTTTCCCTCCCGAAGAGGCCCATGAACATTTCTCTCAGAATCAAAGTGTTATTTCTGTTGTTATTCTTATATCATTTCAGTGTTATTGCGGTGATTGTTTTGGTTATATTACTGTTATTCTGCCATTTCTAGCATTTCATTTCTGTTCTGCATACTTTTTATATCTGGTATATTACATAGGCCTCCACCACTTCAATCCTCCACTAAAGGCAAGCTCATAGAAGAGAGACAATGAAGTTCATAAGGGAAGAGCTTGGGGGTTGAACACTGTGTTCAAAATTAAAGGGCAAAGGGATGCAGACTCAATGTGAAGTGAATAATTCCTCCAAAGTAAATTTGCTCTCAAATTTGAATTCTTTCTCCTCTTTTCCATAGCTCGGAATTGACCCATTTATAGCCTTCAAATGGAACTGAAGGGCTGAGTAGGAACGTTTCCAGTATATGGAAGGCCAAGGATCATTGATCTCTTGTCGTGACATGGAAACCCGACACCATTTTTCATTTCTGGGCACATTTCCTGATGTACATGTGTTGTAGTGGTGCAACCTGTGTATATGCATGTTGTATAGTAGGAAAGGTGTGTATATGTGGAAAAATGTATTTTTAGCTCTGGGATTTGCAAAAAAGGGATGAAAATTCTGCATAGGGAAATGGAAAAAGGCCCTCTATGCAAGATTGCATGGGGTGAGGCAAATCTTGCTATAACAGATGCCCCCTAATGTGTGAGGTCAGAGGAGTATCTGTGATGGCCGAAATACATTACAAAAACCTAGAAGTGGAGTGATGGGGAACCAGCTGGAAGAACTCATTTCTCATTACAATTTGTACTGACTTTGCATACATGACTGCCAATTTGAATTACACTGCAGATCCATGTGAAAATATACCAAACGATTGTCCGTGGCCATGAACAGGAAAATACAAATGCGGTTACATGCCAAAGGTTGTCATAGTCATGAACAAGGTCCAGTAGAACCAATCTCAAAATCAATCTGAAGATATATGTATACAATGAAGTACAATATTATCTCCCATGATCACTAAAGTCATATAGGTACTGGTCCAATGAAAAGGAAGCAACAACTTAGGAAATATGCGACCACATATTGATGTCTTCAAGTATTCTACACAATCCGCCAAAGGTGCAAGTCTACATCATGTGAATAAAGGAGTTGAGTTCGAACAAAATGAGACATCTTTTGGTTACTGGTCTTTGAGGTATACCATTAACAAACGCGAGACAACCTACAAATGATGAAAGTAGGTATCAAGGAACTGAGTACATTCTTACAAGTGTGAATAAAATAGTCGGGTTCGAACACTTGAAGAATCCATCGATTAGGAGACATTGATGTATTCCCAATTGTCGACAATGAGAGAACATGCCACTAATGACTGCAAGCCTCAAGGTACTCATAGGATTCTAGGTCTCATTTCTAGAATATATGAGTTGAAGTCAATGGAAAGAGATCTGTTGAAAGGAGAGAATTAAGGCATCTCTCATCATTCATAATGAGGTAAAAAGCAAAAGCTTCATGATTTGGAGGAAATCAGATGAAGAACATGTTCACGAACCAATGAACCTATGTGTCTTTTGCATGTGTCAAGTGCTAGTGGTACATGAAAAAGACCCTCTAAATAGAAACTAATGAGGAAAACTACTGAAAAATGTGAGGAAACCACCAATAAGGCTAATGGCATCCAAGACACTGCACGAATCCGAATGTGTGAATAGATTTCTTGTCGTCGAACACAAGGGAAACCACCCAGTCAACGACCAATGATGAAATGTCAAATGTTGGGTTCAAGGTTACCTACTAATGAGGAAAGTAGGACCAGGGTGCATGATAGGACTACAAAATCATTTGATTCTGAGACAAACTGAGGGTATGGCATGTTATCGCACAGTTTGTAGCTAGGTCAAATGG
This sequence comes from Picea engelmannii, assembly GCA_009831015.1. NCBI lineage: Eukaryota > Viridiplantae > Streptophyta > Pinopsida > Pinales > Pinaceae > Picea > Picea engelmannii. Next base: position 273,458 of record ML788864.1, on the reverse strand, counting down.
CTATAAGATAGAAGGCCAAACTGGTGTAACAGGAACCTATCCCACCCAATGTCACCACGATGGGGAGGTTATTTCTCTTTAGGGAGGTTAGGCCCAGGGGAGACGTCCCCGGTAACCTGGAGTTTTGAAGAGGAAAAAGTTAAAAGGAAAAAGGTAAAGTTCCCCCTTCACAGGTCACCATCAAAACAGATAGTCCCAACTAAACAACCAATAATGAAGTGAAGCTGTAAAGAAGAACACCTACCTGGAACAAAGCAACAACAAACAAATATATGCAAGCTATAATTCAATGGGTTAGTACTTCATAAGACTATCTGATATTAAAGTAAGCAATTATGGCAATAAATATTGATGAAGTCAATGTTTATTAATATAGCAAATGAAAATAATATCACTTCCTCAATAGATACTAAAATGAGATGGCATTCAATGTAACAAATCAACACAACATTAGTTAATGCCTAAATCACCATTTAATTGCTTCTTAAACAGGATGTTGTTGCATAAAGATGAGATATTCAAGTATGACATCAACAACTTTAGGGTTAGAAGTTAGTTAGGGTTTCAATTTAGAAAAGAGTTTGAGAGTTTATTTGATCACTTTCACTTCAACACTGGAGGCCTAAGATTAGTGCCTTTGGGCTAATGGAGTCAATTTAATGGAGGACGCAAGGGTTGAAGGAGGATGAATAAGGACTAGAGAGAAGAGTTCTGAAGTGCTGCTATGGCAGGGCCCCAGAATCAAAACCCTAGGGGAAAGAGGCTCACTCCGATGTTGCTAAAGTAAGGCCTCGTGTTCTCTCCTCCTTCCTTAGGTTAACTTGGCAAAACAGCTAGCATGAAAGATAAATCAAGACAAGAGAGTGCAATGAGGGAAGAGTGTTGCTATAACAAGGCTCTATCATCAAACCCTAGAAGTAGGACGACCCTAGGTGTAGATAACCTAAGCCTTGGATGTCTCCTCCTTCTTGACTTCTAAAAGTACGGCTAGCTCAGGGAGAAGAAGCAATAAGAGTGTAGCTATGGCTAGGCTCTTCCTTCCTTCTTCAATGGCTAAAAATTTCTCTTTTAGGGGACATGAAAGAAGGACCTACTTGTGTGCTTGTCACCTAGGGTTTTTGATCAGCAAATTATAAACATATGAAAGAATATAAGACTACAACCATTCAATCAAGAAGTTTTGCAGAAAAAAAACACTTACATATCACCATGAAATAGCATGAAAACCCTTGTTGTAAACCTTCCTTCAAGAGAAATGCCAAAAATGCCAAGAAATGCCAAGAAATGCCTTCCTTCAACAAGTGCACCTCACTAAACCAACAAAATTACCCAAGTAGGGCACTAAAATCAGACCTCACTAATGAGTGAGTGATGTGTTATGATAAAATGAGGCTTAAACTCCTCAATATATACTGTATCAATGACCTTAATTAATTTTAGGTCATAAAAATGGTCGACAAGACTAGAATATCAAAGTAATATCGTTTTTACATTAAATGTTCTTTTTAAAACCCTAAATGAGCAAAAGTGAGACGTCAAGCCCTCCTGAGGGAGACGTTAGGCCTTTTTAGGGCCAGTACAGCATCCAAAAGCCAAACGTTAGCCCTCCTTGGGCTCTTCCAGACTACCACATGTGCCAACAACCTTGTCCATCTGCCATGTGCTCATGATGATGTCACAAGCCTCCTGGTGACGTCCTGGGTCATCTGGGGTTAACGTTCCACTGCAAGTGGGTCAATCCACCTAGGCCTGGCTCAACCAAATTTCCCCTGATGGAACATCCTCTTCTTCTCTGGTGCAAAACCTCGGTCAAACACTGTCATGTCTATGCCCCCCTGATGGGGTCTCAACAACCATCTGATGGGCTCTTCAGCCCCATGGAGGTCCGAAATGATCATCTCCCCATGTGTACCTATCCAAATGGTACCTGTCTATTGGGCATGGTCTTGCACATCAAAAAAATACGCCCTCCATGGGCTCATTAGTCACAAGGATCATAGGAATTTCAATCACATTTCATCATTAATATTATCAAACATATGCATAAAAACCCTGATACATTGGTCAATAGCTCAAAGATATTACAAAAACCTACAATACAAGATTGAAGAAAAGGACAAGACGTCCTATTGGGCTAGTATCCACAAGGAAAGGGAAGTCTCCAGGAAGGTTTCATCTAAGCCATGTAAATGAGGTGATGTGGCTAGGGGATGTCCAGACATTTTGGTAGAGTGAGAGCCAGGGATGCATAATGTTATCTGTGGGTGCCTTTGTAGAAGGCGAGATGTACCCATCATGGATGCCATTTTTCCAAGCCCGTTCTTGCATTTATTCTTTTCTTTATTTTCTTTTTCTTCTTCTTTTCTTTTTATTCAAGGGCTAACCAGAGGACACTGCCTTGGCATGGTAACTAGATCTGACAGTGTTACCCACAAGTAATTTCACAGAGATGAGAAGGATGGCTCGTGATGAGACCCCCTTTCCCTTGGCCATGCAACCAAAGGTCACTACTTTGGTGTGGTAACTGGATGGTGGAAATGTCATACTATTAGGTACCCATGAACCTAATAAGATGGCTCATGATGAGACCCCCTATCCTCTTGACTAGGTTTTGTTTGTTATTTTTCGGGTCCCCTTTGTTTCTTGCTGAGAGGCTTTTTATTGCCTTCTCAGGGATCCCTGGGCGACGCATCTTGAGGTTTTATTTCTAGGATTTTATCTTTTACAAGCTGCGTTTACCTTCTGGGCCTTTAGCCCCTTCTTCCCACGAGATAAGGTGAAAACCTACAAATAGGTCAATCCAATGCCCAGACAAGGGGAAAGGGACAAATGAGTGGGAGATAAGATGAAAAAGTGGTGGTATGATGGGAGCGAACGCTGGCTCTTCAAAAATCCCCCCGGTGGAAAACCAAAAGCCTATGGGTACAGGCTTGCTAGGGCACCTTATCAATTTCCCCAAGCATGGTTAGGTGGGATAATAAAAGATCCAAGCAGTTGTCAGAGATAAAAGGAATCAAATGCATATATTTAAAGGTTTTAATGATCAAAAGTGACACATACCATGATACTTGGACCAATTACCTCATGGAGCAAGAGCCTCCTCTGATACAAGACCAAACCGAAGGTGATGGATGTTGTTGTTGCTGACAAGATGAATCTGATGAAAGAAGAAAAGGATGGGCCCTCTAGGGCTATGCTCGGGTCAATCCTACTCTCGTTACTCCATGTCTAGGACCTATGGGCCTCGAGACATGATCTCATAGTTATCCCTAGAAATTGGGGATAACATGGCTGACATGCAAAGTCAATAGTTCTAAGGAATGGCCAACACAAGTTGATATACATCCTTTGAACAATAGAATGATACATATGGAAGACTCTGACATCATAGAATCAGTGATGAAACCATGAGATGTAGGAGGCATCAATCAAGTTCTCCATAGGGACTGGAAGAGTAACTAGTCGGTGGATAAAACTATCTATAATGAACTCAACTTCTTAAGGCCATGCTAAACCCAAAATTATGATGAAAAATGAACTCAATAACTTTGTGCTATGTTCAAAGGTGACACGACTACTTCTAATATAATATAATACTCCCCTCCTGCTCGTCTTTTTTTGTTTTTTCATAGTCAAATGAATTCTATGATACAGAGGAGGAAACAAGTGTTGCAAGTAAGAAAAACTAGTTCCAGCAGTGGAACATACATATGATCAATGCAAGGAGGTGTGTGTGAGAGATGGACACTTGGGGGAATGTTACCTCCTGGGTATAGGGTGTCAAATTGCGAAGGATATAAGAGAGGCTCTGCTTCGTTGAGGATGCAAAACTACTGAGGCAAACAATTTATAACGCAAAGCGATAACTGAATGTAGGCTCAATACTCCAAGCAAGGGCATGAGATGCATTCACATATTAATGCCAAAAAATGTCCTTTTTCATAATCGCATTCTACTTGGTTTGAAAAATGGATAAACTTGTACCAAATAGGCATCCTTTCAAATCTAATTTATGAGTGTGAAAGAGACAAGTTCACTTGACAATCTTTTCTCTTTTTGGAAACGAGTCGGAAAAGAGCTTAAATAAAACTCAGTTGGGAGTCCTCTAGGTACAGGTCAACATGTTTATGAGTGAGAAATGAGGCTCAACATAAAGTCATGTGTTAGATATAAGGGATTCCCAGTCCTACGGAAAACATCTCGGCATGGGAACCAAATGGAGAAGAGGCTATAACTAGGGTACCCATGTTTGGTAAGTCTCTACCACTTTATAACGACATGTCTTATAGCAGATGGAGGGTTCTGTGTTGCAAAAAATGGGTTCCTACCTAAGGCATATGAGTGAAAATTATGGGACAATGCAAGAGTGCATGATGGAATGGATACCTATCATATATGCTAGGTAGCGAAAATACCTGCCCGTAGTTACAAACGGTTAACATAACGCTAAAAACCACAAGAAATATAGCAAAAACTACAAAAACTAACTCAATCCATTGTTGTATTAGTCCATTAGGAGAAAATATGATTCGAAACTATAGAAAGTGGGTAAAAATGGCTATAAATAGTAACAGAAACCAAATTTTACTATGTCATTTTGACTTTTTACCCAAATAGTGAAAATTGGACCAAATTACCTCTGATTTTCAACTGGTGATTGCAGGAGCATCAAGTGACGGAATTAGAGACCGTCTAGACCAGGTAATTTCTCTTCCCCTCCTCTTCCTTTCTAGTGGATTACATTTTTAATTTAGGTTTCAAAATTTTGATTTAATTAGGGTGAAAATTGATTATTTCGGTGCACGCGGGCTACCACTCATCGGGTTGTGTACATGCAAGGTTATACATGACTGTGTACAATACAAGATGCATGTACTTATCCCTATATGCAACTGTGAATGATGCAACCCATGTATAATTCCGTAAACAATGTTTTTAATGGATTCTAACTCAAAAATTGATGTTTCTCTGGAAGGATGGTGCTAGAATGGAGGGAAAGGGAACACGAGGAGGTAGATGGTGTTGTAGAAAGAGATATGGGGGCCCAAATGGCCTTGAAAATATGTGGGTTGTACAAATTTTGGGCACTCAAAGGGATGAGGGCCCAGGTGAGGTTTCTATAGTTGCTCGTGGATTAATGGGATCCTGACAATGAGATCTTCAATCTGGATGGGCAACCATTGAGGATTGAAGTTGAGGATATATATTTCTTGACTGGGTTATCGCATCGGGGTGAGGTAGTGAACCTCAAAGCCCGGGAAGCTGGGAGTGGTATGAAGATAGAAGAGTACATAGAAGCTCACTGTGTAGCAAGGACCGATAAGGTCGGGAGTCAACTCCCCATCCGAGTGATAAACAATCTTAGCCTCAAGATTGTTTTCCTCATTTTGACTAGGATCATAGGGTCGACTTCATTGCACCAGGGATCGAGGTCACTCATGTTCTATTCTGTAGAGTTCTTGAGACCCACGGTGTATGATTAGTGCACCTCACTACTGGCTAATATGAAGAGCCAGTTGACAGAGTGAAAACAAGGTGACAAGAGGAACTTCGGGTTTGCCTTTATCTTGTGTAGCTTTTTCTTTGAGCGGGTTCTAGGTTTGGGACCTAGAGTCGAGATAATTCCTAGAGGACCTCACGATCCAACCATGGCACGATGGACCAAGGTAATGAGATGACAAGGGGGAGGTAGGGCACCCACACCCTACAATGATGATTTCTTTTACTGGTGGAGGTGAAAGGTCATTGCTCTGGATGAATACCCCTATGCAAGGATCGCCTACAGAGGGTACCCTAACATGCCACTGCCACCAGGCACCGCCTACAGGGACATAGGTATGTCAAAGTTTTTAAATATTTCATTTTTTTGTATTTTTGTATAGTAAAACAAAAATATATTTGGATGATGCTTAAGTACTAACTAGACACTTATGTGACGCAGACGTAGGTCCATGACGGATGAATGGGATTCCATGACATCGTCAGAGGCACCAGGGAGATGAGGCGGTGGGAGGAGAATCCAAGATAATCCTTCAAAAGGTGTAGGGAAATCTGTCTCATTTGACACATAGGATTCTGATGGTTCAGGTAGACGATCTGTCGGAGGCCATGCAACGACAAGTGGTTGGTGTGCCTAGAGCTTCGGTGTGACTCTTTGACATCTCGCAAACTCTGTAGTTTGTTATCATGACACACATCCAATGCAACAGGTGTAGATGTCGTGGATATTGTATTATCGGTTGTATATGTGTATTGAGGGTCTTGGCCCCAATTTTGTACTATAAACATCATATTTTTTTAAATATATATAAAACAAGGTTCTTTGACTTTACTGATATTACAATGTGTACATTGATGAGACGATTTTCTTTTCTTTAGTTGTGTGAAAAAATCCAATCTAAAACTAAATTAGCATAAGCATCGGATACATAATTAGAACTCCTAGGTATGTGATTATAAGTAATAAAATCAAATTTTCGTTCTAAAAGACCTACCCGTAGGAATCGTCAGAGTAAAGTAGGATCGTGCACACGGTAACCATCATTCAACTAACATACTACTAACTGGGAATCCAGGTGAACCTTCAAAGAGAGAATATCATGTGAAATGGCATTGCACAAAAGTTCTATAACGACGCTATATTTGAAAACATTATTTGTGGATGGATCTAGGCATATGCCACCTAAAGACACCAGTAGACCCTCAAGTGAGTAAACCACCCAAGTGGAAGAAGAAAAGTTTTGTGTATGACGATTGGCTCCTTCTGTGAATCCTAAGTAGATCGAAGACTCCGTTGACATATGCAAACCAAGGGAAAACTCGATAAGCAAAATGAAGATGAAAAATAAAGGGAAAATATATATACACTAAATTACATTAGTATACAAAGAGTTACGCCCAATCTTGGGGCTCAAGTGTAATATATTTTCAATTAGAGCCCATTCCTAGGCTCGACCAACATTTTCCCTTCATAATATTCTAACTCATAGGCTCCTTTTTCTAAGACAGGTCGCACGATATAGGGACCGTGTCACATGGGTTTGAACTTGCCTTCCCCCAATGGTTCTTTGGATTGATCGTATAAAAGGACCAAGTCACCCTCAGCATACAACTGAGGACAGACAAACTTATCGTATTGGACCTTGACACGTCTTTTATTTTCCTCGATAGTCGTAGAGGCATCCCGACACAACTCGTCAAGACTCTCTAGGTGTACAAGGCATCGCTCGAGATCAGAAGTGTCAGGGAGGAGAACAATTGCTAATCTAAGAGAAGGGATTTCACATTCGATAGGTAATGTCGACTCCACACCGTGTACTAATTGGAAAGGAGAAAATATGGTGGCAGTCTTGATCGAGGTTTGGTATGCCCAGAGTATGGGATATAACATAATATGCCAGTCATATTTACTCTGGATGACAGTTTTATGCAAAATGGTCTTGAAAGACTTGTTGATGGTCTCTACCTGTCCATTTTACCGGGGGTATTAAGGGGAAGCATGACCATGCCTAAACCCCAGCTTGGATGTTATCTCTTCCATCATTTCATTCTAAAAGTCACTGCCATGATCAATGACAATCTCACTCGGGATACCGAACCGGGTGATAGTTTGATTGAATACGAAGAAGACGATAGTGTTCCCGTCGAATTTAACTATAGGCATGGATTCGACCCACTTAGTAAATTAGTCTACGACCACGATAATGTGCTGATGCCCCCCAACCGAAGTTGGGTTGCAATTCATGAAGCCTAACCCCAACTTAGTGAAGGGACTGATGGTAATGACTAGGTGAAGGGGGATGGATGTGAGCGCATTTTCCGAGTGAACACTTGGCAAGGGTGACACTTCTTAACCACTTCAACACAATATTTAAAGATATACAACCAGAAATAACTGGCTGGCAAAATTTTCTGGGCTGTCGAAAGCCTAGATAAATGAGTATCACAAGCCCCACTCTGGCAATCATTTAGAACTGACTCGGCTTCTTCATGAGTTAAAAAATGATGCAGAATATTATCTATTCCTCAACGATACAAAGTGTCACCGACGATAATGTAATTCATAGCTTGGTATCATACACATCGTCGGTCATATTGCGAGAGATGTTGAGGAAACTTCAAAGTTTGTAGATGGAGAAAAATGTCTCCATACTAGGGGTCGGACAACGAGACATGGAAAATGTGTTCATCTGCAAAAGAATCAACATGGATAACATCCTCATCCAATCGTGGGAAGTCGAATATTAACTTCGCAAAGACTAGTGATTTCTTGTATTTCGCATAAGCTAAATCGAGATCAAATTCTTGTAAAATGACAATCCATTTATTATATTTTCCCCCTATGATATGCTTGGTAAGGACGTATTGAAATGGATTGACATCGGAAACCACATTAGTCTTGCAAAACAATATAATGGCGTAAATGTTGGATTGCATGAAAAACATCCAAAGATAACTTTTCAATGTGAGAATAATTGAGCTTGGGACCGACTAAGTTTCGACTAAGATAGTAGATGACGTTCTCGTGGAGCTCATCATCCTGCTAAACCAAAACCATACCAATTGTCTCTTTGGATGTGATGACATAAAGAAGGTAATCCCTATTGTAGTCAGGAGACTTCAGCAGAGGCATCGATACTAAGGATTTCTTCAAAGCATTGAAGGACTCCTAGGCTCGCTCATCCCAGATAAAAGTGATGTCCTTCTTCAAAAGATGCATGAAACCCTTAGTAATATTATCATAGTTTACTATAAACCGACGTAAAAAGTTATCTTTCCCCTGTAAACCTTGAAATTGTCGAATAGTGCGCGTGGGAGGAAACCAAAGTATTTCCTCAACCTTTAACAGATCTATCATGATCCCGGTCTCAGATTCTAAAAATCCTAAAAGACGTCCAGACCTAACTCAAATTATGCATTTATGAGGGTTCAACCAGATTCTATAATGATGACATATTTCAAAAACTAGCTGAAGGTGCTTAGAGTGATCCACTCTCTTGCGAGAGTGAGCAACAAGATCGTCAAGATAAGCTTTGACTATATGCTTAAGATCGTGGAAAGCGAAGGTCATAGCACGTTGGAAGGTTTCTCTGACATTTTTAAGGCCGGAAGGCATTTTCCAGTATGCGAAAGTATCCCAAGGAAAAAAAAAAGTCATCTTTTGTTGATCCTTAGGTTTAATTTGAATTTGGTTATTGATCTGAAAATGGAATGAATATGTTTCCAGTAGATATTAAAAATGAAGAAGACTTTATCTCTTTAAATTGCAAGTGTAAAATGGCATGTATTTGGGTAATTGGATAAAGTTACTAACACATAAATTTAGTGAGTTTTACTTAATCATGAGAATCATATCAGATAGATAAAAACCATCAAGAATGAACACATAACACAACAAATGATAAAGGAGTTCACCCCTCTCTTGGGATACATCTCCTCGTCCAACTTCCCTTGGATCATTTTCATTATGATTAAAAAGTTTTTTTATATTTCTCAGAATGCAAAATGGATTTGTCCAATGGCTTTAGAATGTCCAAAAACCCCTAGCTGGTCTTTTTCGGCACCTGTTTTGGCCAAAAAATGAAGAAGTTACACCTCTTGGAAGTTTTTTTCTTTAAGCTTGTTGTACCTACTCACCAAAATGCACCTTTGAATGACCAACCTGGCTCCTGAAGTGTTACTGGGCCTAAAAACCAGCACTCACATGCATCCCACAAAACAGGGAACACTGTCGAATAGTTAACGAGATTAGCGCCCCCTTGGGCAAAGGTGTTGGTCACATGGGGGGCATGTGGCCACGTCCCAATGCCTAAATCGGGCTTTTTGGCTTAACCGTGCCCCATAATACGCCAACGGTCCTGTGGGGTGGCCACATGGCTCAACACTCGTATCTGTGGGGCTAAACCAAAACCCAAACATTAACCAAGAGTCCATTAAACAAATACCACACCAAACAATATAGCAGAGGGGAATATGCTATGGTGTGTATATAACTGGGGGTTGTACCCATAACACTCTCGCGCACCAAAAGGTTGAAGATACGGTCCAGTGGAGTGGTTCTATGTGTAAGCGTCAGGGGCTATAACAATGCAAACCCTACACGCCAAATAAAATATGCAGATTTTTAATGGTATGTGCATATGGTATTTTTAAAATGTCGAGGGATAGGGCTAGGCACCATCCCTTTATTCCGCGGACTTTACATTGAATACAATTCAAATAATAAATTATCCCATACATAATAAGGAAAACCATGGGTGGGCTGGTAGCCCAACCCTACCAAGTCACTTCCCCCCTTGCTCGAAGGTCGTGGGTTCTACTCCTGTGGAGTCACAAACTTTTTCCACTACTAACCAATGGAGCGGTGCCACGTGGCACCATTACATTTGCCCACCAAGATGACACGTGTCAAGATGTGATTCACCCACTTATACCAACACCTGTTGAGTCAGGATTCCAACTCACCTACCACATCACTGTATGTTTGTATGGTATGTACGATCATTTTCCATGTCAACACTGTACAGACTGTACAGTGAACAAAAACTTTGTTTGTTTGGAAAAATGAACAGAACATGATATCTTGTCCATACACTATCTTTTTGATCTCGTTCAAGTTGTGTTGGGTTCGTAATGACGAGGCCTACACACATGTTTGATTTGAAGCAATTTCAAGCACTTTTATTTTTGAGCAAAATTTGATCCCCTAGATCACACCTCCCCATTGGGAAGCTTTTGGACCTCCAAAAGACTACTTTTAATAAATATGTAGATGAGGGTACAGTTCCCTCGCCCTTAAAATCTCAATCCATCCAACCTTTCTTGGAATGGTGCCTTTGAGTCCAATACAAAACTTGTCATGCCTTGTTGTGTACTTGGCTTGGCTCTCTCTCAAATGTTCTTGAATGGTTTGTTGCACAAACTGAACTGGTTCAATGAACTTCTTGGCCTGGTTATAAGCATGCTGAAAATAATGTAGATGCTCATCCTAAAAATTAGAATTCTTTCTTTTCAATCTATCCACCATCTTTCCCATACCAAAATGGCCAACAACAAGAGAAGAATGTGCTTCCCTTATCTTGTTGAGTCTTTCACCCTATGAAAAACATAGCTTGCCAAGATACAAAAGTTTACCATGGACATATGAATCCAACTCCTCAACCTGGTTAGCATGACACAAAGTTGCATAAAAATATTTGAAATTAGTATCTATAGCATATTGTTCCCAATAGCTCTCATTCATGATAAGATTATGCTTGAAAATAACTAAAGCACTAACAATAGGCCTAGTAATCATATAAACAACTTTGTCATAAAACTATTTCTTATACCTTCTCACCAATTGAAAAACATAACTTTTCAAGGCATGTAATGGAGCTTGCTTTGATCTCAAATATTTCTTCCATATGTCTCCTTCATCAATCATATCTGTAGTCTTGTTCAAGGCTCTGAAATCTACCCACATGCACCATATACAATCTTTCTTTGGTACCAAACCAATTGGTGACCTGCATGGCAAAGTGCTTGGTTTGATGACTCCTTTTTCAAGCAACTCTTGGGATTTTTTTTTGATTTCAACATTCTTCATGACTAGCATCCTGCACATGTCAATGTTTGGAAGAGGACCTCCTTGTTGCAATAGAATCTAATGTTGGATATCCCTTTTAGGAGAAAATCCCCTTGGTTCCTGAAACATCTCAACATTTTCATTATCAACCTCATATAAATCATATTGTAACTTTGTATCAGATCCTTTGATAACTTGTTCTTCATCATTGTCTTTGGGTTTAGTCATCAAAAGTACAAGGTTCTTACTAGCATTGACTAGTCTTTTCATTTGTCCAACATTTGTAAGTGACAAATTCATCTTCTTTGTATGTTCTCTAACAATGTACTCAACTCCATTTTTAAACAAATGATACTTGTTCTCATGACGATGAAAAATGGCTCTCCTATCATATAAGTATGGGCTTCCAAACACAATACCACAAATATCCAATGGAATAACATCAAGCTCTACCTCATCTATATAGTTTGCAGTGATGGAAAATCTGAGTTTACACCTTCTTCTCACATGCAATTTGGCATTGCCACATATCCAACCTAGAGGGTATGGTTTAGGATGAGTAGTTTCCAAATATAGTTTCTTGATGATGTCTTCAAAAATAAGGTTTGCTTGTGATCCTGTATCAAAAAGAGTATTTATCTTGGTATTTTTCGAAATTACCCTTATGTGGAAAAGCTCTATCCTTTCTTTTTCATGTTGATTTTCATTGATGGAATAATTTGAAGAACTGGTGCTTGCAATAGAATTCTTACCTTGTAAACCAATGGCTATGATTTTTGTTTCATATTCCGAATCAGATCCTAAATATTGTTGTACAGTTGCAACGATGTTTGGCTTCTCTTTGTTGTTGAACTTTTTAGGTCTCTTTTCCGGATGAAGTTTCCAAAAATGGTCTTCATCATGCCCATCATTTGAACAATGTTTGCATGAGGGTTTCTCTCTCTCTTTCTTTACTGAAGCATTTTTCTTTCCATTTCCTTCAAACTTCCTCTTTCCCTTGTCTCCATTAAAAGACTTCTTGCTGCGCTCTTGAGGTTCATTCCTTCCTCTTGCCTCTAAATGTGTAGCCTACATAGATACCTCATTTATATTTGAAGGGTTAAACATAAGTATTGTATGCCTCAAGTAGCTATGCAAACCTCTAATGTATTTGCGAAAAATATCTTGTGAAGACAAATCTACACCCAAAAACAAATCTCTTCTCCTAAATTCTTGAGTGAAACTTTGCACTTCTTTCCCTTTAGCTTCCCTAAAGTTTTACCAATCCATAATAGCTTTCTGCATGTATTCTAATGGATAAAATTTCCTTTTAATTGCAACAATAAAATCATTCCAAGAGGATAAAAATTTACGATGTTTCTTCATGTCCTCTTGAGTTTTGGCTTCCCACCAAATGAGTGATGCACTTTCCAATCTTAAAGAAGCAAGTTGAATCTTAGTTTCATCATCTATGATTCTTTGTATCCTACAATACACTTCAATCTGATGAATCTAGTTATCTAATTTCTTAGCATTTACCTCTCCATTGTACATTGTCAATTCAAACTTAATATCAAGATTAAGAAAAGGTGTTTTTAAAGAAGTTTTACCATGTTCTTTTGGAGAATTTGGAGGTGGTTGTGAAATGGTGGAAGAGGTGGAAGATGGAGGTGAAGAAGGTGGAGAATCACCACTCCCTCCATTTCCCTTTGGAGTTTTATCACCACTGTCTCCATTGCCCTTTTGAGGGTTGGAGATTTCACCTTGCAATCTTGCATTCCTTTCATCAAATAACACTTTCACCATTTCAGCCATATCAAAGAATTATTTCTTGAAAGTTTCCTCCTCTAAAGCAAGAGTTCCATGGCTATCCTCTTGAGCCATACTTGGTGAAAATATCCTTCAAACTTGATGTGATTTGATAGTTCTCCTTCTTGTCAGTTGAGAACTTGGCTCTACAAGTTGACCTTCTCCTCTTGTGATCTTTAACCTTGTAATCATCATAAAAACAAAAACAACTTTCAAACTATCAAGCCTTTAAAAACCAAAGCTCTGATACCAACTGATCTCAAAATGGAATGAATATGTTTCCAATAGATCTTAAAAATGAAGAAGACTTTATCTCTTTAAGTTGCAAGTGTAAAATGGCATGTGTTTGGGTAATTGGATCAAGTTACTGGCACATAAATTTAGTGAGTTTTACTTAATCATGAGCAACATATTAGACAGATAAAAACCATAAACAATGAACACATAACACAACAAATGATAAAGGAGTTCACCCCTCTCTTGGGCTACATCTCTTGGTCCAGCTTCCCTTGGATCATTTTCATTATTCTTAAAAAGTTCTCTTACAGTGCTGAGAATACAAAATGGATGGCTCCAATGGATTTAGAACGTCCAAAAACCCCTAGCTGGGATTTTTCGGCACCTGTTTTGGCCAAAAAATGAAGTTACACCTCCTGGAAGTTTTTTTCTTCAAGCTTGTTGTACTTTCTTTCCAAAACGCACATGTGAATGACCAACCTGGCTCCTGAAATGTTACTGGGCCTAAAACCCAACACACGCGCACATCCCACAAAATGGGGCAAATTGTCGAATAGTTAACAAGATTAGCACCCCCTTGGGTAGAGGTGTTGGTCGCATGGGGGGCATGTGGTCACGTCCCAGTGCCTAAATTAGGCTTCGTGGCTTAATCATGCCCCATAATCTGCCAACGGTCCCATGGGGTGGCCACATGGATCAACACCCATACTTGTGGGGTTAAAATAAAACCCAAACATTAACCAACCACACACTAAGAGCTTAAATCCATTAAACAAATACCATGCCAAACAATATAGAAAAGGGGCATATGTTATGGTGTGTATATAACTGGGGGCTATACCCATGAAACTCACACACGCCAAAATGTTGAAGATACGGTCCAGTGGAGTGGTTCTATGTGTAAGCGTCGGGGGATATAAAAATGCAAACCCCGCACACCAACTAAAATATGTGGAGTTTTAATGGTATGTGCATATGGTATTTTTAAAATGTTGGGGGTTGGGGATAGGCCCCAACCCTTTATTCCGTGAACTTTACATTGAATACAATTCAAATAATAAAATTAGCCCATACATAATAAGGAACACCATGGGTGGGCTGGTATCCTAGGCCTGCCAAGTCACTCCCCCCTTTCCCAAAGGTCATGGGTTCGATTCTTGTAGAGTCACAAACTTTTTCCACTACCAACCAATGGAGGGGTGCCATGTGGTAGCCCACGATTGGGCCACGTGGCACCATTACATTCGCCCACCAATATGACACATGTCGAGATGTGATTCACCCACATCTTCCAACACCTACTGAGCCAGAATTCCAACTCACCTGCCACATCAATGTATGTCCATACGGTCTGTACAGTTAGCTGCCACGTCAATACTGTATAGACTGTACAATCAGCAAAAATTTTGCATGTTTGGAAAAATGAACAGAACACGATATCTTGCTCATACAATGTTTGTTTGAGCCCGTTCAAGTTGCATTGGGTTCGTAACAACGAGGTATGCACACATTTTTGATTTTAACTGATTCTGAGAACTTTGATTTTTGAGCAAAATTTGATCCCCTAGATCAGTTATACCCTGAAAATATGTCCATGAAAGAAAACAGTTCGCTTCCTGCACACTCATCGAGAATCTGATCAATGAAAGGTGTTAGGAAGTTGTCTTTAGGACATGTCTTATTCATGTCACGAAATTCCATGCATACATAGATGGTTCCTTGCTTCTTATTCACAGAAACGGGATTGGATACCCATTTAGTCAAGGGAATCGGGTAGATAAAGCCAACATTAAGTAGTTTCTCTACCTCTACCTTAATAGAAGGGGCCTTCCGAGGATTGGCAACTCTAAGACATTTTCTAACAGGATTAGCATCCGGATGATTTCTAATCTGATGCTCGACAATTCTAGGGTCGATTCTTGGCATCTCTTCATATGACCAAGCAAATACATCTCAGAATGCCTTGAAGAGTTCGGTGTAGATCATGATTTCTTTCGGCGAACAATCCGCACCGATATGTACATTTTCAATCTTTCCAAGGATATGAGAGATATCTATCGTGATGGTAGGATAGATACTCTCCATATTTCCTTCGGCATAAATGTCATGCGTATCAAGTGGAACTACGACGTGACTAACTATCTCGTTCAAAGTAGATCGAAAGCCATATTGTTCGATTCTAGAAAGCTGTGGGAGACAATAAGAGCAATGATGTATATCATCCCAAGGTTTTTCAGAACTATTAATGGCTTCGATGATGGCTTCATCCAAGGGAAAAGTCTCATCGAGGCAGTGATGTGAACAAGACAATGAAGTGGCCCACACGATCTTAAGAACATGATCCTCCTTGTCCGTCGGCGAGGTAATAGGATCGAGATCAACAGAAGAGTCAAGAACAAATTGATACACAATATCCACTGCCGATAGTGGCATGGCCATTCCAATGTGCGACTGACCCTCACAAGACAAAGTCAAGGAAGGTAGGGTCCACGGATCGTTAAAATAGGAAGTGAAAAAAGGAACGAACCTCTCTAAAAAAACGTGCCTACTGGACATGGCGTAAACATGGTGAATCGACGCCATGAAGTCGAAGGTACCCATAAGGGATGAATACATTCCGACATCGATATTCTTAGTTTTCGACCACGAGGATCAATGGTCCAACAGATGCATTGGGGCTAGCATACACAAAGGATAATTGGTCAATCATCACGATCTTCCCATTGCGAGGAAAACAAAGTGTACGAAATATGGACGATATGATGATAGTCATAGAATAATTCCAATTGTGTCCTAGGAATAAGTTGTAATCGAGGGGCGCATCAACCACCTCGACATCCACCTCTATCGTCTTCCCAACTAACTAAACCAGAAAGGAAGAAAGAATACCATGAGGGTGGAAGGAATGACCGTCAAAAGCAGTCAACATGGTCGACAATTGAGAAAGATTCGGAGAGTCGAGAGCTTTCCAACAGATCAGGGATATCACACACGTAGCATCGCCTTCATCAACAATTTCATGTTTGATGGTATACTTTGAGTACCCCACGTGGATTTGGAATGCCACATGGTAAGGAAAGTGAGGCTTCATATATGTGATATCAAACTTGATAAATTTCGAGCCACTGGGGTCTAGAGCTCCTAACGCAAATAGTAAGGCATTCCTCTATGAAGGACACATCTGAAGTACCTCTAGAGCTGACATTGCACAAGGGGTTTGACCCAGGTCCTCAACAACAGAGCAATTTTGGGCAGCTCTAGAATTTTGATTGTGGGTAGAGCTCTTGAGTACTCCTTTTGGAATACGAGGTGGTGGCTATAGTTTTTCGATCTGCAAGTGTTGTTATGGGACTTATCAGTAAATGCAGACATAAACAGATCTCCCTAGATCCACCTAGATCTAGAACAAAATAGAACAGGACATGACGCTTTCCCTAAGCTCTAATCATTGAGTTTACTATCATACGAAAGATAGACGACATACCATTTAAATATCGCTTCCTCTTGTCATCCTCGTCCTAGCTCCACTCCAGTGCTCCCGTGATATTATATATGCAAGAGAACACAAGCCAACTAAAGTGAAATAAATATAGCATACTCAAAGAGAATCTATGTATGTGATCAAGCAATCATACAATAAAACGAAATGAGTTTTATGGGAAAGAAACATATCACTGTATTATAAATAATGAAAGTGGATATTACAACCAAATACTTGAGGTTGAAAGGTCCCCTTTCGATGACCGTTTTCTCCAACACACACACTTTATCCAAGCTTGAAAGAAGAAGATCCACAATGACTTGGTGAACTGAACTAAAGCTCTCAAGAATGAACCAATGCAGAATTCTCCATACAATCTTAGCCAATTCAACCTTCATTAACCTTAATTCCTTGCTTAACCTTTTCCATGAAAAATCCCTCCTTATATAGGGTAAAGAGAGATGGTTAAAGAGATTAGGATGATCCCACCAAATCAGAGAAGCGAGTAGGATCCCAACCATACAGATGCCACCTCACTTTCTAGAAGATTCCCTTCTAGAACTTTCGTGAAGGTCGACCTTTTCTTAGCCTTTTGGCATCGTCGCATCCCAGCTATAGAGAAGCCTGTGAAGACATCACAAACCAGTTTTAGGGCAGAGTGCAATGACCAGGCATCGTCGCACACTGCTTATGATGCAGCTTGCGACGACCTTCCTTAATAGGGTTTTTTTGGAAAAGGAATCCAATCACTTTCCTCATGAAGAAAGGCCTTTTTTGGGAACATGAACACATGTTGTCAATGGATCACTAAGATGACCAAAATAATGTGTAACAAGTGTGTCTTCGGAGGAGGAGGAGGAGGATATTCTAGACCAAGTATATTCTGTGAGGAACTGTAATCGCAAGACTGGGTGGCTACATTAACCTTAGAATTGACCATATTAATACACAAATGGTCATCGTCTTGTGTCGGTGGGTTTTGACTTCCATCAGCCACATTTACGGTGTTTGAGGAGATCGAGGCCATGTCCTGGTTATGTGGGAAAGGATTCGTCAGCACAGCGGGCGGTAGAGATAAGAGCCTCATGGATTCCACAAGTTTGGGGCATAAATGAGTAAGATGATCATCTGTACAAATATTATAGGGAAATTTCACCTTACGCCTTTATTTCTTGCCCTCACCAACACTATTATTCGTCTTCTCATTATTACCATTGTCCTTGGGTTTATTATTATTCTTCTCACCCTTACAATTATTATTACTTCCTTTCTTCTTATTCCCGCTTGGTTGTTGGTTACCATTTGGGCCAGTTAACGATTGCACGAAATGTACATCCACCGATTGATTTGGATTAGAAGACACAGACGAAGCTATCCCTCCAACAGACTGGTTTAGAGACAACTCTTTCAAATGGCTTGTCACCGATTCTATGGATTTTACATTGGCGGAACCTACAATGCCACTGACATGAGGTCTGGGATTTTGTATAGGGTCATAGTTTGACCTTGGTGCATCAAGAATAATCTGGTATAACATCCCAGAGTGAGCATATATAAGTTCTAACTGCTGAGCTTTGAAGATATATTCTTACTCAGAAGTAACCCTGGATGTAGCAACATCCTTCGAGATGGGAGGCTGCAAGGACTTAAGGAACCATTCTAATAGGAAATCCGGGGGAATGCAGGTCTTGATCAACCTCTTCTGTTTAAACCACTCCTAGATGTGATCCAAGATATGAGTGGTTGTGTCCTGGCGTAAAGTCAACAAAAGTTCTAGGCCAACATCATAATGAACCAACAATTGGAAGTGGTTAAGGAAGACTAGCACCATCTGATTAAAGGTCCCATATGCCCCCCTAGGTAGCTCGATATACCATTTCATGGCAACCCCAATGAGGGTGCATTGAAATAATATTAACCGAATGGAATAATCATTAAGGGAATTCAAAGAGTACCATAGGTGAAAGGTGGTGACGTGATCACTGAGATCCTCTCCATTCTTACCTTCGACTTTCAGAATATCTGAAGGAAGTTTGGTGGGGATGGGGGGCCATGTAGGATCATGACACACAGGGTCATTCATCCACTTAGACAAGTCTAGAAGGTTAAGTGTGGCCAAAAAACGGAGACAGGGTTGTGACATCTAGCCCCAAGCTCCCTGGAAAGATTGTGTTTCGGGAAATGCAACCCATCCAGAGTTATGGTAAGCACCATGGCCCTGTCCGGGATTGTAAGACCCTCCTCTAGGATGATTCATAGGATTTTGGTTGGGCATCATTCCAGTAGGAATGTTCTAATGGGGGTTATAAAAATTTCCCCCAGCCATAGTGGCTTCGGGTTGTGGGTTTCCCAAGGTGTGAAACTGACCTCCTCTGGGTGTGAATATGGAGGATAGAGGTGGATTCATCATGCCAAACTTGTTGGTTAGAATAGACATTGAGGAGGTGGGGGTATAGGATAGAACTTGAGTAGAAGCTTGTTCTCCAGGTTGGTTTCTCCACCCAGAAGCAATAGGATTAGACCTAGGGTTAAAACAAGGAATGCCTCCCATAGCAGAAGTCGTTTGAGGGATTTGAGAGCCACCAAATGAAAATGGAGTATAAGGAGGAGTTGTGCCCCCAAGTCCAATGCTAACATTAGGGCCAACAATTGGGATGGAGTTTGAGAACTGCGAAGTAAAATTCGACATACCATAGGAAAAAGGAATAGAGGCCATAGGGATGGACTGAACATTATAGCCCAGTGAGTGACTAAGAGACCCAAATGGGTTCTTGGAAATAGGTTGAGAATTCACTATAGGACAAGAAAAAATGATGATAGGTGCCTCTGACACTACAACCATTGTGGATGGAGGAGTCGAAGGGGTGCCATTAACTATAGTAGGTGTGGGAGTCGAAGGGATCCCAGTATTTTGATGACTCAGTTCAGTACTCATCCTTGTAGATTCACAAGTCTGAAAAGTGGAGGTGTGTGTACCACGCCTAATAACTCTACACCTTTTAGAAGGAAAAGACTCAAAATCTAGTGGTAACTGTAACAAGCGGCGGGACCAGCAGGGATGCTGGTCCGACTCCATGATGACTTAAGACTCAAGATATAAAAACAAATCCTAATTCCAACTAGTCATCAAAGATCACACCAAAAATAATCTAACGACCAATATGCACACAAATGGGATAAAGTGGATGAAAGGGGCCTCCCTCCCTAAAGTAGGTATGCCTTGCCCAAGAGGGGCCTGAGACTCACTGCTAAAGATCGGAGGTAACAAAATCAGTTATAAGGGCCCTCACGGGCTCAACAACTAGCCAGTCAGATCCCCCTAGAGAGGTAATCCTCCATAATGGTTGTGTGTTGTTTGACCCTTATCTGACCCAAGGTACCTATAGAATAACCCCTGCAAGTAACCTATGTGGCAGCTAAGTCAAGAAACTAAGCAACCAGTATATAACCGATGCACATGCGAGCAGTTGTGAGTCAAGTCCATTGTATGGGTAGGGTAGCAAAGCCTAAAACCTTGAAAGCACCGCCTCTCACAGAAGTAAG
This sequence comes from Picea engelmannii, assembly GCA_009831015.1. Lineage (NCBI taxonomy): Eukaryota > Viridiplantae > Streptophyta > Pinopsida > Pinales > Pinaceae > Picea > Picea engelmannii. Next base: position 252,843 of record ML788864.1, on the reverse strand, counting down.
GGCACTAGCAAGATCCCCAGATACAAATATATCCCCAGAAATATCTCTGATGCTAAGAAGGTATAGGGGGGATGTCCCTTAAATTGACCTCGCATGACCTCGTGATTAACTCCGGTGTAAGCAGAGCCTCCTAATCTTATCGATTATACAATGGATTTATCCACTCCCTTAGTCAGACACATATGTTGATTTAATATCCTTGGAGAAGTTTACTCACAAAATCTTATTCCAAGGCACTAAATCCTAAGCTAGTTTGTGCGCCCTAGAAAATAAAATCGTTACTAATCACTTTTAAATTATAACCTTAATTTTAATGGCTGTGCTTACTCAAAAGGTGTGTTTGTGAAACTAGTGATGCTATGACTCAACAAGTAAAGTAAATATGAATACATTGCAAAGTCCTAACTTCAATTTTCAATGAATGATATGCTTCTTAAAACAATGCAATTTTCAATTCAATTCTACAATTTTGAATAAAAATGCAATCTTTCTTTACATGCACTAAGATAAATGACAAAGACTCAAAAGATCAAAATTCCAATCAATGAAAAATGCCTAATATTTTTGTATTTTTAATATAAGAAAAATGAAAATGCATGGACTGAACAACAACTTGATATATAGACTCTATTGTGTATAGAAAGAGACAACTCAAGTACGATACCAAGGAGAAAAACACCCAACCCAATGTACAAGGACAATAAAAATGAAAATATGACGAGAAAGGTTCCGCCCAAAAATTCAGCCAAAGACAGGTTTCCTGTCATCCCAAAGACACTTAACAATCACCATAGAGACCCAAGAAGACTCAAAAATCATCAAAACCTACCTAGAAACCACCAAACCCAGTAAACAAACAAAAGAGATTGATGTACGCAGTTGTTCAAGGGAAAAGAACGTATGTACGTGATCAGGGGATCAAATTTTGCTCAAATTTCAAAGTGCTCGGAATGCGACGAAATCAGTGCCATTGCGTCTGTCTCGTCTTCCTGATTCCGAAGATATATTTACTTTGTCAAATGGACTCCGTATGGAGAAGATATCGCAATTTGTTTGTCAAGCCAAACAGGCAAAAAAATTGATGCTGACTGTACCAGTCCGTACAGTCCGTACGATTGTACAGTCTGACGTGGCAGGACCGTATGACCGTATAGTGGTGACATGGCAGATGTTGGTTGGTTGACAGATAGTGAGTTAGGATCTGACACGTGTCCGATGGTGGTGAATGGTATGAGGACACGTGGCCCAACCCGTGGGTGCCACGTGTCACTCATTGTTTGGTTTATTGGTTCATTGTTTTTATATAAAATTGTTGGAGTCCACGGGGTTCGACCCCCGGACCTCCCTCCACAATAGAGCCTTCGCAAATGCTGCCGAACCATTGGACCACAGGTCATACGTTGTAAACTATATGCCTTTGATTATATTTATTTTCGACTATTGTAACCTTTGGACGGGGGGTCGGGCCGGGGCTTAGCCCCAGCCCGCAATCCTTTGATTCGCATATGGCCACATTGCACAAACACCCGACCATTGGCGTGGGGTTTTTAAAACTTAACCCACGGCTTAAAATTTACCTTGGTAAATAGTGCGCGGGGTTTGGTATAGCCCACGGTTTTTTTTATTAGCATATGACCCTAATCCGGAGTGCGGGAGGTTACACCCATTGCAACGACTTAACCACTTATTTGCCAAGCATACGGTCACATGTGCCATATGCCCAGGTGCCGAGGCAGTTAGGGGCTGGTGCGCCCTTAACCATTCTACGGTTTTCACCGTTGGTGCGGTTGCGCACGGTGCTAGGTTTTCATGCTTTAAAATGCATGTGAGCCAGGTTCAATCAGAGAGGGTGTGTTTTGTAGATGCAGAGACAGCAAGCTTGAAGAGGGGACTTCCAGGAGGCATAGCTTCTTCATTTTTCGACCGATTGAGGTGCCGAAAGAGCCCAGACATGGGTTTTGGGACGCTCTGAAGCCATTGGAGTAGTTGGTTTGTCAGTTTGAGCATTGAAAGACATGTTTTTGAGCACTTTTTGAGAAATTAATAATAATGATCCATTGGAAGTTGGACCAGGAGATGTAGCCCATAAGAGGGGTGAACTCCTTTATCAATTTTTGTGCTTATGTGTTTATGTTCATTGATTATGTTGTTGTCTATGTGTAATTTGCATAAGTAATCATTTAAATCTATGTGTTGCAAACTGATCCTTTTGCTTTAAACACATAACTTTCACTTGCAATAAATTTCAAGTTTTTCAAGTCTTCTTCATTTTTAGATCAGTACGTAGCTTGCAGAAGGACAACCCACGTATATACGCGAATGTCAAGAAAAAACCCGCGTATATGTGTCAAAAACACATCTAGGCTAAGGAGAAGGATGAAAGACTCAGACCCAGAGTGAACAAAGGCTGTCAAGCAATGATACGACAAGAAATTAAATATGAACGAGATAAATATAAGGAGAAAAACACTCCAAACTCCAAGAAAGAAGATTCAATCCCCAGTATGGTAGCCAATTCTGTTACGAGGAAAATCTCTCTATGGCTAGGGGAAAACCACAATAGACGAAAATGACTACAGAAATAAGCTCTATTCCCAAGTAAGATATATAAAAAATGTGTTAGCAAGACAAGATAAAAGGCCTACCCCATACAGACGTTCAATGAAGTCCATTGTTGAGCACTCGACCCAAAGCAACACACCTGCAACTAGTCCTCAACAACCAAACAAAGAAATCATATGGTGATAATATATGATGTTAGCACATTCAATATCATAATCCATTAACATACATAACAAATACGCCCATGGAATAATAATTCAAATATTTTCAAGATATCAGTTGGAAGGGAAAAGGGTATTTCTATTAATATATGATCAACAAAAGTGAATAAGTTACAAACTTTTGTGTCGACACGGTTTAGAATCGATAAACTAAGTTCCTTCCAGTTGGGCCTCCACCACTTCAATCCTCCACCAAAGGCAAACTCATAGAAGAGATACAATGAAGTTCTCAATCAATATGAGAAGAGCTTGGGGGATGAACATTGTCTTCAAACTTAAAGGAAAAAGGGATGCAGACTCAATGTGAAGTGAACAATTCCTATAGAGTAACTTTGCTCTCAAAGTTGAATTATTTCTCCTCTTTTCCATAGCTCATAATTGGCCCATTTATAACCTTCAAATGGAACTGAAGGGCTGAGTCAGAATGTTTCCAGTATATGGAAGGCCAAGGATCATTGATCTCCTGTCATGACATGGAAACCCAACACCATTTTTCATTTTTGGGCACATTTCACAATGTATGCGGGTTGTGGTGGTGCAACCTGTGTATACGCATGTTTTAAAGTAGGCAAGGTGTGTATATGTGGAAACAAGTGTATTTTTATCTCTGGGATTTGAAGAAAAGGGATGAAAAGTCTGCATAGGGAAATGGAAAAAGGCCCTTTGTGCAAGATTGCATGGGGTGAGGAAAATATTTCTATAACACATTAAGAACATGAAATATTCTCCATATTACCCACAGGATAATGGGTAGGTGGAGTCAACAAATAAGGTTTTGGAAGGAATTCTGACAAAGACAATACAACTACGCAAGAAGAATTGGTTAGAGAGACTTCTAGAAGTCTTATGGGCTTACAGGACAACATGGAGGAGTACTTCTAGCTTTTCTCCATATGAGTTGGTGTATGAGAAACAAGTTCTCCTTCCCATAGAATTCTAGATCAAGATCTTCTATATGGAAATAGAATTGGGGAAAATAATTGTTCAACTCAATGAGTTAGATGAGATGCGTTAGGAAGCCTCCAACATACAGATCTTATCTAGCAACAGAGGGAAAAGTGGTAGACAGATTCATTAAGAAGAAATAGTTCAAGAAAAGTGACTGAGAACTCCTATTCGACTCCATATTTAAAGAATGCAAAGGAAAATTTAATACATGTTGGATTGGTCCCTATCAGATTTAAGTCATCTTCAGCAATGGATCTATTAATATTCAAACTATAGATAATGAGAGAATCAACTTCTTGGTTAATGGGCATAAGCTCAAGTTATACCAAAATCCCAAATCTAAGGG